>VZSZ01006628.1:17521-92407 GCA_013398815.1 Ibidorhyncha struthersii
CCAGGAGCAATGGCGGCCGAGCCTCTTCTTCCCCCACCCCCCTCCGCCCCCAGGACCGTGGCGCGGCAGTTTGCTGTAGCTCTGCTGGCTCGAGCAGGGAGCAATGGTGTGGACCCCGCAGAAAGGCATGGCCTCGCGAAGCTCTGCCCCCGCCGCAGCAGACGCAGCCTGCCAGGCTGAGCCCCGGTGCCAGCCTGCGGGCTGTGCCCCGCTCTGTCGCTCTGTCGCCGGTATGGGGCGGCGGCCGTGGGCACAGCTGTGGGGGGTGCGCCCAGGTAGAGGAACTCCTCGCCCAGGTAGAGGAACTCCTCCGCTTGGTGACAGAGCTCCGTGAGGAGGTGACCAGGTTGAGGAGTATCAGGGAGTTGGAGAGAGAGATACGTGACTGGAATCGCATCCTGCCTTCCCTGGGACAGGCCTGTCCGGCAGACAGGTGACACGGAGGATTCCCTTTGCTCTCCCCACCTGGCTGAACGCAGTGACTTAAGGGATAGGGGGTAATGGCGACAAGTTCCCGCCCAGCACAGCAGGCGCGTCTCCTGCGGGACTACCCCACCTTCCCAGGTGTCCTTGCAAAAGAGGTACGAGGCTCTGCCAGTGGAACTGAACAGTGAGAGGTATTGTTCATCTAGGTTGGTTCTAGGTGTCTCCAAGGTTAAGTCAGCCTACGCCCTGTGTCGAAACCGCTTCCATAAAGAAAAAAAGGTGGGTCATTGTCAGGAGACTCTCTCTTGAGGGAGCAGAAGCCCCGGTATGTGGAGCAGACCTGCTTCTCAGGAAAGTCTGCTGCCTCCCTGGTGCCTGGGTTAAAGTGTGAAGAGAAAACTTCCTCGTGCCCTGGTACGGCCCAGGCATTGTTACCCATTATTGATTTTTGATGTAGGCAGCAATGAAGCTGCAACAAGAAGTCCGAGGGCAGTCTAGAGAGTCTTCAGGACCTTGGCACGACTGGTTAAGTGGTTAGGAGCACAAGTAGTGTTCTTCTCTATCCTTCCAGTTACAGGGAGTGAGGAGGGAAGAACAGGAAGAGCCAGTGGATCAATACCTGGCTCCAAGGCTGGTGTCACGGGCAGAATTTGATAGAATGAGAAAAAGTATTTTTCTTTTATGATATTGTTTTCTCTTCTTCCATCTGCATTGAATGTGCCCTGTTTCATGTGTTGTGAGACAAAGAGAACATAATCTTCCTTTCAGCCTCCTGTAGACTTCTCATTATTTTACATACCTTTACTACGTCCCCAGTTTTATGATTCATTTCCAGCATAGGCAATACCAGTGAGAGTTATGTAAAATTATTGGCCAGCTTGGGACATAACCAAATTTACTGCTGGTATAACATTATAATAACATTTATGTGCTAGGAATATTAAACACATAGGATACTTCAGCATTATAGGTCCTGAAATAATGTCACCATTTTACAGTATCGCATGGGAGATATAGTTGTTGTAGTATGTTTTGCGAATTTATACATTTATTTCCCCAACTATTAGATACTAGAGGAAAGTTAAGGACAAGTCCATGGTAATGAAGGTCTTGACTTTATAGCTGGATCTGGAATACAAGCTACCATATCTCTGGCTCCTCCAACAATAAACTGAGATGAAAGAAATAGCATATGATTAATACTCCAGAAAAGTAGGAAAATGCCTTCTGTTAGGAAAGTGACTCAATGAGCCAGCTGGGGTTATGCTCAAAAGGAGGCCATGAATACCATTTGGTGGAAACTTTTGGGTAGAACTTGTTTACACTAGCTAGGATGAAGAAGATGGCTATATGCTGTAGAAGAATTAAAGGCAGAAGTATTTCTGTTACCTCTAGAATATTCCACAAGCATCTAATCATTTCGTACTCCTGTGGTGGGATTGTGGAGGAGGAATGACTTTGTCCTTCTGGCCTACAGGGGCGGTCAGCCAAGTCTGATTAGAACAGAAGGGTCTCAGCAGTCAGACTGGGACATGATCAGCCTCCACCCAGCCCATATTTTGTCACCAACAGTGGCTGAAAGCAGATCCTTGAGGAGAAGTATAAAAATGTAGCAGGAATATCTCATTACTTCCCAGGTGCGCTGTCCCAGCCTTCATCATTTGTGTCTTCAGGATTTCCTGGCCACCAGTGATACAGAGTCTTCATCCATGAATTTGGCTAATCATGCTGTAAGTGTATGTAAATTATCAAAACCCACAATGACTTGCAGTTGGACTATTAAGCATGTAAAGAAATACCCATTTTTGTTTGGTGTTTTTGTTCTTGTTCATTTTTCAGGTGTTAGTTTATTTTGGTGCATCTCCATTCTAATTCAAACACTTACTACCCATTCTCCTTCTCCATGCCGCTCACAGACCATATTTCATATCCTTTCAAGTAATTTTTTTCCTCTCCTTGCTGGGTCTGTACAGTTTTGGGTCTCTACTACTCTGGATCCAGATATCTAGAGAAAATTGAGTTGTGGCAGAAAGGCACTGCAGGGAAACTACTTTTGGGAAAAGTGATGGTGGGGTTATGTTCTTCAGGAATACGTTTTAGCACTTAAAAGTCTGTGTTTTTTTTCTGAAACTCACCAGCTGACAGTTTGATACCATGGCTTCAAAAAAACTCTGCTTCCATGTGATGCAAAGCAAAAGAGCTCAGTTCATGTGCTGGCAGACAGAATCCATGTAGAAATCTCAGGTTAACTTTAATTTTAAGGGGGTAAAACTGAATCTTACTGTATAATGAACATATATAATAATCCCTAAAACCCAGTCTGTTTTATAAAAAATCAAATTATTTTCCTGCCCCATGTGTATCTGCCTGAAATATTTCAACACAGTGTTTCCCCATTGTGCAGATTCACAATGAAGGAAATTTAAAGTTTTGCTAATTAATAAAATATCTGCTGCAGAATGCTGGATATCCAATATAGTGCCCATGTTCTTCATCTTTATCATTCCTTAAGTATGTTTTCTTGTGTCATTGCATCATTAATCCATTAATTGCTTTAACTTATTTCCTGTTAATACATTTTTAACGGATTTCAGCAAGCTGTGCGCTATTGTTTTAATGACTAGTTGAATACAGAATTGTTCCTTAATGCTTATATTAAAAATACCACACATATCCTTTAAAAGATTAGTGAAATAGATGAAAATAGTTGATTTATCAAACAATCTGATATATATTGTGGCTTCATGATCCATGTCAGAAGAGTTTATTTTGTTGTAGGGGTTTTTTTTTGATCCATGCTTTTTTTAGCTTAAACGTGGTTTCAGGAAAATGCTCAGGAAAATTAAGCTTTATGACATGTTGTCTGGTATTTCAATTTTCAATCAATTTTCTGTTCATTAAAATCAGTGATATCTTTTTATGTATCGGTAAATAAGTTAGATGGCCCAACTCAAAGTATTTCCTGGTTTCAGTTCAGGACAAGAGTGGTTGTGAGTGGTAGTTCCCAAATAGACTCAGGAAACCGTAGACATCAACAGAACATGCTAGGGGAAAATAAAGCAAGGCAAATTCTCAACTGTTGTTGGCCTTTCTAAGGAGTAAAGGTTGAGCAAGGCAAAGAGCTAAAAGAAGCTATTTTGGCTGAAGGTCAGGTAGGACTGTAAAGGACTTCTACAGGACTGTAAAGCAAAAGAGAGGAAAGAGCTGCCATGGGCTAGAACAAAGGAGGAGTGGAGAATGTAGGTTAAAACACACATTGTGAAATTAATATTGTGTTGAAACATGGGAAGACGGCACTCCAGCCTAGCAGTAGGAAAAAGGGGCTCAGGCCTCATTCCCAAGCTCAAATTCTCAGATACAGTGAGAAGTAACTTCTTTGCTCTGGTGTGGAATGAGAATTGGGGTGAGGTCTGTGAAACCTCACAGAGCATCCATCCATGTGGATGCCCATCCATCCTCAAGCCAGTGCAGGCCAAAGCCCATGTGCTGTTTACTTTGAGGGTATTTTCGATGCCTTGGGATCAATGACATTTTCTGTGCAATCAGAAGTGAAATCCCATCACTAATGGGTACGAAGGAAAAGCAAGATACTATTGGGTATCATAGCTCTATGAGTATGATTTCAAGGGACTGTTTTCATGCATATGGCTTGCTGGTTATTGACTAACTTGCCTTTGCTGCTATAAAATAGGCCAACACACAGTTAACCATGCACATAAAAGAGAAACATGTTTGAAATAGTATTTTAAAAGGTGCAGCAGCACCAAAAGCTTTTCCCACTTGTGCAATAAAAAAGGCTTTAAAAAAAATATTTTCACAAGTTTCTGAAATAAGAAAACCAGATAATGTTTTTGATCAATCTGTTTTCAGAAAGGCAGGTAGAGACAATTTAGCATTGTAAACAGAATTAAAAAAAATATCAGGGTTTAGGTGAAATAACAGCCTAAAATTTAAAATATCCTCCATGCTTACTGTAAATTCTTTCAAGAAATTATACGTTTGCAAAATGTTTGTGGATGACACCAAGCTGAGTGGTGCAGTCATAGAATCATAGAATTGTTAAGTTTGGAAGGGACCTTTAAGATCATCTAGTCCGACCATTAACCAACCAGTCGATACGCTGGAGGGAAGGGATGCCATCTAGAGGGACTTTGACAGGCTTGAGGAGTGGGCCTGTGCGAAGTGCATGAACTTCAACAATGCCAAGTGCAATGGCCTGCACCTGTGTCGGGGCAATCCCCAATATCAATAGAGACTGGAAGATGAAGGGATTGAGAGCAGCCCTGCCGAGAGGGAGAGTCATGAATGCTTCACAACTGGTGACTGCAAAGCTGGAAGATGGGAAGCCAAGAGCTCAGCAGCCCCTGGAGAGACAGCCAGCATGGCTTCACCAAGGGCAAGTGGTGCCCAACTAATGCAGTGGCTTCCATGATGGAGAGACTGCATCAGTGGGCAAGGGAAGATCAACGGCTGTCACCTACCTGGACTTCTGTGAGGCCTCTGATACGGTGCCCCACAACATTCTGACCTCTACCTTGTGGCAGGCAGAGGCTGTGGCTTATTGGCCCTGTTAAATTCTGCCCCAGGGCAGCCTGGAGGAGCCATCTTTGGTGCTGCAGTGAGATGCATGGGGACACGCTGGGGTCGTCGGGAGCAGGTACAGCACTCTGCTAAAGCTCCAGGGCGGGAGGATGGTGCCCAGGGTTGCACGGGTCAGTGCTGCTTTGTGCATGGGGCGGTGTCAATGAGTCCTGCATGGAGCCATCTGTCCTGGCTGCCTCGCCAAAGGGCTGCTTCCCCTGGGGAAGAGGACAGCGGAGTCACCCCCCATGACTGCCTGCACTGCTGGCGGTGACTCCGCCCCGGGGACGGCTTGGTGCCCTTTGGGGCTTGGTGGATCTCATCTGGGGCTCAGCAAGGATTTTGCACTACTTTAGTGCCATTTCCTGGTGCCACTGCAGTCCCTCCCCATCACAGGTGGACACAGAGAGGTTCTGGATAAATGGCTTTTAATGGAAAAACTGAGAACAGAACAGTCAGCAAAGCTACTACATTGTCAGCACACCCCTTCCTCCCCAAACCCGTCTCATCTCTGCAACAGGCCTAATCCCACCGTCCTGCCCCAGCACTGGCTGTGGGAGCGTCGCGCTTGCTGCTGTGTTTTGGCAATGAGCCATGTCACTGCTTTTTCCCTCGTTTTACTGGCCTGATGTTCTGCTGGCAAATGCTGCCCTGGGGTGGTGGCAGGTCTGTCTCCGCATCCTGCCTTGGATCCTCAGGCTTCATCCTGGTGGTGCTGAAGTGCTCCATGCACAGGATGGCTTTGGAGGTCTTGGGGACACTCTAGTTAGCAGAGAACATCTTTTCAGGCAGCCAGAGTGAGCTGATCTTGTGGTGGGGGATGGTAGGGTCGCAGGGCATGGTAGCACTGCTGGGACTGTCCTGGCTGATCCCCACTGCCCCCAGGGAGTGATCCAAATGCCTCATAGCCCCTTCCAGCAGGACCTCCTCAGGCAGCAAATGTCACCATCTGGAACCACCATGGGGTCCCTGATGGCTTGCACATGGAGGGCAGCAGAGGGGCTGTGAGGGATTTCAGTGCATAGGGAGATGTTACTGCCTTGGGGTGTGCCTCGTACATGGGGACATCACTACCTGGGGAGATGTCACTGCCCAGGGAGATGTCAGCATCCGGGAGGGTGCCCTCCTCCATGGGGACATCACTGCCCAGAAGGATTTCACTGCCTATCAGTGTGTGTTCCTCCATGGGGACATCTCTGGCCAGGGGTATGTCGCTGTTTTGGGGGCCTGCCTTCCTCCATGGGGACATCACTGCCCAGCAAAATGTCATGAACAGGGAGGGTGCTCTTCTCCATGGAGACATCACGGCCCAGGGGAATGTCACCATCTGGGGAGGTGCCATCATCCATGTGGACAGCCCTGCCTGGGGGGCTGCCACTGTCCAGGGATGCTCCCAAGGGGTTGGCTGTGCTGGACAGGCCGTGCTGTGTCTACTGCCCCATTAGGTACCCGTGGAGGGACAGCGGCAGCACTGGGGGGACAGAGCCACTGCTCTCCCCTGACCCTGGTAGGGCATGAACAGCTGCGGTTGGTCCTGGGGCGCCCCTTATCTGCCCAGGCCGTGGGGCGCCCCCAGCCCTGGGGTCCCCACAGGGTGGTGCCTGGCAGAGAAGCAACGCCGTGGCCCATTGCGAAGCTGGCTGATGGAGGCAGGTTGGCGCTCGTTCACTGAAAGTGGAAGATGTGAGGGTCCAACTAGCTGCCACATGGAGCCATTTGAAGCCCTTCATGGGTGAGAGGGAGATGTGGTGGGCTGGAGTCTGGGGGGAGTCTCCTGGGACACCTGCTGAGCCAGCTGAGAGCACAGACATGCCCCTGCTCTGCGCCAGGTGAGTGGGGAGCCTGAAGGAGGGATGATCCCTGTGGGGTGAGCTGCTGAGCCAGTGCGATGGGGTTTGAAAACTGCAGAGGTGAAACAGGACAGATGTCCCCAAGGTCCTGGGAAATGATCTGTAAATTATCTTTACTGGGCAGGTGTGGGACTCTGAGCTGAGAGTCTGCCTCAAACCCTGCTTGTGCGCTGCTTGTGCAGGAGGTCACAAGAGGCTGTCAATGCACAATACAAGGTCAGTTTTCGGTGTAGTGGAGGTGGGACTCTGCTGACCCCCTTGTGGCCATTGCTGGGGCCCTTTTCCTGGTTCCTTATCGCTGTTGCTGGGGGATTTTATGTAGCAACTGCGAACTGCGCCTGTGCCGGCTAAAAGGTTGAGTAGCGAACACTGTAAGGTAGGGGGCAAAAGACCCCCGGGGGCCCCTTAGCTCTTACGATGTACATGCTGCCTTGACCACACCTTAGTACCGCTCACCACGCTTCGAATGCAAATGATGGTCACCTTAGGACTGCCCTACCACGCTTCAAAAGCAAATGAGGATTACCTCCCAGAAACCTGAAAGTATAGAAGATGGCCAAACGGACTAAGAGGGAACTCCTTCCCACCGACTGTACCCTGGGTAAAGAGGACCAATGAGATGTTGCTGGATCCACGGGTGGTGACCACTCTTTCTCTCCTTTTCCTTTCCTTTTTTTTCTTTCTTGCTCTCTATGTCAGGCATTCAGGTTGTTGTTGAATAAATTCTTTTGGTAACTTTTCAACATTTGGCCTCGTTTGTGCCTTAATTCTAGCTAGGCGACTAAAATTTTACATTAATGGTCTCGACCTGGTTGCAAAAGCAGTCCTTGCCCAGGTTATGGCAGGTATGCTCGCTGTGCCATGCTGAGCCCATGTGCCACTATTATCAGGGGGACAAGGGTGCTGGGGGTGCTGGAGGTGCCGGGGGGGATGCAGGAGACAGGAGAGCCACAGGTGCTGGAGGTGCTGGGGGCTGGTAGTGACGGGAGTGTGGAGGTGCCAGGGCAGATGGGGATGCCATACCTGCTGGGGATGCCCAAGTTGCAGGGATGGCTGCCGCTCCTGCCCAGGCAGTTGGCAGAGGTTGGTTGCTCCTGGAAGAGAGACAGGAGCAAACGCTGGTGAGGGGGACTGAGAAGGAGGAGGGAGAGGAGCAGCGGAGGAAGGGCTGTGAATTTCCCCAAAGTGTGTCCCTGGGCTGCTGGGATCAGGGTCGGCCCTTACATCTGGTGTAGAAGGCTTTGGGGGTGACGAATGGCTGAAGCAGCCAGGGCATCAGTGGCGCCCAGTGGCCCCATAGTGGGTGCCACAGGGCTGGCAGTGCCATGGTCATCTGTGGTCAGTGGATGGTCATTTATGTTCGGTGGAAGCAGGTCTGGCCATTTCTGTTGGAGTATCTCCCACGAAGAGATGTGGGGCTCCCCATGTTCTGTCCAACCCCCAACAGCTTTGCCAGCTCTTCATGGGGAGAGAAAGGGTTAACAAAAGAGTTAAGAGTTACAGCCAGTAGCTCAATATCCAGTAAGAAGATGTTATCCCTCAAGGGTTTGCACTGGGACCAATACTATTTAATATCTTCACCAGTGACATAGACGGGTCATAGGTGGGACTGAGCACACCCGCAGCAGGTTTGTGGGTGACACCAAGCTGAGTGGTGCAGTCAGTACGCTGGAGGGAAGGGATGCCATCCAGAGGGACCTTGACAGGCTTGAGGAGTGGGCCTGTGTGAAGCGCATGAAGTTCAGCAAAGCCAAGTGCAAGGTCCTGCACCTGGATCAAGGCAATCCCCAGTATCAATAAAGCCTGGAAGATGAAGGGATTGAGAGCAGCCCAAATAATTATATGAAATTCAAGAACATGAACCAAAAATATTCTGGAAAAGGGAAAAAAGAAGAGAGCTTCTGAATTTGAGAGGAAAAATGTAAAGGAGGATCATGTAAATATCACATTCTGTCTGGTGGCAGTTGGTACTTTGCAAGTACTAACGTGGGGTCAAAAGGAGCGCACAGTGTGGTCTTTGGTGGCTGTCATCAGTGACTGTAACTATCGTCACTACAAATGCACTAATGAATGCAAGAGCAACTCTGGTTACTTGGACGGGACAGCGTAACCCGTCCAGATGGCAAGCTCTGTGTTTGGCACTCTGAGATATAATGATGGAAGCAATTGTAACTAAACCAGATGAATTAAAAGAGAACGCTGGTTTATCACAGCAGTTTTCTGAATGCATTGTCCCAGTGCCTGCAGTTTCCTGGGACACGGCTGTCTGCCCCTGAGAAGACTGCAAAGTTACTGCGGCTCAGTTTTCTAGGCTGGTTATCCCCTTTCTGCATAGCAGGTTTTGCAGGGTTCTGTGAGACGGCTGCAAAACCTGTAGGAAGCCGAAGGAGTAGTAACCCCCGAGTCTGGAGTAGGAATGTAAGAAATTTGCCACTTAAGCCAGCACAGTAGATTGCCATATGGGATATTGTCAGTGCTAGAACATTTTCAGAGGGCCACAAAATTTGTTGAAAGGTGTCCTCATGCTTTAGGGAGGAATGCCAACGTTCCTGACACAAGCAGAAGTTACACTGGGTATCTGTCAACACTAAAGAAGGTATTTCAAAAAATGGAAGCAAAACGGCCTCGGGGAAAACAAAATAGTTTGGTTTTTTTTTTTTTTTTTATTATGAGACAAGGAATTGTGTAGCTGGACTGCAGAAAAAGCAAGGAGGATATTCACCTGATGACAAAACATGCCAGTTCTCTGGGTTGGAGACTCCGAGTTACAGGAGTTACTAAGGAAAGCGATATATGTTTTGTTCTCAAGTAACAGTAAAAACATTCTATAAAAAATATTTTTTCCCAACTACAGTTGGGAAATTGTAGCAGGATAGGGTTTTCTGCTGCCCTAAACTGGCTTTCCACCATGTATATAAGGGCTTAAATATCACTGTAAACATAATATCCGACCTACTGCAAAACAGATCCAAGCTCTACCTTCCCATGCGAATCACCTGTTTCTCTGTTGTGCAGTTTCCAGAGGAGGCTGGAGAGCAGTGCTTTGCCTTTTTCAAAGTAGGAAGAGAATTCTTTCAGAAAAATACATTTTTGGAAAAAACTGTTTTGAGGGATAAACAACTGATTTTTTTTTTTTATCTGATGAATACTGAAGGCCACTTGGTATTTTCCCATTTTGTTATTCTATATTTAAAGCATATGTGTTTTATTCTGTCATGTTTTATTTGTGGAATCTACTATGATGGGATGATACAGGGACTTTTACATTAACTTTCATTCTGCTCAGCATATTAACAAAAGGTAACTTGAAATCTAAATAGGTCTAATTATTGAACAGGATCTTTTAATTTGGTTGAGACTTCTGCTGACATCTGCACTCTACCATTTGAATGAGATGTAAAAATCAGAACCATCATTAACTTTGTGGTACTTTTTAAATTGACAAGGTATTATCCTTCACTGTGTTGGATATAATGTGTTTCACTATATTTCCCTCCCTACATTTCTTCTCAGTTTCAGACTTGATGAAGGAATTGATGGGAAAGCTTCTACGGGTTACAGAAGACAGACTAGAAAGGGTCACAATGGTGTGCGCTCACTATAAAGTCTGTGAACTATCCTTCAAATATTGCTTTCAAGAGGTTTTTTTATGTCTCTGAAATTTCAGACAGAAGATTCATTCATTCCTGTAAGAGCTGACCAGCTTTTGGAGAAATTTATCTGTTTAGACTTATATTGGCACAGATACTATGGAAGTTTCAGGACTTCACGATAGAGACTTTGAATTGGAATATGAAGTGAAAGGGCAGCTGAGTTCTGGAGAATGGATAGAGAATTGGAGAATCACACTGGGAGAGATTTCAGGCTGTATCTGTCTCTCTGTTGAGCCCAAGATGAGCCATGGGCAGCCAGCTTTCCAAGGTTAAAATAAGTTTTGTGTGTACTGACCATGGTGTACTACTAAATCTATGGGTTGCTGTGCTTGCATTATTTGTAACTTTTTTATGTGGGTGGCTTCACTGTTGGATAAGAGCTCCCGTAGTTGAGTCTTAAAGTAATGAATTTGTGGGGTCAAAGTGGCTAAGTCAAAGCATATTAGGATGAGCAATAGTATTCTGTCCAGGAGAAACTTTAAAAGCATCTTTTCATTATACTTGCTATTAGGCTTTACTCAGATCATTTGTGTTTAGAAGGTAGTTTACTTCTCTGTCTAAACATAGGCAACCAAATCTGGTCGTTCAGCCTGAGTTAGGTGATCAGTCTTTATGGTCAGTGGCGATCTATGGAAAAAAGCAAGTGCCTCTGAGGTTAGATCAAATGAGAGCTTCCTTAGTTTTATGTATCTTTTGCAGAGCTCCTGGGGAGCAGACACCCAACATGCAGCTAGTGAAAACTGTTAGGTCTAGAGCTGAGACATAATAAACATTTGTTCTCTTACCTTCCAGAATGCCCATTCATTTCCTCAGAAATCACAAAAGAGGTAGTGCAAATATAAAAAGTTAGAACAATGCTTGGGAAAGAGGAGGTCTGGGTTTTAGTCTTTCCTCATTTTTTCCTCCAAAGTGGTTTGAACATGATGTCCAGTCTTCTAAAACCTTCTCTAAAAAAATATTATAGCATGCTCTGTGATGTTTCCATGATTCTTACTGAATCTGGGCCATTATACAGAAGAGACGATAACATTTAAGTGACATTCCTCCCACACCCGAGTTTAAACCTCAGTCTGTACTAAAGTGGTGGAGGAATTCTAGCCTGTGTCCCAGTTCCTAAAGCTATTAATGTGTCTCACCAGTGGCTGTTAAACAGAAAATGCACAAGGAGTGTCTAAGAGAAGAGACCATATTCCAAGTTCTCTCTTTCTCTCCAGCTTGGCAAAAGAACAATTTTCTTCAATGACCGTCAAAGCTGTGTTTTAGCAGAAGATTTGAGAGACTCCATTTTTTTTCTTTTTGAGTATCAACCACACACTTTCATAGCTTCTGGGTGGTACAGCTATCGTTTCAGTAAACACATTACAGGAACTGTTGACTTCAAAAAGAATTATACTATACTCCTCTTCGCATTAATAATCGTGATGTTAATTATGATGTGAAAAATAATGTTAATTCAGAAGTCTGACCTTCCATTCCCTTTTTGGTTTGCATGAAAGCAGTTTGACTTGCTTTGTTGCATCAGAACTGAAGTACAGAACTTGAATCCCATTCAGAAGCTCAATCTGTAGTATAACATTGCATCAGGAGAATATTAGAGCTCTTTAGGGATCCACATGTAGACAGAAACCATTTTTTTTTCCTGAGTCGTGGCATGAAATTCCTATACATTAGGCACAGGTTAGATTTCTAGAGAAGTGAGTTCCCATCCTATGATTCAACTGTTCAGTGTCTCTGTATTTCTACAGCTGAATAATAAACTAAGAACTCTAGTGTTTTGTTTGTATGGCTGAATATAAGTTGACAGTCTGCCATAAATGGAGAGTAGTAGGTGGCATGCTTCAAGTTTTCTGATTCAAGATACTTTGTTTGAAATTGATGATAGTAATATTTAAATACAATGACCCTTTATAGTAGCAAATAAATGACTGTTGAGCATAACTACATTTTTAACATTTCTAGCTGTAGTAAACATAGCTTTAAAGAAAAAGATTTGCTAGAAGAAACACTAAGCCCTCATTGACAGTAAGTTGTTTTAGAATAGTTAAGAATTCTGTCCTGACTTATCAGAAGTACAATATCAAATGAACAGGTAGATATGAAACTGGTTAAAAATATTATGAGGATAGGCAGCTTCAGAAGAAATAGAGAAATGTGTCTTTAAAGGTTTTTGTAAATAACTACAGCCACACAAACAATGAAACTTTATTTCCCTGATCAAATCTGTACTATTCAAATTCCCAGTAGTTTTTCTGGGCTCCAGTAATCCCATAAATATGTTAATTAGAAAACTATTGACTGTTTTTACACTTTTCAGTTCTCAGCTGATCCAGACCCTGCTTTGAGGACAGACAGATCTTTAGTTGTGATGTGTTTGTGTCTTACATAACACACAGTTGCCCAGCATATTTTCTCTCTGAAGAAATGTGTGTATTAGAAATGCATTAGGAATCAACACAGTTCTTCATTTTGTTCAAGTCAGTGGACAAGAATGTGGTGAAAAGATTGGCATCCTTCCTTCACATCCTGACTCCTCCATCTTGGGTTGTGAGATTCAATGTTCTAACTATATTTTTCCAAGGAAAAAGGTCTCAGTACATTTGAAATATCAAAATACCTGATTTATCTGACAGTGTACTCTGATCAGTCCTGTATTGCCTTTGTTCCTGTCCAGTTTTATTCAGCTAGAGACTTCAGACAATCTGTACATCCTTGGCAGGTACAGATGAGGTGGCTCAACTAAGTCAATTATGCAAATAACAATGATGCTTGGTACTCTGATTATGTTTCCATGTGTCTCCTCTGCTTTGTGCAGGTGCTTGAGGTCCAGATTCTGATGTACTGGGGTATATTGCACTCTACCCTTGGACTCCCTGTATGGACCTAAAAAGATACAGACATTTGCAGACAACATCCCAGCATAGATTTAGACAAGGCAATGATGCATCGGTACCTACATGTGTCTTGGCCAGGGAGTACAGCTCATAGAGTGACTAATAGAGACTTAATGAGCTGAATTTTAGAAGCCTAAGTTGGATGAGATAAATACCATTTATCTGGAAAAATATAAGGAAGTCATGTAAGCTATCTCTGCAACTAACAGAGAGCTCATAGCAGCCTGGAATGAAAGAATAAATGCTCCCTTTGCAAATTTGGTTCTGCTATGACTGGGTGGTTACTAGCATGGGAGTTTGGAGCACAGAGGATAAGTGTTGACACCAAACTCTTTTCTATGCTTCTTACACTTAAAGCACATTTCTTCACACTTATGCTCTTACATTAAAAATACTTACAAAGCTGTTTTATTACAAATATCAAAACACTCATCCCACAGAGAAAGTCATGGGAATATTTCACATTTTTGTTACTGCTTCAAGAAGTCAGAGAGACTTCTTAGGAACTGAAGAAAACTGGATGCAAACACTGGCCTGTGAAAGAAGATTTCAGCATCTCCCTGACAGAGATGCTGTAGGTCCCTGTCCTGGTTTGAGGTAAAACAGGACCAATTTTGTTCAGTAACTTTGCTTCTTAGCTGGGCCTCTTCTAACTGCTGAAATTAACAGCATATTGTGCAGACAATGTTCGCTCTCTCAGAGTGATAAGACCAATGTTATGGCTGATGTCCAGACGTGGTATGCGGAGAGGCTCTTGCTTATACTTATCGCTATAACACCCAAGGCCAACCAACTTGGTTATTTGCCACATTGGAGGGTTGGAAGCAGAAAAACACAGTGGGGTCCCACCTGCAGGGAGGAGCGGACAGGACAGGTGACCCAAAACTGACCAACAGGATATTCCATCCCATCCGCATCATGCTCAGTATAAAAGCCCTCTGAGGGATAAAAAGGGCAAAAGCAAGGAGTGGGAGCAGGAAGCTGGGGAGCAGGGAGCACTGGCTCTGGCTCCCTCTCTCTTCCTTCAATGGCCGACATCTGAGGAGGACTGTTCGTCTGCCGTTGGTCCCGATCCTGCCTGCAGATCCGGAATCCAGTTCTCGTCCGTCACTGAGTCCAGCCTGGGACTGCCCCAGTGCCAGCCGGTGTCGTGATTGTCATCCTGGGAGCTTGATACGGTTTTGTATATATTTCATTATTTTCTTTTTATTTTATTATTAATATTTCATTAAAGTAGTTTAGTTCCTTCTAAACTCATAAGTCTCTTTTTCCTCCTCTGCCTCTCTCTACGAAGAGGGGTAGAGGGGAGCATCTGTCGGTCCCATCTGGGGTCCCCCATGTCCCCAGTGGGATTTGGCCTAAACCACGACAGATTTAAAGTCCCACCAGACTATGTGGTCTCAGGTGGCCAGTAAGAAGTAAAAAGAGCAAGTAAGTTTCAAACATTGGACAAAATATGAGAAATACCAATTCATGTATGGGGCACTGCTGGGAAACGGGAAAAACAGCAGAATACATATACGAGACATATAGGATGTGGGTCATCTTAGGATAGTCACTCAACATTTCTGTCCTCATTTGACCCTCCCCATTGTGTCTAGATGGAAGATGAATGGCAGAACATTTCATTAATTAAGGCCTGAGACCTAGATCTGACTGTCACTCCTGCTCTGCTATAGCCTCTCCTATAGCTAGTAAAGTCAGAGAAACATCTCGAATGGCTGGATTCCTCCTATTAAATTTAGGCACATCAGTTGAGCCTGAATTTAAACACTTCCTAAAGGAAGTTTAGATTGTCAGTAGAGAAAAAAAACACCTCTACGGGGCCAGTGAAATTTAGATGGGCTAAACCATTGACTGTTTATTGTGTGTTAAGGTTTCTGTCTTCATCACCCCAGAAATATGCCTCAGGGTAGGTGTGATGAGTTTGGGCATTGGAGCCTTCTTTTGGGTTCCTGTGGCTAATGGGAATGCTGTCAGAATAAATACTTCTAAAAGTTTTGAAGTCCTTGGCTATGTTAATGTATATGTTAACTATATAATGACCCAAGATATGGTGATAGTCTGTCTTACACCGACCAGCACAAAAAGTCTCTAATTTCAGCTGGGTCACCAGGCAACAAATACAAGTTTTCTGAGATTTCTTTCCATCACATTTCCATCACATTTACTAAACTTTCTCCACCACACACAGAGACACTTTTATTTGACCTTATACTGGAGGCCAACCCGTCTCTGAATATTTTGGCCTGTTGAACAGCCAGCATCTGTAGTCTTCAGGGCCTTGCATAACCTTGGAGACCACGGATGTTTTTAGCTGGATAAGACTCAAAATTTTCTTTTCCCAGTTTTTAAGGTTTTCTGCCAAAACATCTACTTTGCTTATGCACCAGTATCATCAGTGAGACTGGCATGGCCCTGGGAACGGAATGTGTTACTTAACTAGCACAGGAGATTTAATAGAGAGATAAAACATACCTTGTATGCTTCTGCAAAGCCCAGCTATTAAAGAGTCTGATTGTACTTCTGTTTACACAATTGCAAGTTGGGAACAATTCCACTAAAGTCAACAGTTGTACAGGATACAAGTGGTGTTAAGTGAGATCAGAAACAGGCTCTTAACTTCCTCTGGCCTTTCATAGACTCATTATACCTTTAACATACAGATTTAGGGTTAAAGCTATAAGGGTTCTGTTAGATCTAAGCGTCATCCTGTCAAAATCACATCTGGCAGAATGTTTTTGAAATCTGCTGGGGTTACGAGCACTACCAAAGTTTCCTGTTACTTAGAGAAGGCTATTTTTAATTACTTTTTTTTAAAAAAACCCACTCAGTCTGTTCACTTTGAGAGTCTGTGAGTACTCTAGATGGAATCAATTTTAAGTATTTAACAGGATAATCGCTGCTCTTCCTCTCACTCTACACATTTGGTAACTGGGAAAATAAATATCTTTAAAACAGGTCTTACTAGAAAAAAAAGAAAGTTGGTAGTCTATTTGGGTATAGGTCATATCCCTGCTATGATTTTTCCTGGTCTTAAAGCTAGACTTCAGATTGCTTGTGTTCTACTGACAACCTGATTTGAGATGAGAAAAACAGAGGACCATGGGATGACACAGTCATCTAGCCCTAGTAGAAAACAATGAAAACACTGCCACTAGCTTTGAAAGTAATGGATGAGATCTGCGCAATAGATGGTTCCTTTGAGCTCTAGATTTTAAACAAGGGGTTTTGCCACAGAATTATCTGGCTTATACATGCTGAGAAATGCCCTGGCTCACTGAAGTTGATAGATATACTTCAAGGAGACTACATTCTGGCTGTGTCCCATTCCTGAAAGCCTCAACACTGTCCCAGGGGGACTACAACAGGAGCAGACCAAAGTCCATCCATTGGTGTCTGCTTCTTTATATGGTCTATTTGCAATTTTTGTGCCAGCACGTGTTATAAAAAGTCAGACTTCTGCACTGGCATTTCTCCAGTCTACTAATCCTAAATCTCTCGACCATTTTGCATATCTGACAATAGTTATAACTCTTTGGTGTTTTTTCTCTTTAGTTAGTCCTTACTGTCAGTCTCAGGGTCCTGAAGTTATGCTAACTGTTTAAAAAAGCGCACTTTTACCCAATTAATGAAGTGTATGCACCAGTCCAGTGATCTTGGCTGTAGCAGGAGTGAATTTTAAAACCATCCTACTTAGCTGGAAAACTGCACTGCTGACACTTCAAACAAAAAGTACAAGCCAGAAATTTAGAATAACCTCCAACTACTTGGCCCCTCTATACAGAAATCACACTAGTGCTTTGGATCCTGAACCCATTTCCTACTCTTTCAGAACAACTTATAACTTACAACTGTAAGGGGCAAATGAAAAGGAAAACTAATACCTTTCGATCTCTGTGTAGAACAAATGAGAAGGTGAGAGCTTATCCCATCCTTACATAAATCGTAACCATCACCATGTTGATGTCCTCATTACTGGAAAAGAATGTGACTGATCTTTTCAAAATTCAATTGCTATATGTCTTGGGTGTTTCTTACTTACAGGCATCCTGTGATCCAAAAATTCCTCCAGAGGAAAGGAACACCACTTGCAACGCAGTTAACGTTCATCAGCTGTCTCCAATTGACACTGCTTAGGGAAAGGCTGTCTTAAAGCAGACACCACACAGCACAGCACCTGGCTGTAAGTTCCTGCTGGGTTCCATGTTGCACCCTTTTGGCCCTTTGATAAAAATATGACTTTCTGCACTATTTTTCAGTTCAGTGCATCTCAAATAACATGAAGATGATGTTACAGAGCACGTGTTTTTATAGCATGAAACTGAAGGTATGAATTACATATCTGGGTGTTAATGGGTGCAGTTCCTGCTGGGACACCATTGGAGAGCTATATACAGAGGGAGACAAACCTGGCTAAGACTCAGCCGTACTATTCGTTGGAAATGAGTTTAGCTGTATAAGAACTTGAACTCCGTATAATTTTGTCCACTGAGCTCAATGGATGGAATGTTATTGTTTTTTAAAAAAGAAATGTCTCATATCTTAACAGAATAATTTAAATGTCTGACTTTTATTCAGATAAGAAGAATGGGTTTTTGGAGGACGAGGATACCAATCTTCTAGCCTTGTATATCTTTACTTTTATAAATACCTAGATACATACATGAACACCTTTAAAAGCAACCTCGAACACGGTTAAAATTGTCCTGTTGTTAACCTTAAATATCACTGTTTTTGCCACTTTTAGTTGGAAACAGTTCATAGAATCATAGAATCATAGAATTGTTAAGGTTGGAAGGGACCCTCAAGATCATCGAGTCCAACCATTAACCTAACCTGACAAAACCACTTCTAAACCATATCCCCAAGTACCACATCTACCCTTTTTTTAAAAACCTCCAGGGATGGCGAATTCACCACTTCCCTGAGCAGCCTATTCCAATGCTGGATAACCCTTTCAGTGAAAAATTTTTTCCTAATCCCTCAGGGCAGTGTTCAGCTGTAGGCTGTCCTCTTTCTAAGCCTCAGCACATACAACGAGTTGTTTTCAAGAGGTCATACCACTCACACGGGCCAGGACCCCTCTATACCAAACACTGATCTCGCTGTACGTGTCCTCTGCCAATGACTGCCCTTTGCAGGTGATGCATTTGGAGAAACTCTGCTCCTCTCCTTCAGCTACATATCTCTCACCTGTCACCGTGAAGGTACCACAAGGAGCAGGAGCCTCAAAAGAGGCACACGTGATGTCGAGTGGTGAACTCTTTCCAATTCTTCAAAGAAATTAGGGCCATATTCAAATAGATGATCAGCTCTTGAACAGAATAACACAAATGTAATTTTTTTTCCATTCTCACTGATTTGAAAAAAATGGTGAGGACTAAGAAAATGCCTCTAATGCAAAAAAAAAAAAAAAAATCATCTATTTTTATCTTATATCTGAAGTGGGAAAGTTGAACAACTCATGAGTATTCAGTGGACTCACAAAGATTTCAGTCAATTAATTTAGATTATCTTTTAATACATTTTAAAAATAATCCAAAAAGTTAATTTCACTTTTACTACCATGACTGAAATCTCAGCCTTTTCAAAATTGGTCCCAAATCCCATTCTTCTTTGACAGAGTGGAGTTCTGCTCTTTTATTTTAGTTTGCTTGTATTTAAACAGTTATACAATTATTTAAAATTTAGGAATTTTGTGCAGGCTAACTTTTTGCCTAGCAGAGAAATGTTTTCTTAATGCTGCAAGGGCTGTTCTGCTCTATACAGCTTGCCATACATCACACTGTAATGTAACAGTGAAAATGAACAATTTAAATGTAGGATGCTAGACTACAAAAGTACCTCTAACACATTTTCTCAACTGAGATATATGTTTTATTCAACAGTTTTGACTGAGCTGGATATTATTTACCTAAGTATTTAGACACTTCAAAAAGGTTTTTATTTATGATGTCACAGACCAAGGTCTTTTGAGGTTGGATTAGAAAAAAAGCACTGGGCACAGAGTGAAATACAGTGCAGTACTCTTCCACTCTGAAACAGGATTTTTTTTCAGCAAATACAGAGTATCTGTTTGTCATGAGGGAAATATTGGCTATTATATTAAATTTATAGTATATATCTATGAAATTGAGAGGAAGACTTCCGAAGGCTTATATCAAAAGTCTTCTTATAATAATGGTACACAGGTGGGTTCATTGTACTTACTTCAACTGTTATTTACATCATCTGAAATGTTGTTTAGCATCTTCCTGAATGTGTGATGAAGTTGTTTCTGTAGCCCACTGTAACAGTAATATCAACATCGTGGGATAGTTCCTGGCAAAACTTTTAATAAAATGAGAAATGATTGATACACATTTTAAATGCCTGTATTTGATATCCTAGATTTATGGTGGAAGAATGTAAAACGTGAAGCCTTGCTCTGAAATGTACTTCGTTTGCCTAACTACTTAGAAGTTAAATTTTCCAAATACACTTTCTTTCCAAGCAGGGGATTTTTTCCCTCCTTCAAGAGTAAATTTGATTTTCTGTTATTTTGCTTGGACCTTTCATTAACACTGGACGATGCCTGAGTTCCTGTTGCACTGGGAAGGGCAAACACAACCTTCCAAAGGACCATGTTGCAGGTTGTTTATAGAAATATCTTTTCAATAATCTTAGTAGAACTTGTTTACTACCTCCCTCAAAGAAACTAGGATGCCAAAGCAACCTTTCCATGTGAATCGGTAACTATACTCCTTCTTGATTATGTCCTGGTGTTTTCCCTTCATAAATGCGATTTGCAGTAGGACTTAACCTACATCAAAGCCCGTTGATGAGAAATCAGGTTACTACGTCTGGATGACTTCTGATAGGACCTGATCAAAGGGCCAAAAGCTATCAGCTCAGACAGGCACCTCTTTTCCTTTTGTTTGAGTCCGGAAATGAGAACGCTGATAGCTGCTTTTTGGTCCTAATCCGCACCAGTCTGCTTGACAGGAGATGAAAGGTGCACCAATTACTGCTGCTGACTACTATATGCATTCATTACTGTGGTTATCATTACAAATTACATGATATTCTTTACCTGAAACTTAGTGAAATGTTTCACTACAGCAAAATTTCTGTTAGCATTACTTCTTAGTCTTTGTGTACAACAAGAAGAGCCTAAAGTAGAAATGCTTTCAAAAAGAAATTCAACATGATATAATTGCATGAGAGAGTCCAAGAACTCACATAATTCTAAGAGCTAGAATTTGTTTTACTACATAATATGAAGAATAATTGTATTTATGTAAAACTGATATCCACCTTCTGCTTCAAAAACTCCCTATGGCTATTGAAAATGTGAGTAAATGTCTCCCAAATACAAATCTGCATGCATGAAGACAACATGAAAATGGAAAGATAATATATCAGTAACCATGAATTATAAGCCTATAATTATATCAAGTTGTTCTGGGGGCAGGAAATCACAAGCTTTTTTATTTCTGCCACATTAACATAAAATACAAACCTTTTAACAGTAACATGAGTGCAGTAATGTATAATGAGAAATGGAAAAAAAAATTGAAGAGAAAGATTGAGATTTGTTGTTTGAGGCAACAACTCAGAAAAGTCTTCTAGTCTACTAAGGCGATCTGACAATCATCACACTCACAACCAGGTTGAACAGCAAATAAATAAAGGATTTTTTACTGCTAATATATCAAGAAGGTAGAGTGCTGAGAAGAGCTGGGAAACATATAGTGAGGAGGAAAAAAGGCCAGTGTTTCTGCAAAAGCTGCGTGAGACAGTTTTGAAATATTTCACTTATCAGTGATGTATTATGCATTCAGTGATTAAATACTGTTCTTTTTCAAACAGGGTTCAAAGGCAAGGCAAGTTCTGACCTCAGAACTCAATCATACCCACACATATACGTATACATATATGTATATGCTGATGCTTAAGCATATGCTTATGGCTGCTCATGGCCTGGACAGATATACTCTTCGCTGGGTAAAAAACTGGCTGGATGGCCTTGCCCAGAGAGTGGTGGTGAATGGAGTTAAATCCAGTTGGCATCTGGTCACAAGTGGTGTTCCCCGGGGCTCGGTGCTGGGGCCGGTTCTCTTTTAACATCTTTATCAATGACCTGGACGAGGGGATTGAGTGCACCCTCAGTAAGTTTGCAGATGACACTAAGCTAGGCAGGTGTGTTGATCTGCTTGAGGGTAGGATGGCTCTACAGAGGGATCTGGACAGGCTGGACCGATGGGCCGAGGCCAATGGTATGAGGTTCAACAAGGCCAAGTGCTAGGTGCTGCACTTGGGTCACAACAACCCCACGCAGCGCTACAGGCTTGGGGCGGAGTGGCTCAATAGCTGCCCGGTGGAGAAGGACCTGGGGGTGTTGGTGGACAGCCAGCTGAATATAAGCCGGCAGTGTGCCCAGGTGGCCAAGAAGGCCAATGGCATCCTGGCCTGTATCAGGAATAGTGTGGTGAGCAGGACTCGGGAAGTNGAATTGGGGCTGTTTAGCCTGGAGAAGAGGAGGCTGAGGGGAGACCTTATCACTCTCTACAAGTACCTGAAAGGAGGTTGTAGAGAGATGGGGACTGACCTCTTCTCCCTAGTGACAAGTGATAGGATGAGAGGAAATGGGTTCAAGTTAAGCCGGACAAGGTTTAGGTTAGATATTAGGAAAAATTTTTTCACTGGGAGGGTTATCCAACATTGGAATGGGCTGCCCAGGAAGGTGGTGGATTCACCATCCCTGGAGGTGTTCAAAAAAAGGGTAGACATGGTACTTGGGGATATGGTTTAGAAGTGGTTTTGTCAGGTTAGGTTAATGGTTGGACTCGATGATCTTGAGGGTCCCTTCCAACCTTAATGATTCTATGATTCCATGATTCTATGCTTTTGCTTATGCTTGTATGTCTACCATGTTGTGCTTTTCATTCAACCATACCGTCAAGGCATTCTGCAGCTGAAGTTGGTGCAGAATGCCACAGAGTCCACTAGAGATCCTGGAGCACCATTTTTGCATATTTTCAGGGAGGCACTTATGTGTCATTAGTGAATTAAACCCCTAAATTTGTTCTCATTCTTGTAAGAACTCATGTTATTGCCTTCAATAGCAGTACTTGTTCTTGAGTTCTTTACCCTAAGCAGATAAAGACTCTGCAGTAGTTTTCGTCCTAAAGAGACCACGTTATATTAATTCCCAGGACTAGAAGATCCTGACATTTTGAAAGATGTAAATTAAAATTTGGAGGAAATTTATCCTTGTGAGGTTTGTTTACGAGGAACAGACGGCCCACTTTAATGAAGAACTGACTATGAAATCAATTTTACATGGAATATTCCTAGGACTATTAAAGGAAATAATATAAAAGAATTTGGAATTGTTTGGTGTGTACACAGCTGGCATGAATGAAAGAATGAAAGATGTCCACATAAGCAGCTCCCTCTGCTCCTGCACACAGACACACAGAGCTTCATTTATTTCATTAGGGTTCCTGAACAGGACTTCTGAATACAGACGGATTTCTGATTTTATTAGGACTCCTGAATTCATTAGGACTCCTGAATATAGAGTGCCTGTTTGTGAAGTGTCTGATCCTGGGCTTGGTTCATGAATGAGGAAGTTTCTCTCCAGCATTCACTGCTGCAGAGCAAGTAGTAGTATTACCTTGAACAATATGGTGAAATTCCTTACAAAGGGGAATAAATAAGGAATTATAATGGTGGTGGTACCTGTACAACCATTAAAGCACACAATTTTTGTTGTGAACTTCTAGTACCAACTGTTACACACAAAGAAGTTCAGCTTGGGTGTGTCTTCTTCAACTCAATCATGATGAAATATATGTTAAAACCAGGTTCTGCGGTATTTTTTACAGGAATTGTTATACTAGATGAAACCTATAGTCCAGAAAAAGATTCAAGAACCTCTCTGAAATGCCTGTACAGCAACGCAAACAGCATGGGGAATAGCGGGAAGAAATAGAGATCTATGTGTGGTCGCAGGGCCGTGACCTCATTCCAATTACAGAGATGTGGTGGGATAGCTCACATGACTGGAATGCTGTCATGGATGGCTCTGTACTTTTTAGGAAAGACAGGCCAGTGGGGCAAGGTGATGGAGTTGCTCTCTATGTGAGAGAGCAGCCGGAATATATTGAGCTCTGCCTAGGGGTGGATGAAAAACTTGTTGAGAGTTTATGGGTGAGAATTAAGGGGCAGGCTAATATAGAGACACTGCAGTGGGTGTTTGCTACAGACCAGCGGATCAGAAGAGGAAGTTGTTGAGGCCTTCTACAGACAGCTGAAAGTAGGCTCACGATCACAGGCCCTGGTTCTCATGGGGGACTTCAACCACCCTGATCTTTTCTGGAAAGGCAACACAGCCAGGCATGCACAGTCCAGGAGGTTTCTGCAGAGCATTGAGGATAACTTTTTGACACAGGTGGTATAGGAACCAACAAGGAGAGGTGTGCTGCTGGACCTTGTGCTGACGAATAAAGAACAACTAGTTGGGGATGTGAAGGTTTGGGGTAGCCGTGGCTGCAGTAATCATGAGGTAGTGGAGCTCAGGATCCTGCATGGAGGAAGCAGGGCAAAAGGTAGAATTATGACCCTGGACTTCAGGAGATCTGACTTTGGCCTCTTCAAAGACCTACTTGGTGGAAGAGCCTTGGAGGAAGGACCTACTTCTAGAAGGAAGGGGGGTGCAAGAAAGCTGGTTAGTATTCAAGCACCACTTCCTCCATGCTCAAGATTGGTGCATGCCTATGAGTAAGAAATCAGGCAAAGGAGGCAGGACACCTGCATGGATGAGCAAGGAGCTCATTGTCAGAGTATGCAGGGATGCAATGCGAAAGGCTAAGGCGCACTTGGAACTAAACCTGGCGAGCGATGTGAAGGACAATAAGAAGGGCTTCTTCAAGTACATCAGTAGCAAAAGGAAGACTAGGGAAAATGTGGGCCCGCTGCTGAATGAGGTAGGTACTCTGGTGACGAAGAACACAGAAAATGTGGTTATTGAATGCCTTTTTGCTTCAGTCTTTACTGCTAAGAGGCTACAGAGCTGGGCAGAGAGAAACCGTAAGGAGTTCAACGAGGACAAGTGTAGGGTCCTGCACCTAGGGAGGAATAGCCCATGCATCTGTACAGGTTAGGGGCTGACCTGCTGGAAAGGACATGGGAGTCCGGGTGGACAAGTTGACCATGAGGCAGCAATGTGTCTTTGTGGCCAAGAAGGCCAACGGTCTCCTGGGGTGCATTAAAAAGAGTGTGGCCAGGGGGTCGAGGGAGGTCACACTCCTGATCTACTCTGCCCTGGTGAAGCCACATCTGAAGTACTGTGTCCAGTTCTGGGCTCCCCAGTTCAAGAAAGACAAGGAGCTACTGGAGAGAGTCCAGCAAAGGGCTATGAAGATGATCAAGGAAATGGAGCACCTCTTTTAGGAGGGTCTGTTTAGTCTGGAGAAGACTGAGAGGGGATCTCACCAATGCTTATAAATATCTAAAGGGTGGATGTCAAGAGGATGGAGCCAGACTTGTTTCAGTGGTGCCCAGCGACAACAAAGGGCAATGGGCACAGACTGGAACACAGGAAATTCCATCTCAACATGAGGAAAAACTTCTTTACTTTGAGTGTGACAGAGCACTAGAACAGGCTGCCCAGAGAGGCTGTGGAGTCTCCTTCCCTGGAGATATTCAAAACCTGCCTGGATGGGTTCCTGTGCACCCTGCTCTAGGTGACCCTGCTCTGGCAGGGGGGTTGGACTAGATGGTCTCCAGAGGTCCCTTCCAACCCTGACCATTCTGTGATTCTGTGAAAGGCCCTTATAGGAGGACATAGTCCCAGAAAAAGCTTTTGTCTTATGTTTAACAGTTAGAATTTTGTTTAAACCTTTGTGACTACCTGAGAGTCTCATCACAAAGTCTTGTGTTTGGTGTTTATTTAGTTTTATTATGGTTTCTTTCTGGTTTGGGTCCAGAGGTCCATAGATCTTTATTTCCATCAATACAGTGTGACTTCTTAAAGAGGAAAAAGTTTGAGCTCCTGCACTGCCTTAAAGACCTGTGTCTTTTTGGGCTTCATGAGGCTTACTAAGGGATAACTGAAGTTCAGAGACCTTTATTGCTCTCCCTTTTTGGTGCTAATGTCTGTTTGCTTCTCTACAAGGGTATTGCACTTTTTTTTTTTAATGTGAATTAGAAAGAAAGTAATGGATTTTTTGTTGTTTTTTTTTTTTTTTTCTTTAGATTACACCTTTTCTGTGTGTGCTTGTCTATATTTAAAATAAGAAACCTGTTTTTAAAGGAAAGGACTACTAGGTAATCCTTCAGCCTCTTTAAATTAATAGTTAATATGTTAGACTGATTTTATAGCTCTTCATGACTGCCGCATGGTTTTTATAGCAAGAATTTTGCTGTATTTTTTATCATTTCAGAGATCTACTGCAACAGGAAATGTCTTTTTGATTTACTCATGGAAATCAATAAGAGCCATGATACATTCCTCAATGGTGTAAAATCAATACTCTAATTACAGCAGCATCAAGGGTACATACCAGATTGAAAAAGAAACCTTGACTTCATAGTTGTAGCAATTGCAAAACCAGTTATGAAGCATGCGTGACAGATAAATGACTTTTGACAGGAAACCTATTTAATTTTGCTGTTGTACTCAGTAGCAGCAATTTGCTTAATGGGGCAGTGATCAGTGAAAGGGACTCTGAAGTAATAGTACAATACACATAATAAAAGCTCACTGATTATTATTCAAGTCCAGGTTAGTAAATAGTACTGAAGTTGTCCTATTTTGGTGAAGTACAAAACTACCAGAGATTACTCCACTAAATCAGCACTGGAAGTCAAAGACTCATTTTTTCTGGTCTTTGTTTATTTACACCAAATATTTGAAATACTGTGTTTCTAATGAAATAAAATGGTGTTTTATATGATACAGTGTTTCTAATTCTTATGTTTCTTTTATTAGAGTTACTATGGTTTACATTTCTGATGACAGTACAAAATTTAATTATTTAAAAAAAAATTCTCTCTAGTTCCGTGCAAAGCTTTAGCTGAAATACTAAATACACTGTAATAAATTGTATTTCTGACCACAGTCCTCATCATGTGGCTATCACACACACCAAGCATGTCTGGCACTGTTCTTCTCATTGCGACTTTTCAAGAAGGTTTCTGGGTATATGCCTTAGTCTGAAAAAAGCAATATTTCGTTTTACTGAATTTATAACGACTACCTAATTACATCAGCATTTAATGGTACTTTTTACATACAGCAAATACGATTTTCTAGACGCTACATGCACAGTGTACAGTCATCTTGATTTTTTTAGCTGTAATTGGGCTGTCCGCTTATCCTTTTTTTTAATTTCAGTGTTTCACTCTGTACTATTTTAGCATGGAGCTCATAATTCCCTGTAGTTGCAAAGATGTCAGATAAACAGTTCACTGATGGTACTACTGCAAACTTTCACTCATCCTGGAGCATTTTTAATGTCCATCAGGAGTATTAATGTATTGTGGCCTGCTGCCTAACAGTTTCTGAGAACACTGTCTATGAGTTATTATTATACTGATTTTTTATTGTCCCTATTTTTGATTCTTGTAAATTATTTCCATTTCAGGTCGTATATGTGTATACACACACACCAAAACACACATATGCATCTATATAGATGGATATTGGGTACATAGATATATATATTTATGTATGGATGCATGGATGTACATAGGCAGTACCTAACAGAACAAAAATCAGGACTTCAAGTCAAGTTCATTCATGTTTAAATGTCCTTAACTTTAGGAATACTTAAGTTACTTCCTTGAGGAGTTCAACAGCCTCAAAACAGACCTCGGTGAGATTCTTGGTTCTAAAACAAGTTGGCTTCCTTATCAGTCTTATAGCACATACCATTGTAACATCAGTGAAACTGGAAGAAAAGGTTATAGAGAGATTTTCAATGGAGGGAGATCACCTGTTGGTAGCTGTGTCAAAGGGTTACTCACTGCCACCCTCTCTGCTGTTATCTTTTAGTAGTAAATTTGGAAAAACTTTGCTACAGGAAGGAGCAGAAGTTACTGAGCAGGCAATGGGGTCACTACCACTTGATGGGAACCTGTTGTATGTTTGATGACAGCACAGATCCATAGAAAATCTGTCCTGAATCTTTTTCTCATTAGAGGGTACAGATGTAAAGAACTCTTATATTCTTATATTAAGATATTTCTCACTGCCTCACTGTTGAGATGTACCTTGCAGGAGAACCAGTATTCACGTGGTATATTTTCAGGACATTCACAAACATATATTTTGTTTGTGAAGTTTTTAACAGAACTGACGGGGGAAAACTAAATAATTTTAAAAAGCCACCTCAGAACCTTCACTGCTGGGCAACTGCAGTTGCATACTTATGCAGGTGTTATTGGGACTTGTGAGAAACTATTCTCATAAAGAATCCTGAAAATGAATGATTCTACCAGGTGAGTGTCAAGATAGATAGACTAATTCCATAGCAGTTTATTCCCGTATGACTAAAAGACAGAGTAAGGGATTAAAACCTGCAAATAAGCATAAAGTAATTGTGACAAATGTAACATCTTCAATAACCAGGTCTTCAGTCCATCATGATACTATCATACTACAGTCGGAAATGTACCTGAATTACAATGGAGACTTATTTTCCTTGTCTATACAGTTTTATTCCTTAAGGCCATCTAGTGATCAATTCTATTGTTTGTGCTGGCTGATAGAGATTTTGACTGATGTAGGCACTTTCTAGCTACTCAGTCCTGCAGTCTTGATGTCCCAAATGCCTTTTTGCCCTTTTAAGAATGTGGTGCCTCCTCCATCAGGTTTAACTCAGGCTATCCAAGTAGTCTACCCAGACCTCATATGCTCAGTAGGTAGACACTTCCACAAGGAATCAGAGTGACTTGCGAAAGCTGTATGAGGAAAAAGCCCTTCTATGTAGAGAGTAAAGGGTGAAGATATGGTAAGATAATATAGAAAGTGGAAGATACAGGTTCAAAATGTTTCGCCTTCTTAGGACCTTCATCTGGGAGGTTTAAGAGCTGCTGTTTAACTCTTTTGGACTCTTCTGGTTTTGTGTCAGATAACTGCTGAATAAAATCAGAACTAATTGTAGGTGTTCCCCTTTTTGGGTCAGTCCTCAAAACATTTCTAAGGACATCTATATCAATTTCAGGGGCTGTCAGGGGGAAGGTGATGCATGAAAATAGGCAGCCTGAGTTTTTTAAGTGTATCGACCATGTCATGCTGTAGTGAGTGGCGGGAAGGGTGGTTGGGCATTGGAATAGACTGCCCAGGGAGGTGGTTGAGTCACCATCCCTGGATGTGTTTAAGAGACGTTTAGATGTGGTGTTGGGGGATATGGTGTAGGGGAGAACTTTGTGGAGTAGGGTAGATGGTTGGACTCGATGATCCCAAGGGTCTCTTCCAACCTAGACAATTCTATGATTCTGTGATTCCTCAACTGAGGTTCAAACTGGGAAGGTGCTGATGCTGAACTGATGTGCCCCCTACCCTGGGCCATGCAGTGGGCAACCTCTTCTGACAGGATCTTCTTCACTCTGTGCAGTGTGTCACATCTAGGAAAAGATGTTTTGAAGCCACCCCTAAAATGTGCTCAAGTGCTTCTTGCCATTTCAAAGAAGAGATTAAAATTAACAGCAACACTTCACATCTGAAATGGCCACCAGCTTCCTCTCTGTAAAGGTGAGAAGGTGCACCCAGGGGCCTGACATCATCTTCTGGGCCAGCAGCAGAACTGACCAGAGCCCCTCCTTCCCTTGGTTCACTCGAGGTGGGCTGTCTACTGCCACCTTAGAGATGCTTTTGTCTCCACTGATTAGATAAACCTACCTCACAAAAATGGAAGAGACAAATAATCACAGGTCTGTGGTTTGACTTAACAAGGTGATAATGCTATTTATTCCAGCTAAGATCGGAGTTTAGGTACAGATGTGACAGCAGTGGGTCAGTAGCTGGCCCCTAGCAAAAGCCTAGGGCCAAACCTCAGCATGACATGCACTGGAAGCATAGTCTTTGGCATTTAGGGTTCCAATTTAAGTGGGCTAATCTGTCTCTTCTGTCCAGGTTGCTCTTGTTTAATGTTCTGTCTAACCTTTTGACTATATAGAGTGAATATTTTTAGTATTGCTTGAAATACATTGCTGAAAAGCACTGTATGAGCATGATAAACAGCTTTGTCACAAATTAGAAGAAAAAGTGTAACCCAAACAACAGACAGGCGGGGAAGAGTCACAAAGAACAGAGGAACAGGAAGAAAAAACAAACATCAGATTTTTTTCATTGTAAAGTAGCATCCAGAATATGTGAGTATGTGACTGTATCCTCTTATCTTTAGTTTATTCAGGAACAAAAGTCACTAGGTGGTTGGCAAGTATGAAAACAACTTAGAAAACTATTAAGGGTCAAAGACATTTTCAAAGAGTGGTTTTGAAATTTCAAGCCATGAGAATGAAGCTTGTCTGGATGACATTGGCGTGAGGGATCAATAGCTGTAATCTCTTTTTTGTTGCTTGTATGTCTCTGCTGGGAATCTGTTAATCATTCACTGGTCTTCACCACTCCTTTCACCTCACCCTGCAGTAACTGTGACCGTCATTCTTTATCCCCATTTCATATTTCTGTCAAAGCTTTATACAGCCTGTAATCATAGAATCATAGAATGCTTTAGGTTGGAAGGGACCTTTAAGATCATAGAGTTCCAACCCCTCTGCCATGGCCACCTTCCACTAGACCAGGTTGCTCAAAGCCCCATCCAGCCTGGCCGTGAACACTTCCAGGAATGGGTCCTCCACGACTTCCCTGGGCAATTTATTGCAGTGCCTCACCACCCTCATAGTGAAAAATTTCTTCCTAATATCTATTCTAAATCTACCCTCTTCCAGTTTGAAGCCATCACTCCTCGTCCTATCACTACATGCCCTTGCAAAATGTACCTCATCAGCTTTTCTGTAGGCCCCCTTCAGATACTGGAAGGCTGCTACAAGGTCCCCCCAGAGCCTTCTCTTCTCCAGGCTGGACAACCCCAACTCTCTCAGCCTGTCTTCATAGGAGAGGTGCTTCATCCCTCTGATCATCTTCGTGGTCCTTCTCTGGATCTGCTCCAACACGTCCATGTCCTTCTTATGTTGGAGGCTCCATATTCCAGGTGGGGTCTCACGAGAGCAGAGTAGAGGGGCGGAATCACCTCCCTTGACCTGCTGGCCACGCTTCTTTTGATGCAGCCCAGGATACCGTTGGCTTTCTGGGCTGCGAGAGCACATTGCCAGCTCAAGTTGAGTTTCTCATCAACCAACATGCCCAAGTCCCTCTCCCCAGGGCTGCTCTCAATCCATTCTCTGCCCAGCCTGTATTTGTGCTTGGGGTTGCCCCGACCCACGTGCAGGACCTTGCACTTGGCCTTGTTGAACTTCATGAGGTTGGCATGGGCCCACCTATCCAGCCTGTCCAGGTCCCTCTGGATGGCATCCCTTCCCTTCAGCATGTTGACCACTCCACACAGCTTGGTGTTGTCAATAAACTTGCTGAGGGTGCACTCAATCTCAACATCCAGCTCACCAATAGAGATGTTAAATAGTACTAGTCCCAGTACCGACCCCTGAGTAACACCACTTTGTAGACTTCTGCTGGACTTTCTCCAGTAGTTCCCTGTCCTTGAACTGGGGTGCCCAGAACTAGACACGGTATTCCAGATAATGCTGCATCCAGTGTAGCGCTGTGCTAAAACACAATGTGTAAGTTTACTGGGAAGGAGATTCTTTGAAACAGGAAATACTGAAAAATAGTCACTGTAGTTAAATTACAGATTTGAACTTATGAATGTATCAGCAATTTAATTGTTTGAGTGTGTTGGGGCGTAAAAGGGATGCAGTAACTTTACAGAATCAAATTATCAACTTTCAGGGTTAGTAAGTGTGATGTGGCCTTAGCCCATCAAAAGTTTGGGCTGTGGACATTGAATTTTGACAAGGACCTGATGACTAAGAATTACCAGTAATTAATTGTCAGGGGATGGTGATAGATTAAGGCAAATGCCATTGCATCCTTTCTCAAGGTGGTTAGAAAAAAATGTCTGTCATGTGGGTGTTAAGCAGACACCAGGTGTAAAAGGGAGTGGAGGGCAATGATCCAGTCCAGTCAGTCCTCACTTCACTTCAGTGTGTTCAGTAACACTGGAGTTTGTTGTGCATGTCCAAATAGGGGCTTCCATGGTGTTGCCCTGGAGATTTGCACCAGTCCTGAATTTGGGAGTATGTTCTGTATTATTGCTTTAGAAAATCGCCAGTGCTGAAAGTTCAGCTTAATTAAAAGCATTTGAAGGTTTAGACATGTTAATCAGAACAAATGTATCTCATCCCTTCTTTACCCATTAAATAAATAGAGGAAAGGCAAATCTGTCAGTGACAGATAGTCTTCCTTCACTTAATATCCCACCTTCCTAGGAGAGAAAGAAAGTACAGGGATTACACAAGTAAAACTCAATGTATCTATTAGCTAACTTCTGACAAATGTCCAAAAAAAAGTAATATTTTTCATTATATACAGTGTCTGTAACAGGACAGTTCTCAGAAGTATACAAATGTTGCTGTAACATCTAACATCTGGGATTCAGGTTTGGGACACATTGTCCTATAGTAACGATCTCCTGTGGTAAACATCCAGTCATGTTGTATGGCTATTGGGGAACAGCACAGAATTTCAGAAACCAAATGTGCTGGTTTTGGCTGGGGCAGAGTTAATTTTCTTCATAGTAGTTAGTCTGGGGCTATGTTTTGGATTTGTGTTGAAAACAGTGTTGATAGCACAGGGGTGTTTTAGCTATTGCTGAGCAGTGCTCACACAGTGTCACGGCCCTTTCTGGTCCTCACACAGTGTCACGACCCTTTCTGGTCCTCACAGTGGCCCACCAGTGAGTAGACTGGGGGCGCACAAGGAGTTTGGAGGGGACACAGCTGGGACAGCTGACCCCAACTGACCAAAGGGATATCCCACACCATCAGGGTTTTATTTCTCTGTCTTTGTTATTTTCCTTTTCATGATGATGATGATAATTATTTTTATTATATTTCAATTATTAAACTGTTTTTATCTCAATCCATGACTTTCTCTCACTTTTACACTTCCATTTCTCTCCCCCGACTCCCTGCTGGGGAGTGAGTGACCAGCTGTGTGGTGCTCAGTTGCTGGCTGGGGTTAAACCACGACACGAGACATGGTGGAGGATACCAGCTCGAATAAACCCCTCCCACCCCAGATATTCCATCCTTGGGTCCTTCTCTGCATTTTCTTTTATTTTTGGTTATTCTTGCTCATGAAGACAAAAAGATTCTCCCTCTTTGGGAAATGTACACAAAAAAGGACTGACTGAAATCATCAAAAACTTCTCAGTGGATGCCATGTTCTGTTTGTCTTGCCAAAGCCCTCAGATTAAAACCAGACACCTTCCATGCATACATCATTTCAGTAGCATTTTTGGTCACACATATCTGTGTGTATATACCCGCAGCTTTTGTGCTTGGTTGTAGATTGTAGCTGAATTTAGAGAAAGAGGTAGAGGTATTAAATGTGCTAAATTCCGGCAGTGTTGAGAAAGGTGGGCTGTTGGGTACAAGAAACAGAGCTTGAATTCAGCCTTTATTAGATATCAGAGAATCCACATATGAGATCACTCTGAAGTCTAAACTGTACTGAACACATACTTCATTAATTACGTTGGTCACAAAGCAACTTATATATAAGCTGCTGCTAAGTAACCTGCAAGGTTTTTAGGGAGAAATAAAATCTCTTTTTAGGCTAGCTGATAGAGTTAAAAAGTGGACATATCTCAGGCACATAAGTAATCTTTTGTGTAGACATGCTTAAAGCAGTTGGAGAAGGGGAAACGTTGATTTAGCTTAGGCTGTTTCCATTGCAGTGGTTTAAATAAACTGGCTTCAAAATTACTTAACATGGTGTTAGCTTGGATTTGGAGAAGGCTTGAGAGAGAGAAGGTAGCTACAGCTCTATGTAGCTGCAGCCACTTCCATTTAAAATCCCTTAAGACCACTTGCAATCATAGCAACACTGCTAAAGAACTTTTAAAAGATCTTGTAATTCAACCTTGTTCCTGACAATCATTTTACCATTAAATCAAATTATGATTTCTACAGGGCCACACCAAACAAATCTGACTATATTTGATGCTAGGTGTGCTGGGGTCTCCAGTTACCAAAAGGGAACTGATGCACAGGCTCACAGGTATATCTCATCCTTTTGTCATGGTCCGCACTACTGCACTCTGCACTACTGTAATCACTGAATTGCAGAATAAGATAGTTGGAAGGGCCCTTTGGAGGCCAAGTAGCCCAAGGGTTTTCTTGTGTTGTGAATTTCCTAGTTTTAAATTTTTGCCCATTGCCTGTCCTGTCCTGTCATTGGGCACTACTGAGAAGAGTCTGACTCCCTCTTCTTCATTCCCTCCCATCAGACATTGATATACATTAGTAAGATTCCCCCTGACCATTATCTTCTCCAGACTTAAGAGCCCTAGCTCTTCTCATAAAATGCTTTAGTCATTTAATGCTTTGTGGACCTGCCCTGGGCTTGCTTCAGTATGTCCATATCTTTCTTAGACTGAGCAGCCCAGAGCTGGACACAGTACTCCAGGTGTGTCCCATCAGTGAGTAGATGGAATCACCTTCTTTGACCTACTGGCAACCATTTTCCTAATGCAGCCCAGGATACTGTTGGATTTCTTTGCTACAAGAACACATTGCTGGCTGCTCGTCAGCTTTTTGTCCACCAGGATCCTAAAGTCCTTCTGTGCGGAGCTGCTTTCCAGACAGTTGACCACTGACATGTACTGGTGCCTGGGATCATTACTTCCCAGGTGCAGGACTTTACGTTTCCACTTGTTGAACTGTATGAGATTTCTCTTGGCCCAGTTCTCCAGCCTGTCAAGGTCGCTCTGAATGGCGGCACAACCATCTGGTATATCAGCTGCTCCTCCCAGTTCTATATCAACTGTGAACTTGCTCGTGGTGTAGTCTCTCCCATCATCCAGATTGTTAATGAAGATGTTCAACAGGACTGGCCCCAGTATCAGCCCATGGGGTATACCACTACTGACTGGCCTTCGACTTGACTCTTGGCACTGTGTTGTGTTTCAAAAGCGAAATGACCATAGATTTTCATATTTCTTCCAAATTATAGAAGAAGCTTGTGTGCTAAATTGCAGCCTTAAAATTTTAAATAAATGACATAGCCAATTTTCCCTCCTTTTTGTTTCCATCTCACCTCCCATCTAAATCACTTGCCAGGAAATGACAGTGATTATTAGTGATATATTGTTTAGATAATTTGTAATGTATAGGCTAGATTCGCTTGAAACAATTTTGCTCTCCATACCTGTTCACAGATTTCCTAAATTTATCCAATTTCTAATGAACTGAAAATCCCTGATGAAAAAGAAAAGGTTTTTCCTTCACTCTCTGCTACCCTTAGTTTTCAGCTGCATGTCTGTCTAGCTACAATACAAAAAAAAAAGCAGCGTTTGGTACCTTAGGACTACTCGCTGGTCTTTTCAAAATGAAGAAAATATCTGTGGCTAATTTTTTTGTCCTTGAACTAGAGCAGTTAACAGCTATTGTCAGACAACTGTGAGACAACATTCATATCTATCCAGCTAAACTGTGCTTAGATGTGGGTGATTTTTTCTCTTTCATTTTTTATTTTGTGTTAAAACCCATAAATATTGCTAGCCAAGTGAGAATTTATTGTATTACTTTAAAATCTTTTATAGAAAGGACTTATTTTGTTATACGCATCATTGTAATTATAATCCAACATTTTAAGTGGAGACCTATAACTTTCTTAACCTGCAATGATAAAAACATGTTCTCATTTCCCCAGTTCTTGTCTTTTCAACTGTTGTTAGGTAATTGATTATTGTATTCAGATGATGTTTAAATGTATCAGGAAATAATACTAACGTGTGCCTGTAAGAAGGTTAGAACTTGATAAAAGAAGTTGGTTTTAATGCCATAAAGGGGTAAGACCACACAATATTATTTGAATGAATAAACAGTAGACAATATATGCTACTTTTTTGCTACTATTTATGTAAATAATTTGTTTCTGAGTAATTTATATTTTTACTGCAACTTATTTTGTTGAAAATTACATGATAAAATAAAAAAATCACAACAGCTTTTATTCCTTAAAAAAATTCTTTGGGTGCTATTATTTTAACCATAATGAGTGCAGGAAGCACTGCTCTGAGAATAAAGCTAGCAACCAGTGTATCAACAGTCCGTTCTCAGAAACCAAGGATGGAATCCTGCCCTTACTGAGGTCAGTGCCAAAGAAACACCAATAGATTAATACAATTTGGGGTTTAGTTTATGATTTTCCATCCTGGGTGGATCATATTAAGTTGATGTGCCTTAAACATGAGGATAATGTTCATCTCTTTTGCAACGCTGAAAAGTAAATTGTTGCTTTAGAGGCATAATGGAGAACACGTGCTTGGTTGCTTTCTTACAGCCTCTCCACCTTTGACAAGATGGAGATCCTTTTCTAATTTCTTCTGTGCTTACCGTTTTTGTTTTCCCTCAAAAATACATTGAAATGCATCTGATTGTAAAACAGCACCATCGATGGCATTGTCTTTCCATGCTTACATCTTTCTGCCTAGTACGTTAAGAATAGGTTCTTTGTTCTCTGTGTGTTTCTCCTCTGTCTCTTTCTGTGTTTCTTATCCTCTTTGCTACTAAACAAAGCGACTAACTATGTCTTATACCATCTGTAAGAAATTTCATGGAAACCAGGTTAAAGCTAGTAGATACATCAAGACCCCGATTTTCTGTTTTCACCTTAAGCACAGGTGTCATGCAGACGTGCAGACTTTAGTCTTTTCTAGTACTGCATTTCAGAGTTACAAAATGCTTTGGAACTTGTTATGTATAATTAGACCGGAAATATCAAAAGTCCCATAAATCACCTCTTCCTGGGCTCCTCTTTGTCTTCAAACATTAGCTAGAAAAGACAGACAAAAAGGGTCATTATTTGTATTCTTAGCTGTGTCTGTACTACATAATGCAGTGCCATGCAGAGATATCTAAAAACTAGCCCAGACACAGCAGGAGGCTCCTTCCAGTTCTACAGGCCGCAGACTCACAGCCAGCACTGATACCTGTACAGTGCTACATTACAGCACATAAACACCCTCAGCCTTGGTATGAGTGCACTGCTCTAGCAAAAATATCTCAACAACTACAGTCAAAAATCTAGCAAACATGAGCTCTGTCTGTCTTCCAAGTTACATTTGTTTTATGGAGGTTTCCATCCAAAAAAGCTAGTAACACTGAAAAAGTTTTCTGTTGAATCAGTACAGGTCAGGGGCTAACCTGCTGGAGAGCAGTTCTGTGGAAACGGACCTGGGAGTCCTGGTGGACAACAGGATGACCATGAGCCAGCAACGTGCCCCTGGTGGCCAAGAAGGCCAATGGCATCCTGGGGTGCATCAAGAAGAGTGTGGCCAGCAGGTGGAGGGAGGTCATCCTCCCCCTCTACTCTGCCCTGGTGAGGCCGCATCTGGAATACTGCGTCCAGTTCTGGGCTCCCCAGTTCAAGAAGGACAGGGATCTGCTGGAGAGGGTCCAGCAAAGGGCTACAAAGATGATTAGGGGATTGGAGCATCTTTCTTATGAGGAAAGGCTGAGGGACTTGGGTCTTTTTAGTCTAGAGAAAAGAAGACTGAGGGGGGATCTTATCAATGCTTATAAATACTTAAAGGGAGGGTGCCAGGGGGATGGGAACAGTCTTTTTTTTCAGTGGTGCCCAGTGACAGAACAAGAGGTAGTGGGCACAAACTTGAACATAGGAAGTTCCATCTTAACATGAGGAGGAACTTCTTTACTTTGAGGGTGGCGGAGCACTGGCACAGGCTGCCCAGAGAGGTTGTGGAGTCTGCCACACTGGACACATTCAAAACCCTCCTGGACGCCGTCCTGTGCAGGTGACCCTGCTCTGGCAGGGGGTTGGACTAGATGATCTCCAGAGGTCCCTTCCAACCCTGACCATTCTGTGATTCTTTGATTCTATGAATCAAATCCACTTGAAAGTGTGCATATTTTATTAACCTCATATACTTTATTCACCCCAAACCCCCTTCTCAATCAGATTTTCCCTGAGATGGATTTTTATTCTTTGAAGATCATTACGTAGGTATCTCATTGCGCGCTCATTGTGAATTGTGGTTAGGACAAGTCTCTTTCATGTTCAAAGTTAGCAATTCCTAAAAGAATTATATCTTCAGAAAACTTTAGCACCATTAAGTAATTAAAGTCTGTAATATATCTGACCTCAGTGTCTCCAGAGCAACAGAATGGCAATGCAGGAGACCAGTTCTGCGACTAGCAAAGGACATCGAGGGAGAGACATATGTCTCTGGGACATTTCTTTGGAGGGACATGAGATTCAAAATTTTCAGTATCTACCTCCTTATTGTTTTAGGAAATTTTGTTCCCATGGAGGACAATAGTACATATCTTAAGTCTATTCTTTTATCAGAGTTAGAGCCCATGTATATTTTCTGTGAACATAGAACTATTGCTAATTTGTACTGCGTTGGTCCTCTAAGTCTGAAAGAGAAAGACTGGAGGCACAGCTGTCCTAAAAAGTGTGTATGCAGTATAAGCAGGTTTCACAGAAGAAGAAAGAAAATAAAATGGTTGGAATTGTACACTTTAGAAAGAAATTCAATAACTATTGGGATAAAAAAAATACAGTGAAGCGTAGCAAATTGAGTTCTCAAACCTAAAAGCAATGGTACACTTACTGAAACCAAAGAAGTAGGAAATTTAAGACTGATAAAGGAAGTGCTTTTTTTCATATAAAACATGTAATTAAGTGGTGAATTCCCTGCTATGGAAAGTTCATTAGCTAGGCCAAAGACTTAGTAAGGGCCTTTGTATGGGTTTCAGAACTACCCAAATTGGTCATTAGACTGATCAACATTTTGTAAGACTTGTTAAATTTGGGATTTTTTAGGCTCTAGATTGATGTCTATAAGCTGCAGAGAAATTGAAAACACATCATTTGGGAGCCTTCCTGCATCTCCCAACTATGACTTCGCTGGAACATCTGGAATTGATCACTGGAGTCGGATGCAGCACTATGTGACTGTTCTTCCGCAGGCTTGCCATAAATACAAAGTAAAAAAGATTCACACAACTGGCAGAGAGATCAGAGTACGGAAGGAATTATATATCACACTTGTCTACTACAGAGCAAAACCTTAATGACAGAGGAATTCTCCTTTTAGTCCAGAGCTTAGGTTAAGCCTTCACTAAACCTGAAATACTTGACAGCACCCCTGCAAAGAAATTAACTTAAAGAAAAGACCCATTGACTTCAACTCAAATTAAAGAAACCTTTCTTCACAATAGGACAAATACCTTTTCTAACTCAAATTTACTTGGGTTAAGGTGACCTTCGAGTGCTGCCTTCATTACGTGTTTCCAGTTACTGTCAAGACTTTTATGTATTTTTTCTGGTTTTATAAGATCTTTAAGAGTCATAACTAGATCTGTGATCTGTAAATATAAGTCTTTATGGATGTCTTCTTATGATCCAAAGACAAAGCTTTAACAGTCCTGTCTGAGAACTGGCATTCTTGCTGACATGAAATAGCATGGGCACCAGTTTTTCTGTAGAAAACTTTTGTACAGTTAGGATCTAATTTGTGAACGTCCAAAGTTCCCGACTACTGTGGATTCTATTCAAAGGTGAAGAGTGCCTCTGAAAATCACCTGCTCTTATTGATATTATTCACAAGGATATTTCTCATAGTGGGTGCAGGATCACAAATACCGACTGGACTGTAACTACAGGCAAGTGGTCTTTCTCAGTTAGAGATTGTTTTATATTTGGAAGCACAAGGCTTCATGTCCCTTCCCCTATATTTATTTTATTTAGTCATATTTCTGTATGATTATTAAATGTGAAAAATCCCTCTTTCATTTTGTTAAATTCTTAGAACCAATGACTTGCACAGTGTAATAATTCCACAGATCAATCACGTATGGAGAAAGCTTGGTATTTTATGACTTTGTGTCCCTCAATTTTGTACTTCTTTCCATATCCTTTTTTTATTTTTTTTCTATCTAGAGACTGGGAGAAATTCTGGACCAACCCAAGCATTTTTAATAGGACAATGCTAGTGCATGACTGGACCTTTTGACTTCCTTATTCTTTTTCCATAGAAATTTAGGAAGATAAAACAATTGCAAAAGATGAGTTTTATAACCTGCAGAATCATCAAGAAAGAAAAAAATCTTTTGTGTTTAGTTTAAGTCATTCAAGTAAGAGAAGACTATTGTGGGCTGGAGTGATATATTTGGCAAAAGCATAGTATGTTTGACTATTTAATATTATCAAGATTGGCAATGATTTAAACAATGATTAAATATTTAATTTCACAGTTTATTTTTTTTTTTACATTGCTACATATTCAAAGGAGTTTAGAAGCATCATCTGTTTCTTTCTGTGGCTACTAAAAATAATAGTTAATGCATAAAGACTCTTCTGAACTTTATTGTCGACTTCCTTGGAATGATTTCACATTCAGTCAATATTGATAGAGGTATATGTTAAGAAAAGTCGTATGACAAATTGAAGAATAATACACTGAATTTTTTTAGAGATTTACTGTTGTGGATGATTTTTATTTAACTACATTTTACATTGCAAGATAGAATTTGAGATTTAACCAGAGCAAATAGTGCCAGGTGAGAGCTTTTACATATGGTCGACTTAGACTTGAGCATCAACCACAGTCATGCATTTCGGCCTTCCCAAGGTTTATCAGTGTTATGCAGCTGTTGCTTCTCCTAGAGAAAGTGCTGGCAAAACATAACGAGGTTACAGTGAACTCCAAAAAGCAAAAACTTTCAAAGTGAAATCACAGAGCACTACAGCTGAAACTTCAGTCAGTCTTATTGCTTATTTACATAACATTACCCTGAAAGCTTTGCCTTAGGATTTTACTTTGAAAACTTGTTCTCTCTGGGGAAGCTTCACAACACTGTCTCTCTGTTTCTCTCTGGAACTCACAACACACTAATAAGTCTTAAGAAATCCAAAGTATGGGGCTGTAGATGCTCTTTCACCCTGGGCACAGCAATAAAGACAACCTTGACCGGCAACAGAGTTATGCCCGTCTAGGTGTATTTACTACTTTCTTACTAACAGAAAGATACATGGCTTCCGAGTTACAATTTCTGTTTTAAATGTACTGTTTAACGGGTCTGTATTTAGCAACAACAATAATAAGCCAGTTTTACTGAGTTGAGATCCTAATTTCTGAAAGAAATAACTTGTCAACAGCTGGTGCATACTGTTCGATGGAGGACCATATGAGCTTCTTTAGCTCTGGCTTCATGTTTGCTGTAATATTTGCAAATTACTTTATTGTACATCTTTCACCTCATTATCTGAGGCACTGATCCTACAAATATTTACACACCTCGTTTCTAGGAGCTGGGGCAGTGTGAAATCCACAAGTTTGTCTCCAGCAGAATTCACATCTGCATCTTTCTTATCTGAAGCTGCAGCAGCAGATTCGGTGCTCCATTTTGCGTAGTCATGTCTGATTCATTTGAGAGAAAAATACAATTTTTGATCCTAGGAAACTCCAATCAGATCCTGAAAACGACTCAAGTATCTTCCAGAACAGTATAGAAGTTTCAACTCTTTTTATCAAGCACTTTTATTTATTTTTATATGTGTGTATGTACATGTTTTTTGATTTTGCAAAGTGGTTGGCTGGAGTAAGGCTGAGATATACTCCTGGCTAGATTTAATCTTATTCCAACCCTAGCTTAGTGTGACTTCATTCTATTTATACCAATATAAACAGAAATGTATTTTGTTATGCTTCTTACAGTTCATTGTAAGAACTTGAGATATTTCATCAATGAAAATTATGGCAATTACTCCTCCCTCTTCCCAGAAGACTTTGGTTGTATTTTTTTCTGAGAAAGTAGATATTTCTGAGCAGGGAGTGTTTGTCATGTGTGATGTTGGAATTCAGTGAATTAACTGTACCTTTCATGCAATTAACTCTCCATCAGGAAGCAGTTTTACATTTCTAGTTTGTCTACCAAGATGTGCTTAGCTGGCCTTTCACTGTCTTTTAAGTACGTCCATTTGTACAGCAATACAGTTACCTGTAGCTGCAATTTTACTGGTTACTTTCATTTTTTCTACTTAAATGTAAGTATAGTGGTTTCTCGGGGTTCTTTTTTTTTTGTTTTGCTATAAAATTTACTTCATATGTTTTTCTGTAGAGGAAGGATTGCAGAAAAGATATTTGGGAAAAGAGAACTGAGAAAAATTTCTCAAACAAAATACTGTGGTAGCATCATCCAGTGTTTGCAGATCTGTGCTGTAAGGAGTTCTAGTTTGGGTTTTTGTATTTCACTTTATTGATGTTTAGGTACTTTTCCATGAAATATGCCTCATTTCTGAGCCTGTCCCATCTTTGTTGGGTTCCAGTACAATCCTCATTTTGCTACCATTTCGCTTTCACCACCAAGCTTCATTGTCAACACCAATAGGAATTGAACTATTATAATTCTTCTCTGCACTTCCAAATATGAAACCCATTATTAATCATTAGCTCTCACTTTTTCCAGATTTCTTAGGTTTATGAATGTCCCCATGGTACCAAGATCACCAGCAAAAGATTATGACTGATAGTGTTACAAGTGGTTTGGCAAATTCGTATCTATTGAAAATGCAACTCGTTTAAAAAAATAAAACATTTGACATTGATATCTGACAACTGCAATTCATCGCTATAATTCTTTTCAAGTACTATTAGTGACACTGGCATTAAAATAGAATTCGCATGAATAAGAAACAAGATAAAAATCTGATTTTATTTCAATTCAACACATCTAAAAGCTATATTTCAAGGATAATACAGTCCAGTAAAGCACAAAAAGACAAAGAATTTCTAATCTACACTTATAATATATTGTTCCATTATACTGAGTCATCTGAGTTTTGTTAGAAGAAACGGTCTTGTGATGTAACAGCTATTTGAAGACCTGAACTCAATAAATTGAAAACTGATGCCTCAATTTAGTTCCTACCGCACAGGATCAAATTTCTGTTCCCACTGAAGACAGTAGTTTTCTTATTATATTTGCATTTGCAGATTTGAGGTTTTTCAATATTCAGTATTCAGTGACAGAAATAATCAGATGTTCATATTTGATTTTTGCTTCCAAGTTCATCATGTTAGTTTCTCTTTCCAGTTCTCCTACTTATTATCCAGGTTGTTTTTGTCCTGAAACCTGAAGTCAAATATTCATTTAGCTTCTGGTCTGTACCTCTTAAATCTTAAATCTCAAATCCATTTGCACTGCTTACCAGCTCAACTTGTTTTGTTTTATTTATATTGCTAAATAACCTTTTACTGCTTGTTTTCATTTCCTTTGCAAGGTCTAACTCAGCTTGACTTTTGTAAATTCTCACTTTATCCCTTCACTTTCTGGCCTCCCAAGATGTAGCTTTCATTGCTGGTTAACCCCTTTTTACCATTTCTCCTAGAATTCCCTCCTATTCCAAAAATATGCTGGGAGTAGAAATTAATCCATGTAGGCCTGGAGCCCTTCAGCAAAACTTTAATCAGCATAGAAACCATGATTTGGGGATCATTTGCACCCTGGGTTTTGAGACATAACAGTGTCTCCTCCCAGGATCTTTAGCTGACCTTACTAACAAAATTCCTAATTTCTTAGCAATGTCCTGTTAGAGTTTTCCTCTTCACATTGCGAAGCTTCTTGTAGAACTAGTTGTATTTATCCTTCAATTTGAAATGAATCAGTTTGTGATCCCTTGGTTTAAAGATATTTACCTGACTGCTTCCCCTATTCACATTTAAAATAGAATCCACTCTTCTTAGCTTAAAAACCTTCAGTGCAGACAGACAGGAAAACTCAGATGGGATTTTTTTCTAAGTGGTCCAGTTTTTGTCTGCTAATAGCTGAACCCTGAATACCTTATTTTCCATTAGCTGTATTTAAAAGGTAGAATTATTAAAAGAGCCTGATTCTTCCTAACAGTAAAATCCTGTTTTTTCATGGCTTGTAATTTTTTGTTCAAACTGGAATGTAGACTTGAATTTTCCACACCAGGTGTCTGCCTCAGGCTAATCTTCCTCATTATTATTAGCGCTAGCAACAAATTCAGATAAAAGAGTTGGGCAGCTTCCTATGGAGTGAAGTCTGGTCCATTTTGATTACAACAATTTCCCTAGAGCAAAGGGACTGGATCTTTAGTGTTCCTTTGTAGAAATCTGGAGGTCAAGATCTTGAGAAATTTGGAAAAGGACCTGAAATTCTGAAGCCTCCTTCTCTGTGGCCACCAAATGCACATTACATCAACAGACAAAGTATGAGTGACCTTTCATCCTGATTTTCCTAATATATTCAGGTTAACAGTTAATTTAAGTTGCAGAATTCTGCTGCTGTAGACTGCAAGTTTTCAAACCTCTTGACGGTCACCCAGAGTGTAAGCAAGGATTACTTGCTAGATTTTGTGATTATGATGATACTTTAATTGTAATATCCCTGTACTTTATGTACATAGTTGTAAAAGAGAATCCACTCTATTCCTGCTTTTTGGAGACAGTGCTACTTGCTATCACATAGATGAGCTATATAGGGGAAGAAATACAACATGAATACTTCAATACTTTTATATTCACAATAGGACACAGGAAGACAATCATTTGCCGTGAGTCAGCATTGGAGTAAAACAAAATATTAAACATGTGCTTGTTAAGTGAGAATCCCCAGTCCAGTCCACTGTTTGAGGCAGTGATCCTTTGAGTAATCTCTCAGTGTATAATTCATGATTTATGTAAATGGAGGCTGAACTGAATTTGTACCAAATGTTTCTAATTTCCTGATTTTTTTTGCCTATTTGATTTGCACCCTGAAGAACAGTATTAACCGAGGGTTTTATTTTGTGTTTTTACTACTTCTGTTACTCTTAATTTTTTAAATTCAGTTCCGGTTTCTTTACAAGCTGGAGAAGTAAATCCTTTTAGCTATTACTAATTGGATCCGGGTTTAGACTGCAAGTTTTAGGCATGAATGAACAGTGCTTTACATATGTCTACTACTTGCAGGGTTACTGACCTGAAGGCACTCTTAAATTTATACAGGTCACTGAAGTCACTAATTTGTAGGGTGAAGTCTTGCCTGTGAAGACTGGTGAAATAATAGATTCTGCCTGTTCCAGAAGTAGGGTTTGACTTACTATTCCCTGCAGCATTCCTTGCAATCTCACACAAACAGTGAAAATGCAAATCTCATCTACACTTGCATAAATAGCTCCTTGCCAGTCAGAAGTACTTCATTTTTCCAAGAGGCCTGGATGTGCACTCTGTATGGCAGCAGATCAGCATCATTTTGTATGGTACCTCTGCACACAACTGCGAGGGCACAGTCTGCAGCCTGGTAAACAGGAGAAAAAATAGTATTTTTAGATAAGGTTGTGCATTTCATACAGTTTCAAGTGAAAGTCGTCTGTTCACACAGAATTCATGCAGATTAAATTCGTCTGTGTTCTTTGGAAATGCATCCCAGGGCCTTTAGAGTGAAGCCCCACAAAATCTTGATTTGGAGACTTTCTGTCTGACCTAACCCATGATTGACTTCTGTGTAAAGTTGAATTACAGGCATGACAGATGTGACTCATGGAAATGATATTGGTCTAGGAGAAAAACTTTCTGAGAGATTACATTTACCTTTTTGAGATGTTTTCCTTTCCCCGTGTAGTGACCAGTGGCATTTGGGGCAACATCAGCTCAATCCAGATTTGGAGAATTATTAGGAGGGTAGTGCTTATTCCTACACTGGTTCCCTTGAAATCTACAGACCACCCTGAACTGAGGCATTTTAGACCACATAAATCTGACAAAAACGTGAAATATATTAAGCCACACACAAATGTTTTTAAAATATTATTAGGCGTTACTCCATTGGAAGGTGTTTCAGCATTAACTTTATACATACTGGCTTTGGCTGATCTTGGTTGTACTTTTTTTTATAGGTTTTGACAGTTTAATTTCCTTTTTTATTGTCATATGCTAAATTTTTTGGTTTATTTTGCTAAATTTAAGTATTTTACTGTTCCCTAAAAATTTGCGCAGTTATAAGTGAACTAGAGGCCTGTTGCATGCATGTAACAGGAGATTTTTGGTGAACTCAAGATGAAGGATACACTTTAATCAGGCTTCACAATCTGGTTGTTGCCTGTACAATGGAGCTGTTAAATTGCAGTCTCTTCAGGAATGCATGTGTATGTCACTTCTACATCTATGGCACTTCATAAATTTTAAAACACAGCATTACTTAACCTGCAGGTAAGTATTTCTTAGCCGTATACATTAACAGACTATTGTCTGAAAAGTAGGCAAGGTTTTCTCAATGGTTATTAATAAGCTCCAGTTGCACAGGCAGCTAGTTGACTAATTGGCTACACTGCTATTCTGAAAAGAAAATCACAAATGAGTACTGAAAAGGTAAGAAACGTAGACTCTGGGCAGCATCTGATATGGTTAAAGAAATACAAGAAATGTGGAGGGGAAGTGACATCTAGCAGTCATTCTGTCTCAGAGCGTGGGAATCAACAATTATTTTTGATTGTCCTTGATAAAAATCCTCCTGTGAGGTTGGTTTCAACACATTCCAATGTAACTTGTTCCACTGCATAACTGTTATTACAGAATTTTTTATACCTGAAGTTTAAATCTTCCTTGCTTGGAAGGAAAGCAAATATTTCTTGTCCCAGATTCAATGCATGTAAATAAGACTGACTACTTGCCTCTTTAATACTGTATTCTGCCCTCAGTTCCCTCTTTCATGGACCCCTTTCCTTCAATCATTCCTCATAAATCCTGGGATTTTTTTGCCTTTCTTTGCCTATGTCTGTTCTACATCCCAGTGTGCTGAAGCTATCTTATACTGGGTCCACCAAAACTGGATGTGGACTCCTTTTCAGTATGCCATAACAGAATATATGACATACTTAATTCTCAAGTCTTATGAGTGGCTATATGTATGATTAATGTTCATGGAAGTAATATCTCCCCTTTTTTTGACACAGCATCTCATCTTTCTGAAATATCTCTGCCCAATACATTATTTTCCATCCTTGTGCATTTGATTTGTCCTTCCCATGTTTACTCCAATATGTACTTATGAATTCAGATCTGTCTTTGTGGCTTCTCCATTTCCTCAAGATCTGCTTGAATTCCATTGCTGCCTTTCAAAATGAAATCCCTCACAAGTTGTTGTCATTCACAAACTTTCTAAGTACACCTAAATTTTTGGTTGAAATATTGAATAATATCAGGTCAGCCTTGTGAAGGGCATTATATAATATATCCTATCCATTCTGCAACAAGCTATTAACAAGTTTTCTGGGCAAGATTTTACAGCAGCTTTACTCAGACTATATTTTCCCAGTTGGTTTATGAGTGTCATGTGAATCTGACATCTACTACTTTCCCAGATCTTGTTATCCTGTCAAAGAAATTGAATTACATTGACATGAGTTATTCTTGACAAATTCGTGTTGGTTGTGTTTTGTCTTTAGGTGAATACAAATTGATTGTTTAATAATTTGCTTCAGTTATCTTTCTATAAAAGAAAAGCTGACTCTTCTGTAGTTCCCTGTATCCCTTTTATCCTCCCAGGCTTGTTCTCTGACTTTCTAGAACTTACCTTCCACAAAACTCCCTAATTTCTCCTGAACCCCTAATGAAAGTCTCAAATTGCTTTGACTAACTCTGTAAGTACTTTGAGGTGATGCTTGTCAAGTCCTAATGACTTGAATATATTCAACTTATTTAATTGATTGTTACATTCTCAGGCTGGTGTTCCTATTTCCTCATTAATAATAATTAAGTTAAGCATCTGGTCACAGTTAGCCTTTTTGTGAAGACTGAAGCAGAGAAAGCTTTAAACATTTCATGTTTCCTTCACCTGTCCATTCGCTTGGTTTTCTCATTATACTTGCTTCTATTTTTCTCTTCTATGTGATCTTTTTATAGATCTTTTTCCATGGCTTTTATAATTGTAATACATTTTCCAAATTATATTTTTTTTAGTTGTTCCCATATACTTTTGCTATTCCTTAGTCTTTAGTTTTAGTAAAGTTTTTAGTACTGTTTTTATTTTAGTAAGATTTTCCTTGGTTTTGTTTCTCATATGATTCGTATTTCATTATCTGATTATTAAAGAATTCCTAATGCAGGCATATAAGTAATTCCTTATATTATTTTTTTTCTGACGTACAAAAGTTTGTCACTGTAGCATTCACGGTCTCTTTCACAGAGACAAATGCCCATGTTCCTTACAAAATCAGTGTTGAGAGACTCATGGAGGAATCTGTTATTGCAGTGATACAAACCTGACTCTTCTTGTTGGTACCTGGAAAACACAGAAGATGCTACTTTCACTACAAATCAAGCCTCTGTGTCCTCCTGCTGAGAACACCAGCCCTGTGGAAAAGGAATGAAGCTTTTCGTAAAAGAATATGACAGGTGAAGCTGCAGAGTTTTTTGTGGTCTTGAGGAAATAAGAGAAAATCTAATTGCACTTGGAAAGGAGAAGAACTGTTTTATAGTAAACTGGTGCTGGATAAAATAAAAGTGGTCTAAAGCAAAATATTGTGAGTCATAAAACCCATTTTCCCTGCTTCAGCTGACTGCCTTAAGCATCAAGGTCTTTCCTGCATGCTTTCCCTCTGATCCTTAACTGTTGAGTTGCTCGCTAGCAAGTGTCCCTAAATTCAACCTTATCTTTTTAGAAAATATCTCAGCGCCTAATTTTGTCTCTGGTGAGGTCATTCTGGAACCACTCATACAGTAAGCATTAAAGAGGGAACAACACTGGAATTAGTTACTCGATTGCTGATTACCATTTTAGTACTTTACATGGCTCAAGCTTTATGGTGCTGTGTGGGAATAGATATGCTGGTTCCCATAGAAATGGATCTACTACCAATGATCCATAGAATTCCAGTTTCTATTTTTCACTTACATGTGGCATCCTACTTTTTTTTTTGGTAATACATTGCTTAGGCAGACCTGTTTTATCCCGAGATGAATAAATTTGGTGTACAAACTGCTTAACAGATTGTGCACTATCCCAGTCATGCCTGGTTAGAAGGAATTATTGAGGTACTCTAGAGTCTGGAAAAACTGTAGATATGTATAAAAATTATGAGCATCCTATGCATGTGCACCTATGAGTATCTTTCCTAGTGGCTGAGGGCTATTTTTCAAAGGTAATAGGTGAATTAATGTAATATAAATTGTTGACTTGTATTATTAGATTGTTTTTTTAAAAGAAAATATCTCTCTAATTAGAAAATACAGGTCTTCTACTGTTAATAAATGAATTATGTTTAATTCATTTTTATTTCCTGTAGAAGACTACTGGTTAGGTTGCAGGTACTGCAGATATACATTTCCAGAAGTCTCAGAAGGCTTTGGTCTTTTCTCCTACCCTTCTCTAACATTTTCAGGCATTAAATTGTCATAGCTTATATATTAACTGAGAGAGGTCAACATGCCAGCATTTCACAAAACCCTACGGTTTGCTTGTAGTACAAGCACCAATACTAATAGACTGTCTCAATTTGTTGCTTAATATTTACATCCCTGTCATTAGACTGACATGAGCAGTACATCTAATTTATTTAGAACATTATGGTTTGTTTTTTGGTTTTGGTTTTGTGGTTTTTTTTTCCACAAAAGAACAGCGTTTGGCTTTGTTTCAAGCATAACTTTAAATAAAAAAAAAAAAAAAACACAACAAAAAACTGCCCCAAAGCCTCATATGAATAGTTTCCCTTGTCCTCAAAAGATCAATCCGTTTCCCTTTGCTTTCTTTCACACTGAACCACCCTGCTAAAATCTGAAAAGCCACTTTTTACACATTGCCTTCCAAATAGCTGCGAGTCCCAATTTTCCTCAGCTGCCCTTCTAATGATCACTGGGCCATTAGTCCGCCTTTCCCCAGGCTAATTGCCAGCACAGCCCACCTGGCTGTTTTTCAACAGAGCCACAAGGATTTGGGTAAGTGAAAGAGCCCAGCTACAGAGAGGCAGACACAAAAGGAAAAACAGGGAATGGTAAGACAAGACAATTTTCTTTGCTTCATGCACAACATTACTTTGGCAAATCATCTTGTCACAATGACAGGATTACTTTTAGAGACTATGAACAAAATACATACACTACAGGCTAAGTACATAAATAAAAAGCCAGATACAGCCTCTGTTTCAAAGCCTGCATTTTTTTTTTCCTTTTTTTTTCCTTTTGGTTAAAAATTTTTCCATGTTTCTTTCACATGGAACATCCTGCAACACTAACTTCTGGCACTGATGAGGGACTTGGTTATTCAGCCTTTGAAAAGGAATTTGGCACCAAATCCTGGCCAATATCAGCCTGGTAACTTCGTGATTCCTGTTCTGAGTGTCCATAACACGATCTTTCTTTGATCAGAGTCATTTTGTTTATAAATCGTGCCCTATACTTGCTCAGCAAAGGCACAGAAAATGCAAATGTATTTCTAAATAGCATATTTGGTCCAGGGACTTGACTGGTAACACTGTGTGGGGTGCCAGGCAGTTAATGTACCGGGAATCATGGGCCACCCAAAGTGCCGTAGAAGAGATACTTTCTTCTTGAAAAGGAAGGAGCTAATCAGTCTGAATCTGATCACTTGTATGAAAGGCTGAGGACTGAGGCTAGAGCTGATTCTGTTCCTACCCACAAACAAGATGGTTTCTGAAAATACTACTGAATATGTATGGTATTTACAGTGATACAAACAAGAGAAGCATTAAAATGTGTTATCTTAGTGCTTGTTTTATAGGTCATAAAATACCGACAGGGGTTCCAGCATGCTTATTTTTTTCAGGTTTGTTAAGGGCAATTTTTCTTAAAATCTCAATTTAACACTCCAGTAATTAGAATACGAAAAACAACCAGGTTTTCAGCTCTTAGGAAATTCTAGATACTCTTCCGTGGGCAACAAATGGGAGCGAATGTATATCAGCCCTACCAAGCCTTTCCAGTTTGAACGTACTTCGACATGATCACAGTCTTTGGTATTCAGTCATGCTTTTCGGTAGAATAAATGTTTAGTGTGGGTGGGAAATACTGTAGATAATTAGTATTTTAAATATTAAGAATACTTTTTTCTAAACAATGCTACAGCAGATTAACTGCTGGTTTATATCCAGACTTTCCCTCTGGTGTTATGTATATTTAATTAAAACATATGAACATTGAACTTACACTTCAAACTTCAGCAAACAAATATACATATGCTTTCCCAGCCTTTATTAAAGGCTGAATTCCCAGTTTCTGTAGCATGACTGTTACACATAGTGTGCTCCACCCCGGCCCTCCATCACTGACAAAGAATGGCACTTTTTCCTCCTCTCAGGAAACGGTCTAGGGATCGCCACAGCCAGCAGTATTTCACCCCCTCACTCAACAGTTGACGGATCTGCTGTTAAAGCACAAAAATACATCCCAAATGCCTGAGGTACGGGAACCCAGAGTTCCTGTGTGCAAGAGCTACCCCAGTCGTAGGCTCAATCCTGACGGCTGCTGTTCCTCTGCGTTGACGAACCCGCAGCTTCGCCTCTCCCCTCTCTCTGGTAGCTAGACTGTCCCACAGCAAAGCTCCCCTGTGCAGTGTCAGGAGCTTTCTATCCAGTAATCACTGTCTTCTGCTTCTGGATTCGTCTGCGTTTCCCAGCAGGGTGCCTGGCTCTGAAAGGTGAACGTCTAAAATCCTCGTTTCCTTCCCTCTCTTCCTCCCCACCTCCTCCCATTCATTGCCCTTAACAAAGCCAAATGCTTCAGCATGAAGCAGGTGTGTTACACATGTGCTGTTGAACATCTGGCTAATCCCCTGTGGGGGCCAGAGAAGTGTGCAAATCCTAGAATGGGCAACACTCCAGGAAAAAATATGAATCACTAGCTCTGTAAGCAAACTATTTCTGGTCTCAATTGAAATCCAGGCTTACAGCGCTCTCATTCTCCATCAGCCCACTGAATTGGGGTTTTGATCTGCCTAAGTTTAAAGACAGAGTATGCATAATGTGATTTATTTTATATACATTCTAGAAAAATACTCATTTATACATATGTTTTCACACCTTGAAACAATTATGGTCCCAAGAGTGGTGTGGTTATAAAGAAAATGAGTAAGAGGGAAAATGCCATTTTGGGTCTCAAATACTGCTGTGCATTCATAGCTTCCTTTCAAATTGTGGCATGGGTGCATCTGAATGGGTAACTTACTCTTTTTTTCTATATCTAATGTGTGATTTTGATCACACATATACACAATATACCAGTAATTGCTGCTTCCCTTCATCATGTTTCATACTGCTTTCATCAAATTGTATTTTTATAGACTTCTGTATGAATCATATCCTCACGTTTTCATCCTGCTAGTCTCTCGAGGATTTGTTCCAGATCAGATATAAAACCAGAAGAACGTGTTTTCTGAATCTAATAACGTTGCAGCTCATGACGGTGAAGGGTTCATCTGGAGAACTGATCTCAAATGTCAGGATGATAGAAATCAAATGGAGTTAATGCTATGGCATTTAAAATATTTTTGGCCCAACTCTCTCATGAGTAAGTGGTGAGATTGTGATACCATCAAACTGGAACTTTTGCTCTGATTTGATCTTTAATCAAGAGCCTCTACTCGCAATGTAACCTCCACTTAAACAGTATTTTTCTGACATATATGAATTATTTTTGAAGATGTGGCCAGAAACTTAGAGGGTTGCGTTCCAAACAGAACTTTGATTTCACTCCATGCCCTTTCTGAATTTTTTCATGCATAAAGTGCATAAAATGCAACGAACAGGGAAAAAGTCAACTTTCGTGGTGAAAGTGTTACTGGCATTTTGCCTCAGAATTTGATTAACGTTCTCCTTTGCTCAGACACAAGGTAAGACTTAATAAATAGCATTAAAGCCTCGCAGAGAGAGATATGGTAAACAAAGAGGATTTTTCATTGCTGAAAATTGCAGAGTTCTTGAAGAATCTAATACATTTATAAATCAATACAGATTTCTGCAAAATGAGTAATGACAGCATTAAAAAATTCATCACATTAAATATGTATAAATATGTTCTCTAATATTTGTGTGATTTTTGCTTTACTAGAGGCATAGTAAGAAAAATATATTTTAAGTAGATTTTTTTATGCAAGTATAAAATTCTTAATTCTTAAATAGAATTTTTAATGGAGCTACAGAAATGGGAGCCTAATGCTCTCGGTAAGTTATTAATTTTTGTTTTGGTTTTATGAACTTGTGGTATTTGGAATAGACTGTAGAAAGCTTTTTCCAACTTGCTGTCACAAATCCAGTGAGGACCAGCAAAACTAACTTGGCTGATTTATGTGACCTGTTTCACTGTCGCTTTCATAGAGGCAAAGGCTAGCAAGAGTAGCAAAGGTTACATGATGAAGTAAAAGAATTATTTCTGCAACAAAGCTTGATGATGGTTTAATGTCCATACAAGTGTTTGCATGTGAAAGTTTTGTATTCTAAAACCTGTGGGCCCAATTCATCCTTGAAAATATTAAAGTATAGTTGAAAATATTAACAGCAGAGTGTCTGTCATCAGAGACAGGGTATATATTCTGACATATTTCTTTAGGTAACAGCAGTAGCCTGAAGGTAGGCTCTGTTCCTCAAGATCAGGAAGCATCTTCCAAAGATTGCTGCATGGTTTGCAAAATGGACAGTCCGCACTCCTCCTTCCCATTTCCTGTTTTAGAAGATGCGTAACGATGGTGTCAGATCTCTCCCCCTGGCATGCTTTGGACTTCGCCAAAAGGAGGTCAGTGGAGACTCCCCAGCTATGCTGAGAGACATTTAAATGATTGGAGGCACGAAAGGCTAGATTTAAAATGAAGGACAAAAATCGTGCAGTTAAAGGACGTTTTCAAGGAGCTTGAAAGAGAGAAAAAAGGTATGACATAAATGGAAGAGCTGAGATTAAGGTATTGTTTGCAAGAGTTTTGCTAAAATGAAGAATGGTGCATTTCTGAAAGATGGAAGAAATCTGTGAGGCTCCTGAATTTTCTTCAGAGGTCCTCTAAAGAGCAGGAGTTCTGGGAAGACAAGCAGTGAGCAGAAAGTGAAGGATATATGCATGTGGTTTGGAAACAGCAGATTTTAGGAAACAGGAATTATTCAAGATTAGACAGTCTTCTGTCTGTTTCTGTAGGATCTGAAGACTAATAGCAGCCAGAGAAACCTTCTGCTGCTGAGTTGTCCTATTGTGGAAGAAACAGGTCAAACTTTACCATTGTGCTTTGAGAGCTGTACTGGACACCTCAGCAGGGGTTCAATTTTTCATCAGGTTCTATTCTGCACTCTTGGAATAGAAATTTTCACTATTGCAGTACCGACCTCATTTCTGATGTCCACCAGTGCCAGACATCCCTAACCTCACTCCTAGGCACCAGCACTGCACAAGTTTTCTGCTTCTGATGGGCACAGATGTTCTTTCACTCTACTTTGCTGTCTTCCCTCCCCTCCTGCTCCAACGGCCCTCCAACCTCCTTTTACCACCACCACTATTCTTCAGTGCCTTTCTTAAATTGTGGGGCTGAGCAAGGTACCACCCAGCAGCCTGGTAACCGTGATGGCACAAACAGTTGTGGGCTTGCTGTCTGGAGAGATCCCTTAGAGATCCATCTCCAGCAGCTGAATTCTTTGTAGTTAAAGGCAATCCATTTCGAAAAGGTGAATTGGGGGGCAAATATGGCACAGCTGCACTATTACAAAATTCTTTTCATGTGGCGTAGTGATATAGTGTCAGAGCACCACCAAAAGCACACTACATTATTTGTTAACACAATAACCTACAGAATGACAGACAGAATGTAAAGGGTTTGCTATAGAAAAAATATATAGCCTTTTCAGCAGGAACATGCGGCAGAGTGCTCAAGAATGACTGTTTCGATTGCTTAGATTTCCTTTGATCCACTTGCAGGATCTTGGAGACCCCTTAAAGATGTCTTTCATTCCCTTGAGAGGAATGTAAAACATTATTACCATGAACAGTATGTTTTATCATTTTTAAGGCTGTGAATACAAAAGGCAAAACAAAGCCCAAGCTACTATTCAGAAATGGAAAAACAGAAGTCTGGAGGAGAACTATGCTCTTAAACCTAAAAGGATTTTAATGGCTTTTAAAGTGAAAAAAATGTAAATGTGCAAACCTTAAGGCAGATTTCCTTGTGATGTATTACAGTTTGACTAATTGGTCATTCAGACTCTCTTACTTGTTTCACACTGAAGGTGTTTTTTTATTTATAGCTATGGTTAACAATGCAATAGTCAGTTTGTACTAAACAAACTATGAGCAGTCTGTTTCATGTTGAAACCTTCAGTGAAAATCTGTAGAATTTAAATTTATATATAAATATGTACATACATATACATATATAATAAAAACAAAGAAAACCTTTGAAGAAAAAATAAAAAAAACCCTCCTTGTTTAAACATCCTTCAAATGGTCCTTTACAGAAAGCTATTCCCGCTGAGCTCAAAAGAAAGTCCTTTTCCTTTATGCTGAACTAAAGCTTTTTGTATGTTGTCATGAAGTAGAACAAGTACAGGGAAACATAATTCATGTGAAAACAGAATATATTACTTGTAGAATGATGCTAATTTTCACCTTTTTTTATTTTAAATAGTACCTTTGTACAAAAAGTATTTAGGCTTACTATACTATTAATACAATTTTACTTTTCAGTGTTCAGAGCAGCTGGTGCAGCTTGCAGCATTGTGCTTTGCACCAATTAATTCTGCTGTGCGTACGGACTGTTAAAACAAAACCAAACGAGACAAAACAACCTGACTTTACCAGCATGAATCCTCTGGAAATATGGTTCTTTTATATTAATAAGCTGTTATATACTTTCAAAGAAAGGAAAAACTGCTGCCTGGATTGATTTGTAAGAGTGCTTCCTACCTTTTCATTTGAAGTCACGTTCTAGGCCTGTTGCTCTGGTCATTTTCTTTTTTTTTAAAGAGGAGTTAATAGATTTTGAAAACAGATATGTACAACTCTGAACTCATATTAATTCGACTTGATCTCAAAGCATGTATTTGGGTCAGAAAAATTAATTTTGCAACATTTAGACCTGAGAGCATGTTGCCTTGCAAGTTGAGTGCAATGAATTGAAGCCTGATAATTGAATGCAACAAACTCATGCCAGTTTTCTTGAAAAAAAAAAAAAAGCAAAAGAACCAACAAACAGAGTGCATTAGGTTTTCAACATGTTTTGAATACTTCTATTTCAGTTTTCATAAACTCAAAATGAATTTTTTGGCCTTCATTCTTGATTATCATCATCAGGCATCTGCTAAGATCTCACAACTTTTTGATCTCAGATGAAAAGCAGCATAGGAAAGATAACAGGAGAAGAAATTAAGGTACGCTTAAGGATGTGAAATTCACATGTATTATACAATCATCTAGATTAAATGAATATTACTGGGGTCAGCAAGTCAGGAATTTAAGAGATGACGGATTCATAGCCAAACAAACCATCAAAATTTGTACCCCTTTGAGAATACACTGTGATAGAAAAATATTTCTTCATGTGATGGATGTTCACTCCACAGCTTTGGAAGTTCCTGGGTGTCCACATGACAAAGTCAGCACTGTTGGTGGTATTGTTGGTGCTAGATCAACAAGGTGGCAACATTCTCAGCCTTGAATGACTGTATTGGGTTTGTGTGGCAAGGTTTTGGTAGTGGGGAGGGGGGGAGGGCTACAGTGATGGCTTCTGTGAGAAGCTGCTAGAAGCTTCCCCTGTGTCTGACAGAGCCAATGCCAGATGGCTCCAAGACGAACCCACGGCTGGCCAAGCCTGAACCCATCAGCGACAATGGCAGCACCTCTGTGATATTTAAGAAGGGAGAAAAAAAACACTGCACAGCAGCAGCTGGGAGAGAGGAGTGAGAATATGTGAGAAACAACTCTGCAGACACCCAGGTCAGTAAAGAAGGAGGGAGGGAAGGTGCTCCAGGTGCTCTTTTTTCTTTAAAGATTCATTTTTCTAAAAGTTGTAAAATCCATGTATTTTCCTCATTTACCTTCATGGTTAGCTTGGAGCTTCTTTAAACCAAGGAACCTTGAGGAATGTTTTAAAGTGAATGATTAATCAATTTTTTTTCTGTTTTGCACAGACATGGGGACTCAGGTCACAACCTCCCTTATGGTTTTAAACATTTATGCTTTATCTGATCTGATGCATAGCTCCAGCTAACACACAGAAAAGACACAATTGAAAAGAAACACTAAAAAGGTGTGTGGTCCCTGGATTGGGTGAAGCCAAACACTCACACAGAAGATGTCTTGTGATGCTCATTCATACTTACCATCCAAGAGATTGTCTTGACATCTAGTGTTAGCACAACTGAAGGGAGGGGAAGTGAGGGGGCTCTGGGAGGATATCCTGTGACCGATGACCATGTGTGCCACCCAAACGTGAGTTTTCTTTAGGCATGCATTTGAAATTTCCTTCTGCTGGAGGGTGAACACAGGATTAATTTGGGGGAAGGTTATAATCTGAGTAAAGAAGATAATTCAGAAATTTCTCAGATATTGTTTCAAAAAGAAATGAATTACAAATGTGTTTGATGGGGAGGGTTTAGTGGTTTGGGAACAGAGATGTAGACTAGAAAAGCAAGTTGTGTTTTTAACTATATTACGGAGAAAAGACAGCATTGAGAGTGTTGATAATGAAAAATAGGTGGGAGAACAAAGTAATCAAGAAAGGGTCACAGTGGAAAAAATTAAGAATCAGAATGGGTTGAATACCTGGATTTGTGGGATAATACAGTCAGGCTGCCTATCCTTATAAATTCTTTTTCCTATTACAGCTATGCCAAAATGCAAGCAAACAAAGTGTTCTTCTATTTTACTTGCTCTGTTGCATGTTAGAAGCTGAAACAGCATAGAGATCTCTGATTGCAGGTCAAGCTTGACATTTGCTTCTGAGGCCTAATCTGGTAAACCTACCCTTCTTGGTGAGGAGCTGTAAACTGGAATGAAGAAAACATTCACCAAAAGCTATCCTTCCAACAGAATTCAGCTGAATTTTGGCATGTCTTCCTTGTGGAGTGGAATTCATAGCCCCAGCTAGGTGTTTATAATCTCTGAGAAATGTATAGGATAGTAAGGTGCCAAGGAACTGAATTCTCAACAGCCAGCATTGAAGGGGATTTAATATCTAAGCCAGCAAGTCCACAATCCACTTTTCTCCTGAGTTTTATGCTCTTCACTGTGCCTGCGAAGCTGAAATTCACCGCCTAAAACCTTCACATAATTTAAGGTGCTGAGTTGTCCTGTTGGGTAACTAATACACTCTAAAATATAATGGTAGTAGTAGTGTCCAAGGGTTGTAAACTTATCAGTTTATAATAGTCTTTTGGTTTGAATTCTCGGCTGTGAAATGTATCTTCCAGAGGGAGATCAAACCCTCACTTCCAAGAAAAATGCCCTAGCTATGAGACAGAAGCAAGGCTTGTAGCAATCCTTGGGCCAGAGCCCAGAATCTGTGACTCTCAGATCCAATGTCTCTTCTGTGGGCTCCTAAGAGCATGCTTCTTGTATGAACTGGGCAAAACTCCCATAAGTTTTCTGTTATTTTTATGTAGTGTCTAGCTTCAGTAGGAAGCTCAGGTGGAGCGTGTCCTCACATCTCATTGTTTCAAATCTGATGGTTAGGTCATGTTCCTGAGCACTGTAGATAGTGTTTTGGGACTCCTTCTTATGTCCCTCCTCATAATTTTCAATTATCTATGTACCTCTAAGATTTTCTAGACAGTTGAAAGTGAGTTTTGTCAAAAGGCTTTTGTTTTAAAGCTGTATTAATTTCTCCTTCAGGTGAAGAGGCCATGCCATAATTCTGAGTCATCTGAGATCCATAGCATATTACTTCCTCTGCACCGCTCCCCCCGCTCCCCCCCGACATTTAAATCGATGTGCTTGAGGTCTTTATTTATCAAAAAGGCATAGCTTTCAAATGTCACACAGCATCTGAAAACTAGTACTGTTATTCCTAAGAAGTCATGGCTATTTAAACATAGGAGTGCTCTAAAAGGTATGTGTTCCCTGAGGTTTTCTTAAAATTCTCTGTGCTGTACTGGAGCATAGTAAGATATATTAGCTATGCAACTGTAGGATTAACTGAGCAAGGGGTGTCTCAAATATAAACCTCCAGCCATCCCAGGAACTTGTGGAGTACACACACTCCACACTTGTGGAGTACACAAAACAACTAAACCATGAAAATTTTTTTAAGGTTTTTATCTTCAGGCCATTCCCCTAATATATTGTAGTTGCTTAACATATAGGATTTAGCTTCCTTTTTCAGCCCTTCTGAAGAAAGAGTAAGGAAAGTTAAATATAAAAACATCTAGCTCTGAGGAGCTTAAGATGGTCTGGTAGTCCCTATTTTAGTGCTAAAGTCTTAAGAAGGCATTCCTGGTATATGGGTATCCAGAAAATTGCCATAATTGAGATGGGATATGAAAGCAGGATATGGGTTTTAATGCAGGGGGTGGATTAGTAGAAAAGAAAGCATAATAACAGCGGCAGTGTAAAGATTTGGTTGTGAAAAGGGGAGATGGGATTCTAATACCTGCCATGGAAGTCTTTGCATCTGGTTTAACAAACTTGCTCCTTGAGAGCGAGCGTAGTTAGGAAACTGCTGTTAGACCTCGAAAAGTAAACACGACTCTGCTGTGTTGGAAAGAAGACATTGATTGTGCTATAGTTGACACATGGTAACTGTTACCTGAATGATATTATCTGCAAAAGTGGAAAGGGGGGTGAGCCTTTTGTGAATGTGTATGGTTAATGCTAGGGAGATTAGAATTAAAACTGAGTTAGCATGTAGCTTAATAATTTGTTTCCTGGCTCTCAAGTATAAGCATAACTCTGCTTCACCTTCCAGAAAGGCACAAGACATTTCAAAGCAATCTTAACAAAGTGAATTGGGAAAAACTGTACCATAACAGTGTATTCTGATATAATGGTTGACCTTTGGTCTCTACAGGGTGTCTGTGGAATCTGTTCAATACAGCATTTAAAAGTATGCAAGTGATGAGCCTGATCCACTGCTCAGAGGCATCTCTGAAAGCCTTTCCAAAAGACTTTTGGATCAAGGCAGTCTAATAGGCAATGCTGTTTTGTCCATCAAGCCTTGAATATATCACTTTGAAAAAATTCTCCTGAAGGAAATTTCAATAATCTTCAGTATAATTGGAACCTTTGTCTGGAGCTATTTAATTCCCCCTCATTTCTGTGGATTTTCTTCTTTGGTTATTCGCTGTAAAGCCATATTCACAGTATGCATCAGGCTGACCACAGAAAAATTCTGCCAGCACAAAGGTTGGGTTTTTTTCCCCCTAAATGTTATTGAAGCTATTTATACTCTTGTACGTGTTTATGGAAGAGTCCATTTGTACCTTAGTGCTAGCATCTTCCTTCTGAGCAAGCCTTAATCCACCTGAATTTATAGTGAATTTACAGGACTGTCTCAGCTGTTGGGTGATTCACCACAGACTCTGTTTTGATATTGGTATGCTGCTTCTCTTGCTTAGACAGGTAAACAAAATCTGAATGAGAATTGCATGCCCCGCTGTCCTAGTGAACCACTGTTGAACTCAAGATGGGGGGGGGTGCAGAAAGGGAATGCGTAGTCAAATTGGTAAGCCGTGGCTAAGTTGCTCATCAAGCAGTTATGATTAATTTGCTGGGAGAGCATGAACTAGACAGTTTTTGCATCATGAAGAGGAAAAACAATTAAGCAGTTGCAGTACCGGACAGAAAATACTATGTGGTGGGCAGCACTATTGAACTCTTTTCCTCTAGATACGCAGATATGCAGAGTTTTTCTCAGCAGTTTACAATGAATACATTCTGCTTTAAATATTCCTCAGACCTGTTTCGCATACGACAATTTATCATTCCCACACATTACTAAGTCATGAGAAATACTAATTAAAAAAAAAAATCTTTACTTTTTTAAAGTGGAGTGCAGCTACATCAGCTGTGGTTACTGGTTTGATTTCAAATCCAGAAACCACAATAAAGGCTGTTTTCCTTACATCAGATGTGGTGATTAATATGTGGTAGACTTGGGCTCCAGATTTTTACAGCTCTGTTAATTGATCACGAGCCAGAGCCTGGGGCTGTATAATTAAGTTAGCTGGAAAATTAATGCAGGAAATGGCTTCTAGATTTGATTGGTTTAAAAATCTATGAATACACTTATTTAATCCTTTTGAATTAAACTTGGTGCCAAAAAAATTATGTTAACTACGTCTGCAATTTCATAACTTCAGGGCAGTATTCTTTTTCTGCCTTTGAAATCGGTGATGTTTGCACAAAATAGTCATCTTGGACGATCCAGTAAAAGGTCTCTCTGTCACTGGTTTGAGATGTTGGATTATCTGTGCCATTGGTCTGACGCATATAGGCACAGATATTAGATTAACTGGGATCTAGGGACCAAATATCCTTCCTTGCAGCTCAACAGTGGATTGCTGTGCATTTGCAAAAGCCCTCTGAGGTAAATCAAGCTCCATGTAGGTGCAGCTTTTACCTGCATGTTGTAGGACGACAAGAACAGGGCCTCATTAAAAAGTGATTGATCTTAGGTATTATGCCTATAGTATGGGAAAGTAGGTATGTTCTCTCTCCCTTGTATTCTGAGATTGAATGAGGTCTCCAAACAAGATTTAGAAATGCTATAGCAAAAATATCCTTGAAAGAAGGGTAAGGAGTAACTAAATGCTCTCTAGTTCTGAGCTTATGCATTGCCTTCCAATAACTCAGGAATAAATACAGTCAGCAATTATACTGGACTTGTCATAATTAAAGTCAGTGCAGTAAGTCAGTGTATTACTGGAGATGGGGAAGCCAAGTTGAGGTTTAGTGAATAATGAAGACACCGTGTTTTGAGAAAAGGTGTTGTGTTTTGTTTTGTTTTGTTTTAAATCTGTAATTAATGTGCACTAGTTTAGGTCACAAAATATCTTCATCTTATTCTGTCTTGGGTTGTTTGCCATCTGATATCACATTAAATGACTGTTAGCAAGTTGTAGGTCTTCATAGGATGATTTTAGGGCTGCTTTTCCTCACAGATGGGAGGTGACATTATAAAGCCAAGGGAGAAGAAAAAAACATCATGGACAAATAAAAGTGAAATAAGAAATAGCTCTCTCAGGACTTTCTTGCACTTTAATTGCATTTAGACTTGCCAAAGAGAAAGAACCTTAATCAAGGGACCCTTAATGATAATATATGTGGGGTATAAAATATTTTGTTAGAAAAAACACAAGGCAAAAGTAGAAAGCCCATTACCGAAAGTGCACCAGGCATCAGTAATAAATAAACCAAGACTGAACATAATTGGGGTGAAGGGTTATGGTTGTACAATTAAAGTTGCTATGCTAAGGTGATGTCCTAACATTTCTAGCACTGCCAAGAGGCAAGTCTCTAGTCTAACTTTTAAAAGCAAGCTACTGTGAAGGCAGAGAAAGTCTTCCACTGCTTTATCCGCTTTATTTGGGAGCTACAGAATGCTAGAGCAAAACTGAGGTTGTCTTACCTTCCCCGCAGTTCTTGTTAACTGGATGGTGGAGAAAAAGAAGAACATAATATGCATATACCTGCATAATATTCTAAACCAGCAGCATATGATCAAATTAGTAAAAGGAAATACTGTTGCTCTGGCAATTTAACATTTTTAATGTTATCACTGAACATGAACTAAAAGCTTCCACATTCTTAAATTCCTAACCGGAATTTTGATAGTGGACCATGGTTAAAGAAACCTCTTAATTAACTTTTTTATCAGGCTAAACTGTTCTGAAAAGAGACATTTTGTAATTTTTTCTACAGTCTTGCTTCTGTCTGCATGAGTTATTAATCCAAACCTTATAAATGATAGAGGTTCAACCAAGAAAATCAGTAATTATTTCAAGAAACTATTCCAGAGTTTGAACTCCCATAGAATTATACATAGTTCAAGTAAATCTCAGACTGCTTCCAGATATACTTTTTCTGTAAAGTGAACAAGTTTAATGTAAGAATCTTTACAAAATAGAAAAATATAGACAACATTTCAGACATGACAGGTAAAGTTATAAAGATGAATAATACTTAGGGAGGAGTTAGGAAGTTTGTAGAACAAACCATTAACAGTGGTTTTTTTCCTACCTTCTCATCTATTTTAGCCCCTTGCAAGTTCTTCTTTTGACTGATATATGCACTACCTCCCTTCTGGTAGGAAGTTGAGGTTTCCTTTCTTTGCCATCACAAACAGTGGTAATAATTAGCTAAATAAGGATATATAATAAGGGCTTGATTTTCTTCCACTGGTGATGACTGAAAAATTGTTACTGGGACAGTTTGTTTTTCTTCCTGTATGATGTGTTGCCATTTACATCTTTACAAAAAGCACAACCAGTGTCATTATGTTTAATTAACATTTACGATGTACTTCGCTCTATTGGAAATTATTATGTGAAATGCACTGTTTGAGGGAATCTGTGTCAGCACCTTCTCCAGAAGTATGTGGTTTTAAGAAGATTAGCACCCTGAACTCACTAGGATTTACATGTGAAGGATCCCATCCCGTGGTTTTTACTGAGACATAACTTCTATCCAGCTTTGTATGAAAATTTCAGTGTTAGCTCCAAAATGTTCTATTTTCTGTTATGTGGCTGTGCCAGTAATGCCGACATTAGGGGCTTTGGATCAGCTTTTATTGTGCCCCACACAATTGCACATTATGTTGTCTATAGAATCATTTCAGGACTGCCTTTCTTCACAGTGGGAGATAAAATTGTATGTAAAATTCTGATGGGCAAATAAAAGTGAAATACAAACTGTGGTACTGATGTTTATGTGGAACATGATCCATGTAGGTTTCCCTGAACGTGTCCCCTCTGCCTGTCTGAAACTTGTTTCTGGGCAGAAACTGAAAACTTTGGATATTTCTGTGGGGAATGCAGGCTGGATCTAACACCTCTACTGTGCCTGAGCTCACAGGCAGCCAGTGCACACGCAGGAGATTTCATGTGCAAATACAACATTCTGCACAGCACTTGACCATATATTTCTGTGCAAAAAGTCCTGGGCAGAATATTTCTGGGACTTCTTGGCAGAAGCAGGGCAACACTACTTAATCATCCAAATTCTATATGTTTGCTGTGCCTTTCCTAGAAGTTCTCTGCTGTTGCATTTCCCAGTGAAGGTTCTGAACTGGGAGTGCTGTGTCCTCCTGGAAGTCAATAGTAGCTCACTTGACTCTTTCTTTTTTCTTTCTTTTTTTTCTCAGTTTGGCCAGTGAATTAATTCTCTGGGACTTGGTCTTCAAAGCTCTTGCAGTCTTGTAGAGAAGAAACCTTGCGGAGAAGGTAGTAACACTGAAGAACAGTTTGAGCAGGACCATAATGTACAGTAGTTTACTGACTGTATTTTGGTAAAAAATGTGAAACTAGCATCGGAACTTAAATCCCATTCACATATATGGCTGTAGTAAGCTTTGTCTCTTATTCACTGAGTTAAATATTAAAAAAATGCAATGATGGGGCATATATTTACATAAATCTATGAATTTTCTAAGGTCACAGGGAAAATTCTGTGAATCTCAGGTCTCAGTGTAGAGCAATAAATTGTAGGGTGCTGAGTTTTTTTGCCGTTTTCATGAAACTACACCATTGGTAGGGCAGATGAGTAGTTCTACACCTTTGAGGTTGCAGCTGGTGACATTTCCAGACCCTTGGAGGCATCACATCAGGCTCAATATTAGTGGCTGTGATATTGTTCCAACAGGAGTAGTGGCACATTATGGAAGAAATCTCTGCAGGCAGGTGTAAGCCAATGCAACACCCAATTTCCAGCTCCTCATTTGTACCTGACACACACTGTAGAATCCAGAAGACCCGGTGTTTGTGAATAGTTTTGAAGGGGGGGGATGTAGAATGATGACAGTGAAATTGAAGTCCCTCTCTATTAAAGACAGAACTGAAATTGACCTAGGAAGAGTGATGGGTGCGCCTTCTCTTCAGTAGACATGACTGAACTTTAAGCCACTCTCACTGGTGTGCACACTGCCAGTCACTTCAGTAAGGGGGGGTATCATGGAGAAAGCCTTGTGTTGTAGGCCTGGTAAAGAAGGGGGAAGCAAGACAATGTTTGCATTGAATAAAAGTAGTTAAAACAGTTGTAAGAATTATTTTGAGTAACTGATTGTAAGCACTTAATTGCAGTGGTGAACGAAAAAACCCAAGACACTGCTGTAGGCAAGGTGAAAAATTGCCCTTTTTCTGTCTGTCCTAATGCGTTCATCTGATGAGCCCTCTTCCTATAACTTTTGCACTCTGGGGAGTTAACAAAACTATTAATAACATAGGTATCAAAAGACTTATCCTAGCACCTCCAGTCCTACTCGCTGTTCCTTTCAGGAGTATTAGTGACAGCATCACTTAAAAGCAAAGAGCCTCCGTGATAAAGCTCCTGTTCAATTTGATGCATGAGAATTGTACTTTCTGCATTACTGCAGACAATGGAACCATTAACTCTCTATCAATCACCAGGTTTGCAGCACAGCCCTCTCTCTAACAAGAAGCCATGGGGCATAAGGTATAAATAGCAGACATAAGTCAACCTCCTTGACCAGTTGTAATTGTGAAAGAAGGATTGTAAACTGTGTTTGGGCCTCTGTCCAGGCTTTCCGAAACATGCCAGTGTGCATGTGGAAATCCAGCTAGGGATGTTCTGTTTTATTAGAAGGCTCTGTGGGATGTATCTAGAGCTGGGTCCCTTCTTCTCCCTTCCCAAGCAATCATTTAGATGTACTGAGTGCCTCTGGGTGGTTTGAGGAAGCTTTTTCTGTTGTAATAAGATAGATTAATTTAAGCTATTTTGACTTTTTGAAGCATCGGGATCCTGATTCTCTCTGTTGTTATATCGGCTACACTGGGCATAGCTCCACAGACAGTGAGTGTGTTGGGGCAGGGAACAGCATGCCAAGAATTTGTGTGGCAGGGCAGAGAATAAATTTACATTGTTGTGGATGCCGGGAGGATTAAACCTAGATAGGCCTTCAGAGATAGATTTTATTTTTAAATTATTATTTCTGTATTTGCAAGCTGGTTGGTTTGGTTTCATGAGAGCAGTTAAATAGGTGGATTCGTTCAGTACTCTTCTCCCTTCACTGATTTTCTTCCATGGGAAGCAAATGGAAGCTATTTTAATTGCCTTTCTTAGAGGGAATGAGATCACAAACTAGCTGCAATCTCCTTTTATAGTTCTCTTTGTTACCTGGCATGAAGAGCTACTACAAGCTTTTAAAAGTAGGCAATTCTGGCATAAAAGTGGGTTGGTCAAGGTCTGTGATTCTTCAATGACTTCCACTGACAGCTTTATCAAAATTAAATTGCCCACTCTTCTATTCTGTAGTGGAAATCCTGAGAGAAGGTAGCGGTGAAATAGCTCACAGTTTTCAGCTGAAATGTACTCCATCCCTTATGCAAAGGGATTTGCTGATGCAAAGAAGTATAATTTACACCTTCCTGTGACAGCCTTTGTGACTTTGACCTGGAAAGTAGAAAAGAACCCAGGCATACTTACAGAAGGTGGCTATAAATAGATTTAAATGCAGTGACTTATCTTAAGGTTAACAATAAGTTGTCTTTACAGTGCTAACAAACTAGACCACACAGCTTTGTTTTGATTTTTACCTGAAGTATAGACCTGTGTGGTCTAGATGGATGATATCAATTACATTTGAAAGCCTGATAAAATGGAATGCAGATGATTTATCTAGCTGATACCAACCTCTCGATAAAAGCCACAGTCATTAGTAAACCTTGGTGAATATACATCATTCTTTTTCTTATGAATGCATGGTGAATACCTTTTTTTCATGCATGCATCTCCCTTACTTTCAAGAGATTTTCCCAGTGGTGGAGGGCAGTGGGTTATAATGATTTTGCTGCAGTTTACTGTGGGACATTGTAACCAAAGCATGCTCTGCAGATAGCCAGTGTATTAATCAATGTTGCATACTCACATACACACAATCACACATTTCCACACGCTGCTTCTTTTAATTTACCATTTGAGAAAGTATTTTTATTAAAATAAATGAAAACTATTGCTTAAGTCTCTGGTGTTTAAAACAATCCCTTCAAAGGACTAAAAAAACCCCAGAATTTCATAGAATAATTTGGGTTCGGAGGGACCATTAAAGGTCCTCTAGTCCAATCCCCCTGCAATGAGCAGGGACATCTTCAACTCTCAGGTTGCTCATCCAACCTGACCTTGAATGTTTCCAGGGATGGGGCTTCTACCACCTCTCTGCAACCTGTTCTGGTGTTTCAATACCCTTATAGTGAAAAATTTCTTCCTTATATCTAGTCTAAATCTACTCTTTTTTAGTTTAAAACCATTACCCCTTGTCCTATTACAACAGGCCCTGCTAAAAGGTCTGTCCCCATCTTTCTTAGAAGCCCCCTTTAAGTACCAAAAGGCCGCAATAAGGTCTTCTGGAGCCTTCTCTTCTTCAGGCTAAATAACCCCAACTCTCAGCCTGTCCTCACAGAAAAAGTGCTCCAGCCCTCTGATCATTTTTGTTGCCCTCCTCTGCACCTGCTTCAACAGGTCCATGTCTTTTCTGTGGTGAGGACTCCAGAGATGGATGCAGTACTCCAGGTGGAGTCTGATCGGGGTGGAGTAGAGAGGCAGAATCACCTCCTTCAACCTGCTGGCCATGCTTCTTTTGATGCAGCCTAGGATATGGTTGGCTTTCTGGGCTGCAAGTGCACACTGCCAGCTCGTGTCCAGATTTTCATCCACTAGTACCCACAAGTCCTTCTCATCAGGGCTGCTCTCAATCCATTTATACCCCAGCCTGTGTTGCTACTGGGGATTGACCCAACCCAGGTGCAGGACCCTGCACTTGGCCTTGTTAAACCTCATGAGGTTCACATAGGCCCAATTCTCAAGCTTATCCAGGTCCTTCTTGATGGCATCCTGTCCCTCAGGCATGTGAACTGCACCGCTCAGCTTAATGTCGTCTGCAAACTTGCTGAGGGTGCACTTGATCCCACTGTGTATGTCATTGATGAAGACATTGAACAGTACTGGTCCCAATACAGACCCCTGAGGGACACCACTTGTCACCCATCTCCATCTGTACATTGAGCTGTTGACCACCACCCTCTGGATGCAACCATCCAACCAATTCCTCATCCCCTGAACAGTCCACCCATCAAATCCATACCTCTCCAATTTAGAGAGAATGATATTGTGGTGAACCGTCAGAGGTCCAGTATTTAAAGATACAATTGGATGAAGCTGTAAAATCCCATCACTGCTATATATGAACATTTTAGTACATGTATCACTTGAATTTGTGAGGGCCTCTCTGCTAAAACATCCAAGCGTTTTCCACAATTCACTACTGTCACTTGTTGATTCTCTCATGACAAACTGAGAATTACTGGGGACCCAGAATTCAGGCTTTGGCTGCTGAGATGATGTGATTCAAGGCATTGGCAGGAATCTAAGTAGTCTTCGCTCCTCAACTGCATGTGTTGCACAAAGCTTGCAGAGCACAGCCACATCTTGCTATTTTAGAAAGCAAGCAAGCATTATTTTGCTTATATTGCAATTAGATTGTTGATGTTTCTGGCAGAGCAGGGGTCAAATTTTGTGCTATGTTTCGTGTGGTCAGAATGGAAAGATGACTAAACACTTTTATACTTTCCAATTTCTGGACTGCTCCAGAGGTTGTTGTGGCTTTTCTAACTGACGACATCCTCTCCTTCTGCTTACAGCAGTTTCCTCCATCCCCTGATATTTTGTCCTCCTCTGTGTCCCTCTTTTGAGACCAAACTCCTTCTTTTAGGGTCTCTCCATTGCCAAAGGGGTACCAAGGGGCTATTGGAACCGGAAGAATCGTACTCCTTGTTGCTAGAGACCAGGGTTGCTCTAGCTAAGTGTACTTTTCATCTTGAGATTTACACCCAGGCTGAGCTCAAGACCAGACAAGTTGTGTGTTTGCGGTTTGTATAACCACAAGCAGCTGGAGAAGATTCATTAGAAAACATAGGACTCCTTATAGCTGAGCATGTCTAGTATCTGCATAAGCAACCACAACAGCTTGCATGAGTTTTTCACATGCAGGCTACCAGGAGTCTGAGAAGAAACTATGAGATGCAGGCACACTGTGTATGTTGTGCCCATGACTGCTGTCTAAAACTGCTGCAGACATCTCTCTTCCGCTTGCAGATGTGTTACAGCAATGTCTTTTAACAGCATGACCACAGACTAACAGGACGTGGTACTTGTACAAGTGGCAAATTATATAAGAGGGGAAGAAATAAAAGTCCTCTTCTGTGTAAGATACGTGCCTGGGCCTCAGGAGAGCTTTTTTTCCCTATTGAATTCCCACAAGATTCCAGTGTTGTAAGTTAGAGGGAGCAGACACATTTATTTCTAGTATTTGAAAATATCACATTGTTTGACTTTGGAGATGTAGGGTTTTTTTTATAGCGTAGTTCTTACAGGTCTTACATATAACTGTCTCAGCTGGTATCCCTTGGACTTGGGTCTGCAAAAACAGAGAGAAATATACAGCTTTTGGTTTCAAATGATATTACATGTTATATTCCCTGCCTTCATCTTCTTCACCAAAACCTCCAACGCACTGCTCAAAGGAAGGGTGAAATCAAGGGTTATGTAAAAAACCCAAGCAATAATAAAATGGCAGCCAACATATCCTTTTCTTCCAAGTATTGTTCTTGTGTAATTAGTATATAAGTGATCCTCAAGTGCCCAAACTTCCTGGCTACAACAGACTCAACCTCTTACATGAACATGGTTTATTCCTTTAGCTCAAGCTGTAGATTTTACTGGATTGGCAGTAGTGTTCAGTGCAGTGATCAACAAGACTCTTAGTCAGCAGAGATGCTGAGGTAGCATTTTTTCCTTCCAGGTAGTAGAAGGAAGTAAACATCTTAAATTTTCTTTCTATACAGTTTTAATACAGGAATAATAACAGATGTCACCCACTGTTATTAGCCTGCGTGGGAAATCTAAAGGGAGACAACAGGCACTTTAAGACAAAAATGTTTGTGTGTGTTGATAAGGTCAAGACCCATTTTTGCAAGAGGGAAAAGCTAAAAGAAAATCTGATTTCTGAATCAGCATCTCTGAGTCCCTGCTGCCAGAGATGCAGCTACACTGAAGTGTCTTTGACACAATATAAGCTTGTTCTTTGTCAAGAATGTCTCATTATGTAGGCGCTGCTGATTTTTAAAATCTGGAGTTTTCATACACTTAGCAAAGATGGAGAACAAAAGGAGCGCAGTGATTGATTTTACTCAGCCATTAGGGAATTTTTGAGATAGCTCATTAACGCAAGGTGGACGCTCTAAAGATTGCTTTTTAAGGACGACTTAAACTGATAATCAAATTTTATTAGTATGCCTGAAGTCTTTCTTTAGGTTATCATGAATCATGTGTACAATGCAGTCTTTAGGTTTTAGAACTGGGAACTAAAGTACATATTGCATTTTCTAGACATTAACCTAACAGATACTATTTTTGAAAAGGAATATTTTATACTTAAACAACTAAAGAACAAACAAAAAACTAATGATTTGGTTGAGTTTAAGGGGCATGCAGATGATTGGTCTGTGACTGTATATATCATCACATCACATCATAATATCATACCATAACAATATATAGTAATATATAATAACAATTTGTACAATAAAAAATATTATTGTATCTACTGAAAGTGAAAAGGAAAAAGATATTTGAAACTGCTCAAGTCTTCTATAAAATAATGAAGAACATTAAGTAAAATTGTTGTATGATTTGAGTTCAAACACAAATAAAATAATCTCTTTTTATCATGAGGAAATTTGCTTATAACACAATAGATACATTATGTGTATGCATTTGAAGTCTATACATTGCACACAAATATATCCTACATGTGCATATATATACATATGAAATAACTTCTGGAAAGTCATAATACACCACTTCTGGCATTATTAGCGTGAAAAAAATCAATTTATTAGGTCAAAACCCTACATTACTGGAAAGCATACAATTCAAAATACTTCTGTGACAGATGCTGCTAAGAGACTGTAATCTTGTCCTTGATCCTTGGGCACGGAAAGACCTGATAAAATCCAAAGGTGTACTAGAAATACAATACAGTCTAGTAAAGTACAAATTCAAAAAAATAACAAAAGGAAACAAGTTCCTTCTGCTTTAGAAGTATCAAACATCTTGACTAACAGAACTGATCTAAAACCTATGGAAATCGATGACAGTTAATTGTCATTTAATTAACTGTGATGAGTTGTTCATCAAACCCCTAATTTACACTGGATCTCTGGACTCCTTTGTTTTTCAACTTATATTCACATATATTAACATCTCCTGACTCCTGTAAATTTTCTGTTCTGAAAAACTGTATTTGAACTGGCTTCCAGGGAAGTTGTGGAAAAGTAAAATTAGGATTTAAGGTTTGTTTGGGAATTCTATGCACATATTTGGGAGGCCATGAACGTAGCACTAAGTAAATAAACAGATCAAATAAATCAATGTATTATTATCTTTTATAGAAATAAATGGGCTGCTGAGTAGCAATAGAACAAAAGATTATGAAAAGCAAAACAGAATAATATCAGTCTATTCTGTGGGCATTTGTCCGTTTCACTGAAATTTTCTTTTGGAAAAAAAATTAAAAAGATAAATGGAATATTATGAAAAAGTTAAATTTTTTTGTTGTTGTTTTAAAAATGTGTATCCAAATCTACTCTGGGACATCTTTTCTGTATAGAAAACTGTACTTGAAAATTCATTTTGTATCAGAATGAAAGAGAAGTGAAGTTTGAAATAAATTAATGTCCCATGAAATGGAATTCTACTTGTAGCCTAAATCTATCCATTTTCATGTAAGATAGAACTTCATATTCAGGCAAACTCTAAGATAAGAAGCACTCTCCTACTCACTAACTTCTCTCTGGACATTTCACAGAATCACAGAATCACAAAATCTCCTAGATTGGAAAAGACCTTTAAGATCATCTCATCCAATCATTAGCCTAACACTGACAAGCCCACCACTGAACCACATCCCTGAGCGCTATATCTACACGACCCTTAAATACCTCCAGGGATGGGGACTCCACCACTGCCCTGGGTAATGAGTTCCAAAGCTTGATGACCCTTTCAGTAAAGAAATTCTTCCTAATGTCCAGTCTAAACTTCCTTTGGTGCAACTTGAATAGAAAAAATTCAAAATAGAAAAACATTTTTTGCTTGCTAGTGTATTGTTGCTTAGATGTGAAGTGGGAAAACATTTATAAAATGGCATATCTGAATGGTTTTACTGGCTGTCTATTTCAGAGTATGTGAGCCTTGTCAATTCTGCCTTATACACTGGAAAGCCACATTATCCTTTTCCTGTGGTGGAACAGCTTTTTATATAAATAGCAGTGGATACGATGGAAACCCTAGAGGTTAGTGCTTGAACTATAATTACTTTCTGGTCATTAGTAATTATTCCACAAGGTATTGCAGAACATGTTCTCTGAGAAAATAATAAAAAAAAGAAACAACACAACCCAGCAGCTGCAATAGACCAGATCTTTAATTTTGGGATATTTGATTGCCACCATATTGACCCCGAAGACCTGAATCATTCAGCCCACTTCCCATCTAATTAATATAGCAATATATATGATATGACTAGCATTTTTTCCAGGGTTCAGATTTCTAACTTTGCTTGCCCAGATTTGTTGTTGTTATCAAAACGTTTCCATTAATGCTTACTGAAACATTTCATTTTTACATTAATATTATGACAATTTATATTGTCTATATGAAAGAAAATGTTTTTCTTTGTTAGTCTCAGTGCATGTTATCTATTTGAAGCATCTTCTTTTCAAATAATTACTGAATGTTAAAATGCGTTAGATGAAATTAATGTTTTTTTAATCAGTCTTACTAATAAAGGAATGAGCTGTGCAAAAAAATTGAAGACATTTTAACTTTTATGATTTTAGTTTTTTTTTCAGTCTAATCTCTGTGAAGCTACAACTGGTGAGTTCACTCTATTTCTTGCAAAGGTCCTTGCAATCAGTAGGTATCTTTCCGCTGACTTAGATGCATTTTGATTCAGCGCAATTCTGTACCCCTGCGATGCAGCCAAATCATTTATATGAAAGCCAGATGAAGGCATGAGATATAAAATGTTGGCTTTATTCGGTTTTCTTGCTTCATGTCTGTGGTACTGCAATGTGGTATAGTTGAGATGATATGCAAATACTACCCTTCAGAAAACCTTGACAACTCTTATAGAAAAAAAAAAGTAGGGATATCTGAGAATTTCTTATCTTTTGCCAGTCTTTGACAAATCTTAGTGTTATATCAGTGTAGATTTCAAAACCTCATACTGATGAAGTTGATTTCATTGACAATAAGATACATTTATTATATATACCATTTGTATTGGCATTATTTGGCAAGTGGTTTTTTTGGGGGGTTGCAGGGGTGGCTTCTGCAAGGAGGCACCAGAAGCTTCCCCCATGTGGGACAGTCAGTGCCAGCCAGCTCCAAGACAGAGCCGCCACTGGGTGCATCTGACCAAAGCTGAGCCAGTCAGCAATGGTGGGAGTTCCTCTCTGATAACATATTTAAGAAAAGGTAAAAACCACTGCGCAGCAGCAGCTGGGAAAGAGGAGTGAAAATATGTGAAAGAAAATTCTGCAGACACCCAGGTCAGTAAAGAAGGAGGGAACAAAGGTGCTCCAGGTGCCAAAGCAGAGATTCCCCTGCAGCCCATGGTGAAGACCATGGTGAGGCAGGCTGTCTGCCTGCAGCCCGTGGAGGTCCATGGTGGAGCAGATATCCACCTACAGCCCATGGAAGACCCCACGCCAGAGCAGGTGGATGCCTGAAAGAGGCTGTGACCCCATGGGAAACCCACAATGGAGCAGGCTTCTGGCAGGACTTGTGGAGAGAGGAGCCCACACTGGAGCAGGTTTGCTGGCAGGGCTTGTGACCCTGTGGGTGACCCACGCTGGAGCAGTCTGTTCCTGAAGGACTGCACCCTGTGGAAGGGACCCACGCCTGAGCAGTTTCTGAAGAACTGTAGCCCACGGGAAGGACTCACATTGGAGAAGTTCATGGAGGGCTGTGTCCCATGGGAGGGACCCCATGCTGAAGCAGGGGAAGAGCATGAGGAGGAAAGAGCAGCAGAGGCAACATGTGAGGAACTGACCACAACCCCCATTCCCCATTCCCCTGTGCTGCCCGAGGGGAGGAGGTAGAAAAGTTGTCAGTGAATTTGAACCCAGGAGGAAGGGAGGGGTGGAGAGAAGGTGTTTTTTAGATTTGTTCTTATTTCTTACTATCCTACTCTGATTTTCATTAGCAATAAATTAAATTAATTTCCCCAAGTGGACACTGTTGTGCCCATGACAGTAATCGGTAAGTGATCTCCCTGTCCTTATCGCAACCTATGAACATTTCATTGTATTTTCTCCCCCAGTCTTGTTTATAGAGGGGAAAGTGATAGAGAGGCTTGGTGGGCACCTGACAGCCAGCCAAGGTCAACTCACCACAGTACTATAAAATATTATATCACTTTAACGCTGTTAGAATGTTCAGTGACTTGGTTGTTCATCACTGTGTGAACAAGTTGTAAACTCAGTTAAATACACTATATACTCTTACATACTTTTTTCCTTCTTTTTTTTTTCTTAATAACAGACTCAAGGCTTTTGACACTGTCTCCCACATCATCCTCACTGGCAAGCTTAGGAAGTGTGGGCTAGATGAATGGACAGTGGGGTGGATTGAGAACTGGCTAACAGATAGAGCTCAGAGGGTTGTGGTTAGTGGTGCAGAGTCTAGTTGGAGGTCAGTAACAAGTGGTGTCCCTCAAGGGTCAGTACTGGGTCCAGTCCTGTTCAATATATTCATCGATGATCTGGACGAAGGGATAGAGTGTACCATCAGCAAGTTTGCTGATGACACTAAACTGGGAGGAGTGGCTGATACGCCAGAAGGCTGTGCTGCCTTACAGCGTGACCTGGACAGGCTGGAGAGTTGGGCAGAGAGGAACTTAATGAAATTCAACAAGGGTAAATGTAGGGTACTGCATCTGGGGAGGAATAACCCCATGCATCAGTACAGGTTGGGGGCCGACCTCCTGGGAGCAGCTCTGTGG
>VZSZ01006628.1:92501-139018 GCA_013398815.1 Ibidorhyncha struthersii
GGGCTACAAAGATGATTAGGGCGTTGAACATCTTTCATATGAGGAAAGGCTGAGGGATTTGGGTCTCTTTAGTCTGGAGAAAAGAAGATTGAGGGGGGATCTTGTTAATGCTTTCAAGTACTTGAAGGGAGGATGCCAGGGGGATGGGAGCAGTCTTTTTTCAGTGGTGCCCATTGATAGGACGAGGGGTAATGGGCACAAGCTTGAACATAGGAAGTTCCATCTTAACATGAGGAGGAACTTCTTTACTTTGAGGGTGGTGGAGCACTGGAACAGGCTGCCCAGAGAGGTTGTGGAGTCTCCCACTCTGGAGACATTCAAAACCTGCCTGGACGCTGTCCTGTGCAACCTGCTGTAGGTGACCCTGCTCTGGCGGGGGGGTTGGACTAGATGATCTCCAGAGGTCCCTTCCAACCCTGACTATTCTGTGATTCTGTGATTCTGTGTAATGTGAGAGATTCAGAGGTTCCAGTCTGTGCTTGTGAAAATGCTTGTTGAACTTCAAACTCCATATTAAAAGCCACCATGACTACACGGATTGCTAGGAAATGTAATTAAGTGATTCTCCTTCTGAAGGGGTATAGAGCACCAGGGCCTGGGTGTGCTACCTAATGGAAGAGAAAAATCAGGAATAATCAACATCTGAATAACCTTGTCCTTTGAGTAGAAGAGGGAACCAGAAAAATTTGTTGGAGAAAAACTAAGCCAGCGTGGCTGTGTGATCAAAAGTCAGTCTGACTATGGTTATGGCTGGGATGTCTGAGGGAAGGAAATCATTAAAATAGTAGAAATGGGATCTTTGGTTTGATTGGTTTGGTTGTTTTTTGGGGGTTGGGGTCTTTGTATGGTTTTGTGTTTTGTTTTTTTTAATGAGTTTTTACATCCTTTTTGCACTTTTTCGTTATCCTCACCTTGACTTGCTAAAGTGGTCATGAAGGAATACTTTTTAAAAGTGAGGTTTGCTCCATTAAATAAGTAAACAAATAACAGATTTTTTTGAACTCCATATTAGATTATTGTTTTGTCTACATGGTCTTTTAAAACTACTTGCAAGTTTCACTTTTTGCATGCCATCTGTTTAAGTGTTGCATCTCGTGGGAAGCTGTCCACGTTGCCTGTCATTTCATGTCTAGTCACAATTATAAGAGGCTAGGTTTTACTCTACTAATCACTTGATAAAAAATGCCCTGTCTGAATATTTCTTCCTCTGCCAGTGAAACAGATACAGTTTCAGTTCATACATCAAATCTCCATCTTTTCTCCCGAAAAATATTTTTTAAAAAATCAGGATAACTGCTCATATGGCACAGTGGAAGAATTTCACAGAATCACAGAATGGTCAGGGTTGGAAGGGACCTCTGGAGATCATCTAGTCCAACCCCCCCACCAGAGCAGGGTCACCTACAGCAGGTTGCACAGGACAACATCCAGGCGGATTTTGAATGTCTCCAGTGTGGCAGACTCCACAACCTCTCTGGGCAGCCTGTGCCAGTGCTCTGCCACCCTCAAAGTAAAGAAGTCCCTCCTCATGTTAAGATGGAACTTCCTATGTTCAAGTTTGTGCCCACTACCTCTTGTTCTGTCACTGGGCACCACTGAAAAAAAGACTGTTCCCATCCCCCTGGCATCCTCCCTTCAAGTATTTATAAGTATTGATAAGATCCCCCCGCAATCTTCTTTTCTCTGGACTAAAAAGACCCAAGTCCCTCAGCCTTTCCTTATAAGAAAGGTGCTCCAATCCCCTAATCATCTTTGTAGCCGTTTGCTGGACCCTCTCCAGCAGATCCCCGTCCTTCTTGAACTGGGGAGCCCAGAACTGGACGCAGTATTCCAGATGCGGCCTCGCCAGGGCAGAGTAGAGGGGGAGGATGACCTCCCTCCACCTGCTGGCCACACTCTTTTTGATGCACCCCAGGATGCCATTGGCCTTCTTGGCCACCAGGGGCACGTTGCTGGCTCATGGTCATCCTGTTGTCCACCAGGACTCCCAGGTCCCTTTCCACAGAGCTGCTCTCCAGGAGGTCGGCCCCCAACCTGTACTGATGCATGGGGTTATTCCTTTCCAGGTGCAGGACCCTACACTTGCCCTTGTTGAATTTCATTAGGTTCCTCTCCACCCAACTCTCCAGCCTGTCCAGGTCACACTGTATGGCGGCACAGCCTTGTGGCATGTCAGCCACCCCTCCCAGTTTAGTGTCATCAGCAAACTTGCTGATGGTACACTCCATCCTTTCATCCAGGTCATTTATGAATATATTGAACAGGACTGGACCCAGTACTGACGCCTGAGGAGCACCACTCACTGACCTCCAACTCGACTCTGCACTACAACCCTCTGAGCTCTACCTGTTAGCCACTGTTCAATCCACCCCACTGTCCATTCATCTAACCCGCACTTCCTAAGCTTGCCAGTGAGGATGGTGTGGGAGACAGTGTCAAAAGCCTTGCTGAAGTCAAGGTAGACAGCATCCACTGCCCTTTCATTACGGAAAAGTCTGGGGTAGTTTTCTGTTTTAGGGTTGGATTCCTGGCTGGCTTAAGTCAAGACAGTTTTATTTAAGTTTCAAGTCACCTAATAATTACAGACTGTTCATAAATCCCTCGTGTGGTTTTCCCTTCTGTCTTTCTAATGAAAAAAACTTTTATGTAGTCAGAACAAGGGACACACACACACACATAGAGTTAGATGTCATAAATGTGACATAAAAGACTGTCATTGGTCCTAAAAAACCCAATTGGATATTGCTTTTTGAAGTGAGGAAAGAGTGCATAATTTTTTACATTATACCAGCCATTTCAAATTTCAGTAGTTTTAAGCTCAACATGAGAAGCATTTAAATTGTTATTCTTCCAAGAAAGACAATTTTAGAATACCATATATTTAATGCAATGCATCCTCTGTAATGTTTGTCTGTCAGTTGTACTGTTGTCTATATATCTAAACCATAAACCTATTATGCCAAATAATATTCACTGTATTGCTACACAAGTCGATTGTACTATGCTACCTTTTCTTGCAGTCTGCGGAACACCTGTTAGCTTAGGTTGTTTACTAATGCCACTAGGCACCCTTTCTTTGGGCTAACGGATTTGCTGCTTTCAGGTTTGAGAGGTTTAAGTCTCTTCCGTAATGGGTCAACTTAACAAATGGAAATAGTGTAATACACTGAGATTTATAAAGTTACCTGGTAAGCACTTACAAATGTTCTTAAACTTGAACTGAGGCAGCTTAAGCCTGAGCTCCTACAAAGCGCAGGACAGCTTCTGCAGCCACTGCTCCTTGTGGAGTGGCTTCTATTGGACACAAGGCGGCTTTCGTACCCTGGGGGCTGTGGCACCCAAGGGTCACAGGAAGGGTCAAAAAAAGATTGGAAGGGTGAAAAAAGGGAAGCATAAGTCTTTACGTTTTAAATGCTTAATTATAAATTTGACTTGGAAACACAGTTAAAATAAAATACAAAAAATTTCAAACGAATTATGATGATTTATAACTGTGAGCAACTCAGTTCCTCAGGGAAGGGCAATGAAAAGTGACTGCAGATGTTTAGGTAGCAGAGCTAACTGCTTTTAAATGCCTACACAACATAGTTCCTTGAGGAGGGAGAGTGACCTTTTTAGTCTGCCACTGGTAACTACAGCCATTTTTTTGTTCTGTCTTTCTGAAAGGACTAAGGAACTGTTGGATGTTCCTGTTCCTTGACTAGTGGTTGCATGCAAGGAGGGAGAAGTTTATAGGAAAAGGAGATAGTACTCCCATTATTTGAAAAGTACTGATGCAAAATAATCTCATCTGTTCAAATATAATGAATAGGTACTTCTTTGCAGGAGTAAAGGTTGTGGAATCTGGCTTTTTGTATAAACACAAATACATGCTTCTGAGCACATGCACATGTACGTGTGTATCACAGTAAACGGATAGCTACAGATCTTTCTGTATTGCATTGGGATTTCTTTGTGATGATGAGAAATAAGAATATCCAAAGTGGCCTCAGCAGCATTAATTCTACCTCACTGACACTTCAATCCACGTATGGTCATTCCTTAAATAATCCCCTATTATGCTTTTTTCCCTTCACAGAATGTCCTGATATCAGAACTTTTACTTCCCTCCCCTTCAGGGAAAGTCACAGGCTTTTGAGTTGCTTCAAAGGCTCCAGTAGACTTTCTAAGTCCTCATTTGAACATACAAGTGTTTCTTGCTATGGTAACTAAGCCAAAACTTAATCAAAGAATCTGTGGTTTTCCACTTCAGTGCTGGAAACCTTGGTACCAATTCACCAGTGAGTTTATGTTAGCATCCTGTATATTATAAATCAAGGCAGAAAGCTTCAGTATTTGAGTTTGAAGTATTAGTTCATGGCATGTATAGAATAAAGATAGGACTCAGCCTGAATTCAAAACCAGAAATTACTGAAACAGAATTAGGATTTCAGTAGTAATTTTTTTTTTTAGAATTGAGTGCAGTGAGGGTCCAGTCAGGACTTTCTCATTTTTTTGACTACCTCTAACCCTGTATCTTAGGCAGGTACGGTGAATAGTCACAGAAGGTAGATGGAGCGCATGGGACCAAAATCGTCCCTATTCTCTGGTTATTTTAATCTCAGATTTAACAAAGCTTCCTGTTACTGATGCCTCTTCAAAATGTAAGGGGAAAAACATGAGCAACCTGTCTGTTTCTAGGAATGCAATATCCTGCTAGCTGCATATTTTCCTTTTACAATTTTAAATTACTTTATATTAAATGAGAACTGTTATGATACAGTTGCATAATTGAAAGGCAGATGTTCATAAAAAAGGGAAATAATAAACACTTTTATTATCTTTTTAAAATAATAGCACTCAAAGAGCTGAGTTAAAACATATACATAATAGTAAGACAGAACTGATGACAGGTCATGAATTGGCATTGTATACTAACTGTCCTAGTCAGTCCAAAAAACCTCAAATTCTAATGTGGTGACAAATTCTAATATTCCAATGTCAGAGTCATATGGAAAAAGGACTTAGGCATGGAAATAATTGCAAAAGACATAATGGAAGAGTGTTTTCTTCCATGCAGCTAAATATCTTTTGGCTGCCTAATTAACTTAGCTATATTCCATTAGAGTAGGACTCCATAAAATTTTCCAACCAATTTTTTTTGATGGAAAATTAAAAAAAATATATTTTTTAAATTATTTTTAGTTTTGTTTTATTAGCTGAGATTCATTTATGTTGTGAGCAGTGGAATATGGCAGGGTTAGTATTGGGAAGTTCTTATGTTCCTAGTCTCTGAGAATGATCCCGTTGTGGTTAGTATTGTCTACACATGGGAAGAACTGGTTTGGCTGTGACCAGGACCATGTTCTGTCTCCAGTGGTGACTATGAACAGAAGAGATGCTGTACACATTTTTCCCCCAACAGTATACTTGCTAGGGTTCTCCAGACCTGCTGCACGTTGTAGGAAAGACAGCTGCATTTTGATCAGTCTTGTTCCTAGACGTCTCTTTTGGTGGCACCTGGTTTTGGAATAGTCTGTGACTGGTCAACCCCTACCCATCCACATCAGTCACAGTTTTGAAACCCTCATTTATAGCCTACTTAAGACTATCTTTTGTCCAGATTGAAGAGTCCTAACTTACCCAAGGATTCCCTGTAGAAAAGCCATTCCCTGTGTTTGATCATCAAACTCAGCTGGTCAGACGGAGAGACAGTAAAACAGACATAGATGATACCAAGCCATAGAAACAAAGATGACAGATGCAAGGTGAAAAAAGGCTTCAAGATAACAAAATGTGATACTTCTTGATGCCAACAAAGCCATGTAAACTACACAGCTATCTGGAGGCAGGGAATAAGGAAGACATAAACAATGACAAGGAAACAGAAAAGGTGTGAGAGAGGACAGATGACCAGAAGGTCACAGGGCTAGGTACAAAGTGAAACTAAAGTCAAAAGACAGTGGAGAAGGAGTTGGAGAAAACAGACAATCAGAAGAGAAGTCTTTCAAGACAACCTGTCTTGAATGTCCACATTTTCCTGATTTGACTGCTTTTGTGGCTACTCCTGTCCTTTGGGATCACTGCTTATTCTTTCCTGCAGCTTTTTTCTTAAGAAGACTGTGCTTTTAAGACCACAGTGATGCACACTGTGGTATGTATTAGGCAGTAAAAGACATTGTGTACTCTAAATTGAATGATACTTTCAAATGAAAAAAAAAAATCTCATGTTCTGTGTTAGCGCCCCTCAGTACAGGAGTCCAGTCAGACTCTGGAATCCTTTGCTTTTCTCCCTGCTGTGATTATTAGGTATGTCTCTGGGCTTATTTTTCATCCTGAGGAAGCTGGCTGGTTAATATAATTTTATTCAAGGTATAAAGACTTTTTTGAAGAAGTCTTGCGAGTTTTTCTTCAAGACATTCATATTCTAGACTAGCCTGATCCCTAATATCTCCTTTCATTCCCCCTTAGGCCAGCTTGCTACATTTATGGTCACAATATAAGAAGGCTGATATTGTGGTTGTTGCCCATATTTCTAGTTAGTGGAAATGTTTTTCAAAATGAGATAATCAGGGTAACACAAGAAGACTGTGATAAGTATTAAAGAAGTCATGCTTTGGACACGGCAGCTTCAAAAATCTGTAGAGCACAATGAATGCTGCCACTATCTTAAAGCTAAATTGAGGCTTTAGAAATTTGTTGTTATGCAGATTATGATTTTTTTTTGTTTCAGTATCCCAGAAGGAGACAACATACAGATTGTTCAATACTGAGCTGTCACATAGTAGAGAAGTGAGAAAAAAAGTGAATTAATTTGGAGAAGATTTATTTGGTTTGTGTAATAGGGAGTGTAAAACAGTAAGAACCCAGTTGCCTAGCTGTCAGCTGCCTCCAGGGTACAATCAAACACTGCCAGTGAGTCAATAGCCTGGGAAGATTTTTTTATATATATAGCCGGAGTTTAACATGAGGCTGTAAGTGCTCCAGGTGGCAGGGTCATTTGTTCATTAGTGACTTTTCACAATAAACAATTGTGGTCCCATGACATGACAACAGTAATTTACAAGGGAGGAGGCAGAAAAGGAAAGAAAGCCCCAAATCCAGAACTCTGAAGAAAAAGACCCCCAAGAAAGTCCTATAAATCCTCAGAAACATTAGTCAAGAGTATGGCAACAGGAGCAAATGGTGCAGTAAAAGCCCATTACGTTATTCAGTTGGAGCCTAGCCGATCGACTTCATAAAGAACTTCCTTAAATTGCTTCTCATTAAAAACAAAATCCAGTATCAGTACTCACATCACCCTGTGTGCTTCAGGCAGAGATTTAACTTTACATTGTTGCTTTATACTCCTTTTTTCCCTCTTCTTAATGCAAAGCCTATAGAAGATCTGAAGGATGGATTCCAACGGGTACTGTGTTGCTAATTTATGAAATCTGTGCCTTTTAGAGATTATTTTGTTGAAATTAGTGTAAGCACTGGTGATGCAAGATAAGAAGAAAGAGCATTACACTGCTTATGCATTTCTTCTGAAGTTTGAAAATCCTATTTAGAGACCAACTTTAACATGATTTAAGACTTCCAGCAGCGTTCCTGGAAGCATAATCAGTAAAGCTTGAAGTTGTGCGAGTGGGTGTATCTCAGCTTCCAGTTTTTTAGGGGGAGTGTGGAATGCAAAAGTGAAAGTCAAATTTGACTGAGTTTAAGGCTCTAGTGTTTGGTATTTGCTGCCCCTGTGCCAACAGCAAGACCTCACTTTGAAAGGACGTACTAAGAGAGAAGGAAGGAGGATCTGTGAAAGTGTGTTGCTGTGGGGTTGAGTTTGCCTCTTTAATAACCATTAAATAATCAATAAATAATCATCCTGGCTTTTGCTGTTAAAATAAATATTTGTCTTATTTATGCTACTTTGCAGTAAGACAACCAAGCACCAGTTAAGCATTTTAAAAATCCTTTTGTGTTCATATAATACCAGTTACGCATTCTGGATAGCTTGCTCTGCATGCAACTGAGCGACCAACCCCTGAGTATCTCTGAACAGAACTTCACGGACCAGTTACTTTATAGAAGTGGAAAGCAAATGGTAAGCAGCAGTAAAAGGTTGGATACCAGTGCCATTTATTACTAAATAGCACAGTAAAAGAGGCTTGACCTGCTCTTCGTTGATAACTCTGTTGCTTGGGAAAGGTAGGAAGGAAAGCTGTTTTACCTTTCTACCCAGCAGCTACCCCTTAGAAAAATCTTTTTATGAAATGTGTGGAAAACCTGACTGTTGAACCACTTACTTTTTTTTTTTTTCTTATGTGTCCCTCCTGGTTTCAGCTTAAGTTAAATTTCAATCTTTAGCCTGTGGCACAATGTACATAATCATAGCACAAGCATGTCTTTTGTTCTGTTATTTCTGTTATTAGATTGTTCATTACAATGGTTTGTCTTACCCAAGGAAGTGGTTGAAGATTTAGCCACTATTTACATTGGACACACTTCAGGAACATTTTAAGCATGTGTTTCATTTTAAGAATGTGAATAAAAAAGGCCCAGATGTCCTCCTCAATCCAAAACATTTTCATTATCTTCTTAGTTTTTTCCACGGAGGTTTGAAATTAATTTGAAATTCCTTAAAAATTTCAGCTTGAAGAAGTGTAAGGACATGTGCTGGAACAATGGTGGTATTTCTGGCCAGTCTAAACTTTCAGGGCATTTCAGCAAGATTTTACCAGTTTCAGTAAGGATAGCATTTCTGAAACAAGGAAGACTTCCATTTATCCCTGAACACAGAACAATCTTTAGGTTAGTGCATTTATCTTGAGGCATCACTATTTTAATGGGCATTATTGAATGTTCTGAGAAAACAGCACTTCCTTTCACAACCATTTTTGTACTTTGAAAGGTGTTCAGTTTGATACAGAAGGTTGTCTTCAAATCCCCAGATTTTAACTGTGTAGCGAGAGTACCTTTCTGAATTCTATTTGTGACATTTAAGAGAAAAGTAATAACATGTCACTTTGGTTTTATAAAATTCTGAATACAGCAATATAAGAAGAGATGCTCTGCTTCAGAGAAGACCTTTTAGCCAGTATTCTGTCTTAAAGAGCATGTATGTCCTTCAATAATAAAGTGGCAGGTATTGGATGTGGGAGAATGAGAGTGGAGCAAGCATACATAATTCATCCCTAATGATTCCCCAGCCTCCATGCATTTTCAGCTCTGGACATTTCCTGAGCTTGGTGTCCTTTGTATTTTTAGCAACTTCCATTACATATATTTTAATAGAGGTGAAGAATTAACAATTTCACCTCTGTGTTGTGTTTAAGTGGCAAAGTTTTGGTAGGAGGGGGACTTCATGGGTGGCGTCTGTGAGAACAGATTAGGAGCTGCCCCATGTTAGACAGAGCCAATTCCAGCTGGCTCTAGAACAGACCCACTGCTGCCCAAAGGTGAGTCCATCAGTGATGTTGGTGATGCCTCTGTTAATAGTGTATAACATGTAAGTAACATATCTAATGTTATTGGTACATAACACTTAAGATAAAAACTGCTGTGTAGCAGTTGTGAGACAAAGGGGTGAGAAAAGCATGAGCAAAACAGCCCTGCAGACATCAAGGTCAGTGAAGAAGGAGGGGGAAGAGGTGCTCTAGGCACTAGAACGGAGATTCTCCACAGCCACAAAGAGCAGGTTTTTCCCCTGCAGCCCGTTGAGAACCATGTCAGGACAGATACCTGCTCTGCAGGTTGTGGAGGACCCCATGCTGCAGCAGCCCTGAAGGACTGCAGACCATGAAGAGTCCACCTTGGAGCAACCCCGCTCTGGAGCAGGGAAAAAGTGTGAAGAAGGAGTGGCAGAGACAACCTGTTATGAATTGACTGTAACACCCAATCCTCATGCCCCCTGCACTACTTGGGGAAGGAAGAAGACAGAGGAGATAAGAGTGAAGGAGTGAAGTTCAGCCTGGGAAGAAGGTGGGGTGGCATTGTGAAAGGTGCCTTTAGTTTTGATTTGTTTATCACTATCCTGCTCTATCTTTAATTTGCAATAAATTAAATTAATCTTCCCTAAGTCAAATCTGTTTTGCCCATGATGGTAATTGGTAAGTGATTTCCCTGTCCTTATCTTGACCCACAAACTTCTTCATCTTATTTTCTCCCCCTGTCCGGCTGAGGAAGGGGAGTGAGAGAGTTGCTGGGTGGGCATCTGGCAGCCAGCCAAGGTTAAGCTACCACAACCTCACTCTTCTTTTCCTAGATTAAATAAACCTACATCTATCATTATTTTCTTGTGGGTTATGTTTTCAATGGTTTCTGAACTGATCCTTTTTCCTTACTCCACATTAACTGATTCACAGGTTTCCTGAAGTATCTTAACATGGTTTTTGACTCCGACCGAGGTCTCCCCAGAGCTGATGAACTTCTGGGGTTTGCACATTCATATTCTTACTGATGCATCCCAGGATTAGATTTGCTGTGTTCAGCATATCCTTACTTTTTGTTTGTTGTTTGAAGTATTCAGTTGTAGATTAGCAATAAACCTTCAGGTTCTTCTTTTCTCAACCAGTTGCCAGGTACCAGCCTAAGGTATTGCTGTTAAAACATGAACTGAACCTTGAGAAATCTAGGTTGAATCTCAGTTCTACTACAAATCTTGCTGTCTTAACTGGACAAGTGTTCTTATTTGACTGACCTTTCTGCCTCAATTCCCCTCCTGTGTCTCTCAATTTGTGGTGTCCGTTTAGACTGAAAGCTTTTCAGATTGGAACTCATCGTGTATATGCAATGTTGAGTACAGAGCTGTGATTTAAGTTGGGTTAGTATTACCATTAAAAATAAATCATGTCATATTGGCTTTAATGGCACTTAGTGAAAAGCCTGGTATTTCTGCTGTTGATTACTGAGAAGGATAAGTAAAGGGACATACATATGTGAAATAATACCTTTCCACCATGCAAAACACAGAGCTATTTTGCCTTGTACTTAGGATGTGTATCTCTAGAGCAATACTCAAATTTAAAAAGGAAAAAGAAAAGAAAGAAGTAGCATAATATTTTAGTTAGTTTAGTTTAGCCAGGGAGTAAATGAGAGAAATTAGAGGTAACTTAGCTGGACAGAATACTTCACATCTTCAAAATGCTATGCAAACCATAACTAATTAAACCTCGCTGTGGGCAAAATACTTTTTCTTGGAAGCAAGCCAAAAGTATTTAGATATGAATTAGATCTGAAGAAAAACAAATCACAGGTCAAATAGTACCAACAAATACCTAATTTTTTCCTCAAGTTTGGCTGTTTGACAAGAACATGTCTTCTTTAATGGAGAAAAAAATACTAATGCCTTTTTAAGGCTTTTTGAATCTAAATTTTTAATTTAAAAATTTTATTTTTCTTACTGTTTAAATAAAACCTGTAAGAATTTTCTCCCATACATTAGGATGTTAAAAATCAGAAAGATAATGGTGGATGCCTTAGCAGAGGTCAAAAGATTCATCATGTAAATGAACTAGTTTGGCACATAAGTCCATATCATGTTAGCTTGGTCATTACTATGCTGGAAACCAGTTTCACATCAACTTTGTAAGAACTTAAGCAGTGGCAAACTGAAAGATTTCAGTTACATTAGGAAAACATGTAACTTTATTTGGAGATGAAGGAAAAGTAATTTCAGATTTAGATTTTACAAGAGCAAGAAGAGGACCAGAGGCAATTACACATTCAGTAGACAGAATTAGCTTAGGGTTGAATCTTTTGAAGATAATTTAAGATACTCTTTTAATCAATTAACTTAATGTGGGGCAACAGCTTGTTCTGGAGAGTACCAGGTTTTCAAGTTTGTTTTTTCTTCTTTTTCTCATATGACTGTTCAAGGAAATACTGGGTCTTGTGCAGTTTTTTTGCTAGAGCGACCATTGTCTGTGCAGTAACAGTTAGTCAAGGTCTAACTGATGAGAAATGTTTAAGTCCTCCTGAAAATTTAAGTTCCATTTTTAAAAGTGTATTGGAGTTCCTTCTCGTAAGCTTCATTTCTTAATTTCTTACCTAGAAAAACTGTTATGCTGTAGCCTATGAAGTTTCACTTTTGTACAGCTTCCAGTAGTCTCAATATTTTTATACTTTAAGGTATGATGCAGTCATGTTTCACACTACCTTACAAAAGAGGCCAAGATAGAGAAATATGAGGGGAGAATGTTTCATAAGTGTGAATTGTTGTGGTTATGAACCTTATGAGAACGAACATAATGTGAATACTCAGATCAGTTAGATGAGAGAACATCAATTCTTGTATTTTATCTGACATCTTTGAAAATATTGCTTGAATTACAAGTTTTAAATATGCTGTAGTCAGCAGCTTTAAAATTATAGTCATCCTCCTGCTTGTGAAAAAACATTTCAGGTGGTCATTTATGATAAACATTGGCATTTCTGAATTATCCTGTTGTATGAGAGATTACACTTCAAAATAGAATCTTTTGTTTGAATTCAGGTGCATCCAGTGTAACTTGCCACCTTGATGTGATTTATTCGCTGGCTTGAGACACTTCCTCATCTGGTAGGATTAACTCATGGCTCAGTTAAACTGAGCTGATCTGACCAGAAACATGCACTGAACCTTTCCTCTTATTTCTTGGGTATTCCTGTATCTTTTCTAAATCTTGAGAGTTATTCTTTGTGAAAATGAATACAACAATCATTGGTTGGCTGAACGAGAATTTATATTCTCCCCTAACTGAGCATGAACATAAAATCCAGTGGTACTGCATTCTAGCTTTTTCCCAGTCTTGAATATACTCCAAGCACCCTGTTGCTTGCTAATAGACTTAAAATACAAATAATGGCTCTTGTAACACTTAGAGATGTTTTTTTCTTATTCTAGGAACAAATTGAGTAGCACATTTTAAGTGTAACTAATTTTGGTATTATATACTGGTAGTTGTAAAGATTTAAAAACAGAAGGAACTCAATCTGCATTCCACCTCCAGCTCCAAATCTATTCAGATTATTCTTTAAAGTACAACCTGGCATACATTTTTTTATTTTGTATTTCGATGTTCCTTTAGATCATTAGTAAAAATAGTCTTCTACCAGTCTCAGTCTAGAATCTTGAGAGATTCCTCTCAACAGTAGCTCCCCAAAATGCAGCCTTTAGCTCCAAAACCCTACTTTTCATCTCCAAATAATTCTTTTTGTTACAAATAATTATTGATTAATGTTGTCTAACAGTTAGACAGTTAGTATTTTTCCAGCATTTCAAATGTCAGAGATATACACTAGAAATCCAGAGTAGTTCTCCCATTGTGAAATACAGTGGTGCATTGACAACAGAGAATACAAGATTCTTCTAAATATGCAACTAAAAAAAATCTTCTTTCAAAAGATCTTTCTTTAAAAGATCTTTTCCAGAACTGTTTACTGGTGTGTTTTGTTTCTGTTGCTTGAACTACAATGACAATACCACAGAAATCTATTTAGTGTAAATATTAAAACAAAAAATGGCTCATATCCTGAACAGTCTATGTAAGAAATGAGATCACGGGTAGCTATGGACAGAAAGTGAGGATATAAGACCAATCAGCATAACAGGTTAACAGGTTCTCTGCAAATCATGGAAAAGGAGAGACTGAGAGAAGGATTTTTCAAAAGATTGTAATGTGATATTGTAGATATTTATGGAGATTTCTCAATCAAAAAGAGAAAGGACAGGAAAGAACTTGTTCAAATGCTGAAAATAATATTATGGAGGCTAAAATGGTTTTGGCCATGAAAGTCAACATTTTGACATTGAACACAAATGTAGTCTGATGGGATATTTAGAAAAAAAAACTTATTTCTCTGTGTGTTTTTTGCTTTTCTCTTTTTAATGGATTCTCAAAAATAATATAAAGTATTCACTTCTAAAAGAGCTTTCTTGTGATGAGAAGCTTTCTGGATGTTCTTCAAGATACATTTTCCTTTCTGTGGGAAGTTCAGCAAGGAAACACACTCTGTGGTATCTTAGGGGAATGATTATGTGATAGGACAAGAAAAAGAAACAGCCTTGGAATTCAGGGAGGCTTGTAATAAAATATTGAAATTAGCAGCTGCAAAGCTTTGTGGGCCAAAACACAATTCCAAGAAATCAAATTCTAAGATTTAATTTTGCCAGCTGTGGGTAAATTAATTAAATAAATGAAAAGGATGGTGTATGTCTCAGAGAAGACAAATGATACGGAACTCCTTACTCCTGAAATGTATTGTGAACTCCTGAAATGTAATGACATTATTTCCACTACCCTTACATTGATTAGTATTTAAAAATTCAGCAACTTTACATTTTGAAGTGCTCTGGGGATAATTTTTTCCTGATATAATTTGCCTCTGATTTGAGCTAAGCACTCAATAGTTTGTATTTAGCTTTTAGGTGAAAGTGATGCTTAAAAGGTTGTTTTCTCTTTATTAGAGTTTAATTTTTGGAAATTCCTCTCATATTTAGAGGGTTCTCAGTCCATCAAGCAAATTTAACTTCGTCCTTTAGCACTGATACTTAAATTAGTTGAGTTGAATTCAGAATGCTTAGAACACCACAGGAAGTGGAGAAACTGATAAACCACCGATTTGAATCCAGTAATTTGCTTTCACTGAAATGCAAGGATCACACCATCAGTATTCTTTCACATCGCTGTGTCTTGGCTGGAACAAAAGAAAAACTCTGTTACTGTAGCAGACTTTGGCTGTTCCTACCTGCTCTCATCTAGACTGGTTTTATGCTACTTCAGGAACCTGCAGATTAATACTACGTTTGAATAAAATATTCCAGGGCTAGTCAATGCTGGTGAATTTATGCAAGCTTATGCACAGATATTCGTCTTAACTGAAGACAGTGCTTTTACAATAAAATTTATAATGGAATCAAATTTATAAGTACCACGAAAATTAATCAGACCAGAGCACATGTTGAAGCCATTTCTCTCAATAGCATAAGCACCAATGAGGTGAGGATGAAGAAAGCAATTTAAAACCTCAACTATCTAGAGATATGCTTGTTGACTTGCACAGCTTCAATTGCATATTCTTCTCCCTTGGCTCCCTCTTGAAGCCCCAGTCCAGTTCAAGTGAATCAAATTAATGTAGCCTTATTTTGATTTGGATATTTGCTCTATAAAAAAAACAACTAGAAAATTATTATATACTCCCCCAACAGGCTATTTAGCTTTTGATTCACGTGACACTTATGTTCTGTTCAAGTACTTTGCTCTACATGTTACTGAGGAGCAATCTGTACCGTATAATAGAAAAATACAAATCACTTTCCCGCTGAGAACAACTAATAAGTCCTTCATCTTTTTTATTACTAGATCTTTATTGGAAAAAATAAATTCTGTGCACTCAGGCATAATTTTACCTTATGTCTTAACATTTGTTTGTTAACAAAATATAATTGTCCTTTCCATCATTTTCTTGGAGTGTGCGGGGAGAGCTCCTGCCTGCCGTCTCCTGAAAACTGAGAAGCCTTCGTTATAGTATGAAAGTTGCAAACGCAAAAGTGTATTCACCTATCACAGTTTGAATTATTTCCCACCAAAAGTTATTGAAATGAAAATATGCTTGTCCATGAACAGAAGAAAACCATGCATTTGTGTCTTCTTTCACAAAAAAAAAAAAAAGATCCAGAAGCACAAGAGTTCAATTTCAGTTACAAGAAGCAAAATGGGTATCACAGTAGTAAATTCCTTTTAATGGGTGCAGGCTGGAGGAATGGGCTGCCAGGAACCATACGAAGTTCAACAAGAAGTGTAAAGTCCTGTACCTGGGAAAGAACAATCCCATACACCATTATAAGCTGGAGGCCACAGAGCTGGAAAGCAGTATGGCAGAAAAGGACCTGGAGGTCCTGATGGACACCAAGTTGACCATAAACCAGGGGTGTGCCCTTGCTGCAAAGTAGGCAAATGGAATTCTGGGCTGCATAAGACAAAGTATTGCCAGCAGGTTGAGGGAGGTCATCGTTCCTCTTTATTCAGCACTGGTGAGACCACACCTGGAGTATTGCATCCGGTTCTGGGCTCCTCAGTACAAGAGAGACGTGGACATACCTCCATACTGGAGAGAGTTCAGTGAAGGGACACAAGGGTGATTAAGAGACTGGAACACCTCACATGTGAGGGAAGGCTGAGAGTTGTCACTGTTCAGCTTAAAGAAGAAAAGGTTCAGAGGGGATCTTATTAACGTATATAAACACCTGAAGAGAGGGTGCAAAGAGGATGGAGCCAGGCTCTTTTCAGTGGTGCCCAGTGACAGGACCAGAAGCAACGGCACAAACTGAAACACAGGAGGTGCCTTCTGAACATCAGGAAACAATTTTTATCTGCGAGGGTGATGGTGCACTGGGAACAGGTTGCCCAGGGAGGTTGTGGAGTCTTATCCTTAGAGCTATTAAAAAACTAGTCCTGGGCAACCAACTTTAGTTGGTCCTGCTTGAGCAGGGGGGTTGGACCAGATGACCTCCAGAGGTCCCTTCCAACCTCAACAATTATGTGATTCTGTGATTCTGGGAGTCTGTCATATAGTCTACAATTTTTGTCATGGTTACTTGGTTTAGGATCGCAGTTCCTATTGACTTACAGTGGTATTATGCTTAGCTCCTAGAGGTGCTTTGAAAATCTCTCCCATTAGCATGTTAGATCAACACTGACTGTCGTCTTTTTTTGCTTAGTTTCCAAATTATTCATTTAGGACTCTACACTTTAAAACTTTTGCCAAGTCTTTTTTTTCACGTGTCCTCTGCTTTGTATTTGAAGCTATTCATTTGTAGGACTACCCCATCATAAAATTACATGGGTAGCTGTTTTTTTTATGCCCCAAACCTCATCATTACTGACCTGGAAGCTCTACATGGATCTGAAATGATCCATGAACAAAAGTAAACTCTTGCAAATGCTGTGATCTTTAGAAGCAGATTAGGCTGTTATTGATTCAGTGGCAAAAGAGTCTTATGGTAATAATGGTAATATGGAATCATTGACTAAGTCAGCATTCATCTAATGATGTTACATATAATTAGATCAAGGATCGAGGATCTTTTGACTAATATGTAACACAAGAACCCATCAGTTTGTAGAAATTTGGAAAGTGCCTTGAAACCGAAGAAAACTCTGCTTTAAATTAAACATTCTATATATCCTTACATCTTTTTTTCTTGTAATTGTTTCTGCAGTGATTATGAAACTGGTCCAGAAATATATTTTGCTGGCATATGATGTGTCATGTTATGTGGGACTGACTTTTCTTTTTTGTATAAAATGATAACTCTTCTAATTGCTTTCTACAGCTTCCTGAGGAGGGGAAGGGGAGAGGGAGGTACTGATCTCTTCTCCTTAGTATCCAGTGATAGGATATGTGTAAATTGTTCAAGGCTGCATCAGGGCAGGTTTAGACTGGGCATTAGGAAGCATTTCTTTAACGAGAAGGTGCTTCCAAGAGAGGTGGTCAATGCCCCATGCCTGTCAGTGCTTAAGAGGCATTTGCACAATATGCTTAATAACATGTGTTAACTTTTAGTCAGTCCTGAATTGGTCAGAGAGTTGGACTAGATGATCACTGTAGGTCCCTTCCAAGTATTCTATTCTATTCTATTCTATTCTATTCTATTCTATTCTATTCTATTCTATTCTATTCTATTCTATTCTATTCTATTCTATTCTATTCTATTCTATTCTATTCTATTCTATTCTATTCTATTCTATTCTATTCTATTCTATTCTATTCTATTCTATTCTATTCCATTCCATTCCATTCTATTCTATTCCATTCCATTCCATTCCATTCCATTCTACATTTTCTTCAAAAATGTCTGCTCTACTACTACTTGTCTAGAAAAGTGGTTCCTAAAATAGCCAGTGAGACTGTTAAATAAAATAAAATATAAGCTGTGTGGTCACAGAAGGGACAAGATATAGGTCTTGATACAATTTCTTTTGAGATGTAGACCAGCTTATGAAAAAGTTCCTGGGGAATGATATTTGCCATTCTCTACACTAAATTTCTGTTCATTATTATATGATATAAAATAGCATTCCAGAACAGGCTATATTTTATGTGTTCTGAACATGATCTTGGTGTGTGCACGTAGGTTTTTAAGTATCAAGGTTTCTTTAAGCTCTTCCTAATATGAGGTAGGTCCTTTATATGTATTTCATTAGTGTTTTATCAGGCAGCAAATCAGAAGAGACACCTCAGAAAAGAAAAATGCTGTTTTGGTCAAAATAGTAATGTGGAATTTGACACTTGGCTTGATTTCTTAATTTGCTGTAGTTTTTCTGCACCGGCTTGAGTAAGCCAGAGAGTGTAAGGTCTCCACTCTAACTTAAGATATATAAAACTTAAAAGCATTGTTCAAGCTCCAGAAAGTAATTCTATTCGAAGACAGATACAAGAAGATTTCCTTCTGGATGTGCTTCTCTTTCTCTATTAACTATAGGAAGAACAAAGAAAATTAGCTAAGACTAGAGATCTATTTTTTGTATGGCAAAAGTTAGATGAAAAAACCCTACTTGCAGTTTCCTTGGTTGATACGTCTTTGGTCATGAACACCAGAGGGCTAGATGCGAGCTAAAATACTAGATTTCCCTTAAGAGTCACTTTTATAGCACAACTTTACTGAACTGCTTTTGTTGTTTACTTCAGGGTGAGATAAACTGTACATATGAGGTTAAGTGTCTAGATCTTTCCTTTCACTATGAAGGAATTTAGATGGCAAATGATATGCACAGGTCTAAATGAGAGACATCTTGCTGAAGCTGATTTCTCAGGTTTCCTATCTCTAAAATAGTACTGCGAATATCTTCCCTTTTTATTATCTTTATTATTTTATATTAGCATTTTAGAGACTATGTGTTTTTCAGAGGGAGCTGTCTTTTTGTCTTTTATTACGCATATATCTTTCACCTCATAAGAATAATTTCATGTAAACACACAATCCAACTAAGCATGACTATAACAAACTATTGGAGTCTTCCAGCTTAAGAATGCCAGCTTCAGAATTTAATTTAAAAATTAAATTGTTAAGAGTTATTATTAAGAATACAACTAAGTTACTAAATTAAGGATTATTATTCTTGTCTAGTAACGAGTTATTCTAAGTTTATCTCTGCATGCGTCTGAGCTTTGTTTCCCAAACTTTATATAGGTGATCTTGAGTTCTGCAGAAAAGATTCCAAGACTGGGAGAGCCAACCATAAACAAGTTCTGCAGTGCTTCTTAATTTCCATTTTCCCTGTAGATTCTACAATGTAATATAAATGTGCAGACCTTACGTGCCAATATGAACTCACACTGATCGCTTTGCAGGCTTACAGCCAACATTTGTATTATCAACACTGAATATCATGGAGAAGCTGTGTGCAGTCATACTTCAAATTAGATTAAGAAATTAATACTTAATGTGTCATGATTTATAATAGTGTATTTTCTTGACAACAGTGTTAGGCTAATTGTTTCAATTAGGTTGGAATTCATTGCTTGTTACTGGGAATTCATATTGATTTAGAGATGAGATACCAGAAAGTATGCAACAATTTTATTGCTTCCCAGCAGTAAAAGATGCGTCAATTTAAAGAGTCTTCCAGTGCACCTCAGTATTTACAATACATTTTCACAAAACCTTGCATACTTAGTGTTTCTAATTGTACGTGTTTGTTTTCACTGACCAAACAATCTGTTTTGGAGGATTAATAAAATATTGAATTTTAAGTTTAGGATGATAAAATCATGTCCGTAATTAAAGACTGCTTAATAAAAAGTGTATTACTAATTTAAACTATGTCTGTCAAAGGGTCATAACGGATTTTTTTATCCTTTAACCCAGTTACTCTTGAATATGAACTGTCATATACAAAGCCAGCATATATAAGACCTTAGACAAACAGTTTCTTGAAATGTTTGTTGGTATCTCTTCCTTCAAGTATCTGACTAAGGTTCTTTTGATCTATCCTGTCTGCTGGAGCTATGTCTATGCCTCTCTAATCCTATTTCCAATTAAGTCTAATAAGTAAAGAATAGGCATCGGTCCTTTTGCTCTTTCTTACACCTCATAGTTTTTGACTGGAATAAAAAAGGTGGTGTCCCTTTCCCTTGGACAGCTTTTAAGGATTTTTTTTAATTTTTTTTTGTGCCTAATCATCCCATTTAGTAGTTAGAATAAGCATCTATATAGAGTATCTTTCAATGCTTGAATTTTTGGTAGCTAGTGTAATTGGTAGTTTGGATTTTGAGTTATGAGTGAAGAAAACTGGCTTGGTTTAAGTTAATGTCTCTCACGTGCCATAGTGGAGGCTGATACTGCAGAAGTTTCTCTTGTCTCCTTGAGGGCTGTATCACTGCAAAACGTTCTTTGAAAATTTTTTTTTCAGAAAAAAAAATCAGCTAAAGGAGGTGATTAATTTGAAATGAAGTAATGAAAAACATGCTGTAGAGTCTCCTGATGTCAGGGTTTCCCCGTCTGGCCAATGGTGGCTTGACTCATTGGTTTACCAGAATGCCTCTTCTGTACTGAAGCCTACCTTTGCTTCTCTGAAAACCAAAACCTCACTGCAATTGAACAAAGTAAGGCACACCCTTCCTTTAAGGAAAATATGCAAGTCTCTAATACAAGGGGAAATGTCATCTTCCCACTTTATAAAATGTCAAGTCACATCTTCACCCATTTCCCTTGGTACCCGTAGAATTCCCAATATTTATGGAGCAGCACAACCTGGGGATCTGCTTTTTGTACAGAATTTCTCTCTAGAGGGAGATGTTCATCTGCCAGTCTTCAGTTAGTCTTCTACCAGTTTGACAGCACCCGGAATCTGACGGGAGACGGTCTTTGAAGAGTGAGTGTAACACTGTCCTCTTGGGAGAGGCAGGGCAGGAGCATGGCCCAACTTTGGACTGCTGAATAATAGATTTGGTGCTGTGAAAGGGCACCTTTTACCTTCTCTGCTGCATCACATGAGCTTGTGGGACAAACCAGCTCTAAGTCTGTATCTTGGCCTAGGGTTGCACTGGCTGCAGGGACCTCTTAGAAGGTATGTGACCTCCCAGGTGGCTGATTGGTACTATGGCGTTTCCTTCTTAGAGAAGCAATTCACTGCACAAAACTGATGTCGGGGAAATCCTTGTGAGATGTCCAGAAGCAGTGGCAGTGCGGCCACAGATACTGCATTAGGAATGTGCCATATTCTGGGAAATGTCATGTGAGTGGATCCTTGAGCTAAATGCAAAATGCAGGACTTGACAGATCTTATCTCTTATAACAGGAGGACAAGAGAGAAGACCTTGTTCTTTTAATGAAGAATACTTTTTTTTTTTATTCAAGGCTCAATACAAGATGAGGAAATATTAGTCTTTATGCAAATATTATTGAACGTGTTATTATTTGTTCTTAAAAAATCAAATCAAAGTGAATACTGTTATAAATAGCCAGCAGGAAATTTGGCACAAATGATTTTTCTTCTTCAGAGGATTCAGTGTTTGCAATGGTTACAGCTATGGACTCTTAATGACTTGCATGGGATATTGATTCAAATTGCCTTAAACATAGCAGGCAAAAAAAGATTACATTAAAGAAAATTAAATTTAAACACCATGACTCTTACTGCCAATGGGTGGAATCTTTTATACAGCAAAGCAGAAAGTACATCATCTTTAGGTATTCCAAATTTGCCAAGTGTAAAATTGGCATTTGTTGCTGCTCTTGCATGCATTGACAGAGTTAATTGCAATAGTTTGCTGGGTGTACTATAACAAATCATGAAATTAAACTTTGTGAAAGGTTTCATAGCTTTTCCAGTGGGTAGCTGTTTACTACATAATTCAAATGTATGGTAAACTTTAAAGGATTCTAATCTCTTTCATAAAAACAGAACCCCACAATCTAAAGAGGTGCTTTTCTTGCCTTTCCAGGCTAGGCAATTGCTTCTTACGCACTCTTCGTGTTTCACAGCTGGCATTTCCTCTGACTCTAAGGAAATAATTTAAAGTGTCTTTTTTTTCTACAGGGAAATAAGCATTTTGGCACTCTAATAAAGTATACTGAAGAACTTTACATAATATAATATCTATCCATAGCATAAGGCTCTTATCTAAACAAGTTTTGCCTCCTGTTTTAGAACCCGTGAATACACTGAGGCCAAACTCTGTGTTTGAATCATCAGAGGGAGACTTTCCTGTACTGCATGAGTTCCTTTATAGAGCTGCTGAAGCCATATCTACCAGCCCCCTGACACCTCCTGGGAAAAAAATATTCTTAAGGGTCAAGTGTTAGATAAATAAAATCGTTCAATGAAGAAAAGATTTCAGAGAGGAGTTGGCCTCTAACTCACCAGAAAGACTAGGAATATGTAAACTAGCTCTGAACAAGCCACATAGCAGTCTGCAAGATAAACCTGGCCTTGCTCTATAGGTTGTATCTAGGTCTATATGAATTGAACGTCCTGCACTTTGATCTCTTCCTGCAAATCACTACTTCCCAGCCATATTTTCCTTGTAGCCATCCTGAACAAGGCTAGAGTCAGTTTGCATATAATTCCCATCTGTCCTTGTGGCAGAGGGATAGTGAATCTGAAGCCTGGCCTTGGAACAGCCTCTACACAGCAAAGGACCATAGAAATCAAACTGTCGGTTTGAAAAATTAAAGCATATTTTTACTGCCTAGTTGGTAGTACTAATCTTAGTCTTACTTGTTACCAATCTAGAGAGTAAACTTTACCTTGGCTAGAAACTTTCACACGTCTCACTTACACCCTTGATATTTGTATTAAAAAAAACCCATATACCTGTTATGACCAAGCATCACCAAAACCTGTTTTAAATGTACCTCTTTATTCCTGTATCTTGGTTGCAGTGGTCTCAAAATGATGGTAAAAACATTGTGAGCAAAAGTTACATTGCTTTCAGGGGACTTCCACTCAGTATGGAAAACTGCAAACATTTTAATGTTCAAGAAAACTGCAGACATTTTAATGTTCAATTAGTGTGACTGGTCAGATCACGAGGTGGTCCTCCAGAAAGCCAGTAGGTTACATTAAGAGTGCTGCTTAATGTAAACACACCACTGTCCTACCAATGCAGTCAGATGTTTTATGGGCTTAATGGAGTAGAGGATTTTCCCCACTGAAAATATTTGCACAGTAAGTGACTGTCAGACTGTATATTATAATAGGCTGTGTATGAAAATGAAATGACTGTGACAAATCAGTTATTTACACTGACCACCGGTTTTATAAGAGGAGGTACACTTGCATGTATTTATTTTTTCTCCATGTATTGGGTAACAAACATGCCTAGAGAAGTTCCAGACAGGTTTCAGACGCAATTTGCTCATCAAAAGTTAACTGTGACAGCATTTCATTAGCTAAGATGTCATACCTTAACAGAAGTGGTTTTTAAAATTAAAGCTTTTAGAAAAACCCCTGGGATGCATATACACTCAGTGAAATCCTCAGTGACTGGAGAGATTCATAAAGGATGCCTTTACTCAAGCTGTGGTCCATCCTTGAAGGCTATATCCAGGTTCATTGGCTGTTCGAATGCATAGTTGGTAAGGTTAAGGGAACACCAGATTTCTTAATAAACACACAGAAGATCCTGAAGTTAAATTATAATATGGGTAGATGTAAAGAAAATTACTTTAAAATGTAGAAGCTAGCTTTTTTCAGCTGACGTGTTTTTTAGAATCAACTTAATTTTATGTCATCATTAAATTGTGCAAAGTTGTTATACCTGTTTTAAAAAACAAAGAACTGATGAACTTTTCCAGGGCACTGAATTGCTGTCAAAGTGCCAGATGCCAAGATTACAAGGAAGTCCAGGAACAGTGAGAACTTTCCTCAACAAAGCTGCAAGAGTTAGGTTGTCAGCTGGTGCCTTGATATCCTCACTTTGGCAGAAGAGTCACTCATGACAAACATTGACTGCCATCTTTCTAGTAAACAACAGAAAATAAGAGAGGTCTCAAGACTGGAAATTCACTTTTGAATCCTCTTAAAAGTAGAGTCAGTTTGCCATCTCAAAAAGAACTATTTGTATCTATTGTGAAGAAATTTGATTGGCCGGTGACTGGAGGGAGTTTCACAAAGTCTACACAAATGTTTGTAAAAATGAACTTGAGAATTTATACTGTTTGATTGCTTGAATTGTCCCGAGCACGGTCCTGGCCTAGGCCAAACAGGACAGTCACAGACTAATGCTGGGCATGGGTTAGGACCTAGCACAGGGAGGGACCATTTCCAACAGACAGTTTTGCTGTTGATATCTGAATGTTAGCATCTTTTTTCTTAGTTAATATCATCTTTCCCTTTTTAAATCCCTATTAGGCTTCAAATTAGTATAGCCACCAACAATTTTTTTTAGAGATCAGAATTTTAGCAAGCTTTTCTGAAAATATGGACTGTGAGCTAGGAGTCAAAATTTGTACCTAGAAGTATGAATAGCAGACCATGGGTTAGATGTTTCAGTGTCTAATTCACACCTAATGCTCTGATCTCAACAAATTATTTCTAAAATTTCATTAAAGGCTTCAGTCATGGGGGTAAAGACAGGAGATTATTTTTTAATTAGGTCTGATTGTGGTGTCTGAAAAGTATGATCTGATCAAACACTCAGGGAAAGGCACTAAAATAATGTTAGATAACTGCAAGATACCTTGGCAAACTGGTTGAGAATCCAGATCCTCTTACACAGAACATATCACATACGTGGATGGCTTCTAACTGCATTCAGCTTCTTCCTTATATTATTTGCACATACTTACCCTTGCCCAGAGAATTCAGAGGACAAAACCAAGTGGAAATGTGAATGTGTCCTTTTAAAGCTGTTATGTTGGCATGCAGATTTATTTTAACCGTGACTACTGTGACCACTTATCAGCAGGTTTATATATTAAAGAAACAAACAGAATTTTTCTGTGATCACAGTGCAAGCTGTTTCTTAAGTCAGTATAAATGTGAGTATAAACTTGTTGGAAAGCTAAAAAAGTTACTCTAATTATTCCCTTAGAGAATAATTAGTAGAGCAGAAGATATAAAATTTAAACCTCCCAGGTGGTTTTTTTTTATAACAGTCTCATAGAGCACTAATAAAAGTACTACACTTCTCCTAAGAGCTAATGCACTTGTAAAACGACCAGAGCATAAAATATTTGTGTAATAATCAGGAGACTGAAGCAAGAAGACTGTTTAAATAAATACCACTTGTCAAGGAGAATAGATTTTTAGAACTGTTCCCTTCACTTCTCCTCTGTTAACATTTCTAGTTATTATGCTTTATGACTCTGTTTTACAAGACATGATTATTTTTTATTGTTTGTTTGGTTGGTTTTGTTTTGAGAGAGAGTGAATTAAATTTACATTTGGACAGACGTGTGCTGGATTTAAGTGAGGCTACTAACATACTCAAAATGCTCAAAGTTAATCTAAGTGGTTCCAAAACTGAGGTCAAAGAAGTGCAACTGGCCAAAAAATAATAATAAAAAAATGTTTTGGTTTGGTTGTTTTTTTTTAAAGCAACTTTTTATTTAAATGGAAATTTCCAATAGAAAATTCAAGATTTAAAAAAAACACCCATCAAACAACCACAACTATCAGTGATACTTCCTTTTGGCTTTTGGAAACATTAGAAAAGAAAACATCAACAAAAAAAATTAAAGCTCTTTTTGCTATATTTGTCTTGAAAATTTGCAAGGCAACAAAAACATGCCTTGACCTTCTCTACTAAGGAGAAAAGCTGCATAATAAGAGTACAGGAGAGGAACATAGTAACTAGACACATTTATCAAACACTCCAAATATTTGGCTACTTAATTATACTTACCTGTTGAACTAAGAAAAATGTGTGTGTGCAACCTATGCCTGGTCATGAAGATGAATGTATGGATGCTGATTTGGCTCTTGTGAGTTTTTCTTTTCCCCCTGTTCAACCTGTGTAAGACTTCCTTCTCCCAGACTCACCCTGCCTGATGGCCATCTCCACCTGTGCTGCCCTGCAGAAATCTGAGTGCTTCTTGGCACAGAAGCCCCTGCGTCATGACAGCTTCCATCACTCTGGGAGGATGTAAAGGCTCATTGACCTTTAGCCCCTCTTCCCAAACTTTTAGGTAGAATGTAGCCTAACCCAACATTAGTCACCAATGGGCTTTGGGAATTATATTCAGCAATGTTAAATCTTTCTTTTAAAGCACCCAAATAATTAATAGTAAGTTGAATGGCTCCCAGTTCTGACTATCTCCAAACACCTTTTTTACTCGAGCATTCAGAACATCTCTTCTCTTAAACATCCAGAGCAAAGACATTTGAAGACATCAGATGAAGCTGCTGTATGAGCATGGAGGCCAGAAGCATGTCTGGTAGTAAGTAAAGAAGGCAGAAGGCAATCTCTAACAATACAAGAGGTTAGAAGTTTAAAAAGTGGCAGAATAGCTTGAATATTTTTTGTCTGTCACACAGACATGATGGGTAATAAATTGGCAGGGGGTATTTGTGTGTATTTTGACCCCCAAACCATCCAGTTGTGATTTTTTGTTATCCTAAATATCAAAGAAGCAGTTGGTTCTTGCATTGTCTCATTTAATTAAATTTTGCTGCTCCATATTAATTTTGGGGAATAAAAACTGAGGCATTTTTACTTATTTATTTCCAATATTTTGAAAACAGGATGGGCTATTCATACTAAAGGAATGGAATATGAATTGGAAAAATTATATTTATCAAGAAAACTTACACTAGAGAGAAACAGCATGCCATGAACTATGCCATATGACCAGTTATAACATTAAGTGCTTTTGTAGCTTTGAGTGGAAGCTATCTTCTGTAATTTATGAGCTGCATACTTCAGCTCTAATTGGATGTATCATTTGGGGAGGCTGGACCCAACCCTTCGCTTTTCAGATACAGGAGTAGTTTATTCTGGATCTGAAGACAAATAACATGTCATATTTAGTCAAATTCCTTAGAATGCTGAAAAAAAAAATGGAAAAAAATACTGGCTAAATTTTAACAATTAAAGGTTCATCTAACTGGATTGGTAGCAGATCTCATTAATTTCACAATATTATAACAAGAAGGCATATTTCATAACTAAAAGATGTTACTATCAAGGGACACTGGAAATATTGACACAAGTACCTCAGAGATACTGTTTGTTTCAAAAAGAAGTAGTTAAGACAGCGGGTGCATGTGGTTTGGATGTTCAACCTCTCTCAGTGAACCCTTAGTTCTTGTTTTATTCTTTGCAAAAAGCAGATCTAAAACTACCAGGGCATCTCAGTAAGCTTTTATTAACTTCTAGGAAATGTCATATAACTGTTTTTAAACAAACCATATGTTTTGGACCTCATCTTGTTTCTGAATATGCCTGCTTGGCTCCAAGTGTTATCACTGGTAACTGCATGCACAAACTGAAGACAAAACAGAGGCCCTAAAGAACTCCACCCTGGGCTGTTTTGGGTTTTTTTTTCTGCAAATGCAAAATTTGCCTGTGTTGTATTAATCTGCATCAGCAGTTTCTCCAACCAAGATAGTCTCGGCAATGACATAAAACCTGGTAATTATGGGCAACTGAGTCATATCCTTCCAATGTAAACTGGCCTCCAACTCCAAGTTCGTGCCTCTGGCTGACTGCCCTGAAACTTGAGGCGGCATGGCATGAGGGCACGCTGGATGGTATGTGACCCCCATTCCCTTGCACGTTATCTCCACATAGACTATGAAACAGTGATGTATGAGCATGTTTCTGATGATTACGTGTGATGAGTATGGGTTTGAGATAGCAGCAGTAATTACTACCCAGTACACGATCTCCAGAAGGTGTGGTGAATTTGGAAAAATCATACATAAGTTAAAATAACCTGCAATAGTCCTGGGTAGTCAAACCTTTATACTTCTGTGTACTGATTTGCTCAAGGAGAAAACCAAAAGCAAAACATTTGTCCAGATGCACATATTATATACCTTTCCTGAGAGATGCCTCTTGCAGCAGCACGGTGCTGGCTAAAGCATTGATATTGATTCATGGTGCTCCTGCATTGCTCTGGAATTTTAAGATGCTTTTACAGCTGTCACAGGTCAAGGATCTGTGTATTACCTGGCAAAGGTGGGTGTAGATTACACAAGTAGAAACTGTTTTTTAAGTCGCCTGTGTTCTCCTTCATAAATGATTCCTGCTACCTTTTCATTGAAGGTCTTACAGGCACAGCGTTTTGCCGCCAAAAATAAAAATCCCCTTAGGCCTAACGAAGTAGGAAGCAAGAAGTAAAGGGTGTGTGTGTGTGTGTGTTTTTTCAATGCCATGAATCTCTAGTGAGCTGCTGCTGAGTTTTATATCAGCATTGCTTTAGTTTGCGCTCCTTGGCGTGCTTTGGCAATGTTTCAAAATAATGGCTAAATATAGGAACGTTCAAAGTCTGGGGTTGTATTACTGCCACAGCAGCAGTAGCAGCAGCAACAGCAGACGATCAAAAGTTCCCAGGATTTGCTGAAAGACTACAGAAGGGAGAAGACCTCTTCTTACTTCTCCAGTCACACTTTGCCTAAATCTGTCCTAAGTAATAGTAAAAATAGCCAGCGAGCAGTAAGATTTGCCCTTGCCTTGTGGTTGTCTGTGCTTTTAACAGAGATGTCGCCTCACAAGGTTTTGCTTTGTGACAATCATCATCCTCCCATACTGAGCTTAGACGTGGTTTTTGGGAAGAGTACACACCAATGTTTCTTCTCAACAGGCAGAGTAAACGGTGCCATCTCTTTCTGGGGAGAAGATAGCTTAGTTGAGGAGATGCAGGCTATGCTGTTACAGGGCATTAGAATAAGTTGTGACCCATTTTGTTTCTGCTACAGATTCAGTATGTGAAGATACCAAATGGTATTTGGGTTATTTTGGGCTATTCCATGCACTGCAAATGACTTCTCTCTGTTAAACTCTGTCATAAAGGCTCGTTCCCTTTTTCTGGTTAAAGCAACTTAAGGAGCTAAAGATCTTTCAAAGGTGAGGAAAGGGAAGAAGAAGCAACAGCTAACTATTCTTTGTTTTACCTCCTGCTTTGGAGAGCCATGGCCATCTCTCCAGCCTGTGTAATGATTCTCCAGCTCTGTGTGGGGATGGACATAGCCATGACTGTCCAGAGCAAGACGAGAAGCATAGGACAGAGCTGGGCATGCTGGGCTCTCAATTAAATAGCAACTTTGGGTTGCAGTGCCCTACAATAAGACTTCTATCATAGCTGTCTTGCAGTGTGGAAAGTTCAGGACAGAAGAATATTAATGATGTATGACAGGGGTGGGCTGAGGTTTCACACAGTCAGGGTTTCCTCTGAGCACTAAAACCAGGGAAATTCATGTACAATCACAAAAATATATTGTTTTTTCACATTCCATAGTCAGGCATATGAAGGCTAGGATATGTTTCTAGCTTTTGTACAAGTTTAAGTCTTCACTTACGTGGATACATTAAATATCTCTTTGTGGTCATATACCCTCTTTTCTCTGCTCAGTGTAGCTGTACGAGTGATTGTATAGGTTGCCTATGTGAAAAACAACCCTGGCATTCCTTAACTTAGAAATTACTCAAGTTGCCAACATTCATCGCAAATTATGTGTACAGAAAATGTACACAGTCTTTATACATCTATTAAATACAGTGGTCCTGCTTTGAAAATGGTGCTTAAAGTGTTATAAATTAGATTTTCTTCACTTATTTAAGACTCACTTACTCTGGCTCTACCCGTGTGTTAAGGAGTATCGGTTAGTCTAAATGGCATGCTGAGGAGCTATGGGAAGATGGAAATTAAGTAACCAATCTATTTTATGTTACACCTTCTTCCGGCTTCTAAGCACGTAAATTATAATGAGACTACCTTTCACATCAGCAAAGTGGCTGTAATTAGACCTAAGTGAGTGGAAGCAAGCCTGAGTTACAGTTCCTTATACATTACTTCTTCATTTGGCTCACTTTCAAATTTATCTGATCATCACATCTAAGCTTCATATCATTACATCTAGACATTGCACAAGAGCTAGAAAAAAGAATGAACTCTACACGGGGCTTTCAACAGTGTTTGCCCTCAGCAACAGAGAAACATCTCCTCCCCTTCCCACACACAGGAGGTGACAGAGCACAGAAATGTTTCCACAGATTACCTAGTGATGTGGCCTCGGTAATAGGGTCCAAGTAACCCTTAGTGACCATATTTTAGCAGTAAAAAGAAATAAATTGTCAAGTATGAAACCACAAGAAGACAGTTTGTCCTGAAAAAGAATGCCAAGTGTTCTGCATTTCCTATTGGTGTCACTGATCAGATTTTGCAAAACTGCTGATCTATGAGACTGGAAGCAAATAAATGCTAACTTATTAAGAAATACCTTGTCAGCATGGACACTAAAGGTGTTTTCCTCCTAATAATATCAAGAAGGACAGGGATCTGCTGGAGAGGGTCCAGCAAAGGGCTACAAAGATGATTAGGGGATTGGAACATCTTTCATATGAGGAGAGGCTGAGGGATTTGGGTCTCTTTAGTCTAGAGGAAAGAAGATTGAGGGGGGATCTTGTTAATGCTTTCAAATACTTGAAGGGAGGATGCCAGGGGGATGGGAGCAGTCTTTTTTCAGTGGTGCCCATTGATAGGACGAGGGGTAATGGGCACGAGCTTGAACATAGGAAGTTCCATCTTAACATGGGGAGGAACTTCTTTACTTTGAGGGTGGTGGAGCACTGGAACAGGCTGCCCAGAGAGGTTGTGGAGTCTCCCACTCTGGAGACATTCAAAACCCGCCTGGACGCTGTCCTGTGCAACCTGTTGTAGGTGACCCTGCTCTGGCTGGGGGGGTTGGACTAGATGATCTCCAGAGGTCCCTTCCAACCCTGACTATTCTGTGATTCTGTGTGATTCTGTGAAGGAGAGGACATCATAGTTGAAGTAATATGAGTTTGTGCTCGGTAGAAATAACTTTTTTGTGAAAGTCTGGTTCACTTAACAGTGCTCTCTCTTGGTCAGGTAGCATCAAGAGCATATTTAAAGACTTTTTATAAACTGATTGTCCCACAAATGCATGTCTGATATTTTTTGTACAGTTGTAACAAAGTTCACTGTTGCCTTTTGCTATGCTGATGGAGCTGTTTGTACGTTGTCCTGGAGGCAGCCTCAGTGAATGATGTGGGCTAAAAAAGAGCTCCCCAAAGTGCTTGTGTATGTCTTTTATTTGGGTCATGTTATTCTTTTGGTTTATAGTGTGTTCTTACAAATGATTGCACCGGGACGAGCAAATGTCACAATGGAGTGAAGAAAGTGGTTAAACTAGTTTTGCTGTTAGTAAAAGAAATGAATACAGAGCAATGAAATTTTATTCTCAGGAACTGTACTATGTGCTCAAAGCTTTGCAAGCTAAGTTCATTAGGTGATTTCTCTTTATTCAGTTCTTGATTCTGTAGGGTTGGGTTTGCTCAGAGAACATCTGATGTATCCCATGTAATAAGTGGAGAAGATGGGCAGCTGTTCATGTCTGGCAGGCAAGGGAAACTTACTTGCCTATAAAAATGTGGGTGTCTCTCAGGATAACTTAAAACTTTACAGTTTTAAATTTTTGACCTAACAGGCTTGAAATTTTAGTTAGTTACCTAAGTCTTCTTTTTGTATCTCAGTCCAAGTTCTTGGTTCAATATTTGAAAATACAACAGTGTACACACTGACTAAGCATAACACTGAATCAGAAACTCAACTTTAAGAAGATACAGACATCCTTTCCAGACCGGAATAGTCCCGATGGACTTCTGTCTGTTTTACATTCGTTCTTGAGTGTGCTACTGTCTCAAGTGAAGAAAAAAATATTTCTGCAACCAACTTTGTTGAAGGGTAAATTGTAACTTGAAAAAAAGCCCAAATACAGAATCTTCAAAGTCCACCCAGACTTCTTTAGGTATTAATATTCATTAAACTCTGAGTTCTCTTGGACTAATAGTAAGTTTACAAAACATAAATTGTCCTAATTTTTTTACAAATGCTGAATTGTGTCTCAGTGATAGAGTCTGTCTGAGTTTGCTAAGACTACTTTTGTTAGGTTCAGGCATTCATACTCTCTTTTAAGCCAGAATCTGTTCATCTGTTGATTTGAAAAGGGCATTTAGATGGTTTACTGACTCAATTATAAGTTAGACCAGTAGTGCTCACCATTCTATGATCTCAAGTCTCTCAAACTAGTAATTTATTTTCTTTGACTCTGATAAGAAAGAGTTTTTTATACTTATTGATTACTTGTTACTTGCTTTGTAACACATATAGGAAATTCCTTGAAACGCAGTGCGAAGGACACAAGTATGTAGTGGGCACTATGTGACAGGAGATTCAATTTTCCAGCTGCCTTTTAAGTACATGAGGGAGAGAATAGGACCTCCGAATTCAGCAGACCCAGAGGTCTCTAATAGCTGTTAGAAAAAATCAGACAAATTAAAATTAACTATGCTCCTTGCCAAGTGGTGAGGCATATGACTGCAAGTTAGTCAGGAAATGGATGGCTGTACACATTAAAGGCTTCCCTTTAATTTGCATCACTGGAGGCTGGTTTCACGTTGGAGTAACTCTATTGTCTTGAGTGGAATAACATGTGATTTTCACTGATGCAGTCTAACATAGATGAATATCAGAAATAACATCTAAAAAGTCCAGTCCTCTGGTAATGTAAATGGGAACCTTCTCTGTGACAGTGCAGGTGCACCACTGTAGAACAGTGCTTAGAGATATGACATTCATTTGCCTATGAAACCCGGGCAATTATCTTGCTTGGAAAGCAGGGCATTTTCTGTATTGCTTTTCTTTTTCATTTGCTACAGCACAGGTTCAAAAATTGCTAATAACACAGGGCCATTTCTGGAAACAATACAGTGCTCTGGAAACAGATCTCGGCAGCACAGGTTTTAAGAGAAATATATAGTTCCACTTTTCATATATATTTGCAAATACATATCCTAAGAAGAGAGAAAGAGGAAGGGAGAGAGATAATGTCTTCCAGATGACAGCTTTCTGGATGGAATCTGAAGTCTAAGGCAAGAGAAAATTTTCATTAACATTCAGATTACATGTCATTTTGATTCACACTCCCTAAGCAAGCTAATTTGGGCTGCAGCCAACCTTCTTACAGCGTGATGACAACACAACAAGCTTCACCGCCTCTCTTTCATTGCTAATGATTCCTTGAGTGACAGCCGTGGTCTCTGAGCTCGGCATGACACTTCACCCTGCAGCGACCTGCAGTGCCAGAGCTGCCTCTGTCCTTGGCCCCCGCTGGGCTTTCTGCAACAAGGACACTCCACCACGTCGGGACAACAGCAACAAAGGGAAGGGTCTGCTCAAGACCGCACTCAGAGAATGGTATGTTTTCTGTGCTTATTGCCATGGTATAATAGCCACAGTGGGTCATTTGATCCCCTCCCAATGCCCCCACAGTTTCACACCAAACAAAAAAGGAACAAAAGAAAAAATCTTCACCTCAGCACCAGCTTCTTTGTGAAAATGATAACTGTGATGTGTTTCCCTCATGAATGTTTACCATAATCTATGATCTTAAATTCTATCAAAGATTTTAGTCAACGTAGTCGTGGTGGAACAATGGAGGTTTAACACTGACCAAATATTGCAAATTTTTAAGGATTCACTTCAAGCTTTTTTAGCATGGGAAATATTTTACCCGCTTGCTCTTGTGTACAGCTGCTGTAATGTCTGATCTATTTCAAGATCTTCCCTCTATGGTACCAGTTTAATCTGTGGCCTGTTCAGCTGTCCTTGTATAAAAGGGTAGTTACTCTAATAATTCTAAAACTTATGTTTATAAAAGGCAGGGAGGGTTTTGGAAAACCTAAACGTCTGATTGCTTATTTCCCTGTTGAAATGGGCATCATCTTATGAGGATTTGGGAAATCTAAACTCATGTGTAGGTTATGAAGATCTCTGCATAACTATCCCTCAACCATAGAATCGTAGAATCATAGAATCGTTAAGGTTGGAAGGGACCTTTAAGATCATCGAGTCCAACCATTAACCTAACCTGACAAAAACCACTCCTAAACCATATCCCCGAGTACCATGTCTACCCTTTTTTTAAACACCTCCAGGGATGGAGAACCCACCACCTCCCTGGGCAGCCTATTCCAATGGTGGATAACCCTTTCAGTGAAAAAAATTTTCCTAATATAAAACCTAAACCTCACCTGGCTTAACTTGAACCCATTTCCTCTCATCCTATCACTTGTCACTAGGGAGAAGTGCACTGAAATATGCACTGAGAAATGCACTGAGTCTTACTGGAGGGCTGCTGCAATACCCTTAAAGTCAATGGAAATGTATGGGCTGTTAATGAGGTTTTGATTGATTTTATATATATACAGAAAATAACTATATATACATATCTGAATATATTATCTATTATCTATATATATCCATTTATATATATATAATGCACCCCAACTTTATTAATTTCAGTGGAATAATACAGTAAATATGAAAACACAAAGTCTCTGGAGCTGCATTCTATGTACTATATCCATTGCGATGGGGACCAGGTGCCTGTTTGAACATTTTTCAAAACTGTGTTGAAAATTCTGGAGATAGGAATAGAGACTTGTGTAAAGCTCCAGCATGGGAAGGATGAGATAGGAAAAGGTTCATACTCATAGTATCCTGAGAAGTGAAAAACAGTTGTCTAAGTGTCTTCTCCCTGAAGTTCACATTGTTTGGGCTCCCTTTGGGGCACAAATGTGACTGTATATTAATAAACGTAATGGTTCTTGGACTTATTCTCTGGCACCAATAATATTTGCTTTCCTACCACAGTGCATCCTATTTTACCTTACACAATGAGTCATCTAGACATCCCTGCAAAGAATGGTCCTCGGGCCATGCTTAACTCACCGTATGTGCCAAGAAACTGTCTGAGAGGGTGCAAGTATTCCAAAATACTGTGAGGTGCCAGTCTAACAATTTAGGTGTGCAGATGACTGAATTAAAGGGCTCTTCTGGATCTTGGTACTATGGAATTTGCTCATGTATATGCGTGTGTGTATGTATATATACATATGTATAGAGATGTGTATCTATATAAAGGTGAAAGCAATAAGGAAAATAAGAAAGGAGTTCAGTCAAAGTGAGGACATAGTGCACGTCTTGGTTGATTGTGATGTCTGAGGGATGTCTCCTACTTGTGAGGGAGTACCAGCCCTCCTGCGCCTGTGGAAGTATCACAAGCTTCTGATGTGCTGTCAATAACAGGCAGACAACTAGGCCATTTTTTCCCCTGGCTGCTGTTTCTATGAATTTCCCTAATGACATCGCTGGTTTTACAAGTTATAGGCATCTTTATAAGCAGTGTCTGTTTGGTTATAAAAGCAGTGCTAAAGTATTATGTAGAACACCCACTTGAACTACCTGGGAGGTCCATTGGGGAGCTGAGGACTTGCATTTAAGTATAAAAAAACCTTGAGCACTGGCATCATTTGTAAATGTGGGTAGGTGAAAGAGGAATGGAGACTCATCAGAGCATGTTTTTGCAGTGTGGAGCACAATTATGTTTCAAAGGCTTTGCTTTTCCAAGTAAGAGTGTGCTGCCATCCTTCTACTGCTTCTGTTTCTTTTATATCTGGCATTAACAGCAGGATGTTTTGGCATCATATCTGGCATGAGAAGAAAAGGTGGAGCAGCTCCAGTGTCAACACCCAGAGGCAGATTCAGCACTGAGAACTGCTACAATTTATAGTCCTTTCCAGCACAAGGCAAGATCTGTGGAGCAGCTGATTATACATTATATTTCAGTCATAAAATACAACCCATAAAAATAGTCTGTTAATAGTGAATGAAAGATATTGTTCTTCATGCAATAGAAGAAATCCTTTTTTTATTTGTAGGTGAAGAAGGAAGGCTAGTAAGGAGTAGGTCGGACAATTTCACTGTTCCTAGGCAAGGTCATGATTTTTCCACATGTAATATCTGCTAGGTAACAGTGGCTGTTCTCACTACATCTGGCTCTGCTCCAACCTTTGCTGTGCAGTTTTCTTATTTAGAATTGGGAGTTTAATTTTGCAGCTTCTTTCATTTCCTTTTCTGATGCAAATATGCATAAGCCATTTCTGTGTGCACAGGAATTTTAGCATAATAAAAGCACTAGGGTGAATCTCTGGTTACTGGAACACAGCAGAAATTTCATCCATTTCATATCAGGATTTAAAGTGTGGAATACTTAAAAATGCATTTATTAAGTGTGACCTACTTTTTAATCTTCAATATTCCAGTTCGGTTTCCTTACATCATGGGGAGCTTCGAGCTTTCTCCTGCCCGTTCTGACTCAGGTTGCTTTAACTGGTATAGGGAAATAATATTCATTTGCAGTAGGCAGCATGCCTCAGCAGACAATGCATGGGGCTGGGAACTGACAATTCCTTAATTCAAGTTTTGCTGGTGATGTTGTCTTAGAAGGGTTGCTCAGCTTTTCTGAATCTTTCTATTTGCAAGCACTGGGTTTCGTGTGCTTATATTTGCAACTGTGCTAAGAAAGACTGGCTTTGGGTGACACTAGTCATGCTCAACCTCTTCTCAAACTGAAAATGTGCTAAATCTGACTTACTACTAGCTCAAAATAGTAGCAGCTTTCATAAGTCTTACAGAAAATGATTACAGTATGAATGAGACAAGTACTAGAATTATTGAGATAGGAAATTAATATTGGCAGTCTTTACCTTTTTATTAAAAGTGAAACAGAAGTAATAACCAAAATTTATAATGTGTGACTAGAAAAAGGAAAACAGTAACCAAGATTAAAGAAAAGACAGTGATAAGTATTTAATGTGATGAAATACCAAAATAAAAGAAAGAAAAGAGAAGAAAGATAGTTACTACTGAATGTGATGTGAAAGAAAAGTTAGGCAAAATTGTGTGCAGGTCTAACATGTGTCTTAGACTTTTAAATAATAGGAAGATAATACCTTTTAAACAAAATTCAGGCCAGTATATTTTTAAGCACTATGAATGATATCACTTTTGTGTAAAGACTGAAAGGTTCTTACTGAGATTCTTGAACCCCACAGTGCCAGGAGCTGATGTGATGTTATTTCTCCTTTTCTAGAAAATCACAACGGAATGACAGTCTTTACTAGTAATGAACAGATGGAGAAAACATTTTGGAGATTAGTTTGAGGTTTTGCAAAAATATAGCCAAGATGCCTCTGTATTAAGAGATCTACTGGTGTAGATGGTTGAGAGAAGCAAATTTCAAGTTCGCGTATACAAACATTTGTTGAAACCATATCTTAAAGTCCTAGAGAATCCCCGATTAACATATATACATGCTTAGTATAACCATAAAGCAAAATTTAACATGCTTTCATACTACATTAACCCTTGAGACACATTGGCTTTCTGCTCTGTGATGGAGAAAAAACCTTGCAGATGTGTTTGAGATATAATTCCATGACTATCCTTGAAAACAGCACTGGTTTCAGAGAAGGGAAAAGAGAACCTTGCCTGGTTCCTGAACTTCACTACATATGTTTGTTGGCAGCCCATCTTTCTGTGTCTTACATATACCCCCTGGTGCTTCCACATATCTGATTTCTGGCAAAAACACTCAGAAGCTTTCTAAGAGGTTGTGCCTACTGCTAGAGCAAATGCGATTTGAAGGAAACCTGAATTCAGGTAATTCAAGTTGCCCTTAATGTCCATACAAACAAGTGGAGTTAGATCTGCGGAACATGCTGAACCTCAACTCTCTTCCCAGAATTTGTTACTTCAGGAAAGGCCTGTTCTGGGTCAGTGGTGTACTTTCATGCTATGTCGTTAGTATAGCGTAAATGACTGGCTCATTTGCAAAAGAAAAAACCAAACCCAACAAATTGAGCTTAAAGAATGTTGACCAAATACCCTTAAAGAGCCCTGCATGGTGAATCCATAAAAATGAAAGATATGCAGATGAATATTTTCAAACAGTCACCATACATATGTAAAGAATACCTGTAGATATTCTCCAAGAAAGAATTGAGTACCAGATATGCTGGGTATAATGTCTGAAGACATTCTTCATTCAGCAGTGCTTTTTTATTGTCTGTGAATTTTGGATGTATCGTACCCCAAAATTTTTATTAACAGTTCTTTGCATGCAAGATGGTATATATAAAAGTATTGAGAAGTCTTTTTCCATTTACCTGGTTTTGTTTTGTTTTGTTTTGTTTCTTCCTGTTTCCAACAGTTATTATCTGGCTGGGCTGCGGTGCCTTGGCTTTTAGATGGTGATAGTTGAGAATAGCTTATTGTTAGCTTTTCACTGCACGACTGTCAATATTGTTCACCACGTGAGAGCACTGTCAGCCTTATTTCACAGTTCTGTTGTCGGTAAGTGTTCAATGACTCGTGGATCAGAAACAGTGATGTCAACTGTTAACCGCGTCTACTCTTCTGGCTGCTGCTCCTGGTTTCTCACTGAACAAAGACTTTGTTTGAATCTATGGTTGACCGGAGCAAGCCAAGAAATGAAGTTAATGCTTTGCGCTGCCTCAGAAATAAAACGATGCTTCCTTTAGATGTAGTCCTAGCTGTAGCTGTCATAGGTATGTTTGCTTCCATAGAAGAAGCTCAGCAATGAAAAATTCAAGGTTTAACTATCACGGTGAGACATAAAGCCTAATATAAGACATATGCTGAGCAGGAAAGAGGTTGCACTGTAGTGCATGTATTTAAATAGACTGAGAGTTCATTCTTGTGAAACTACTGTTAGTTGGAGCTGCACAATAACAACATATGTAACCATCAAAAAACTTCTCAGCTTGCTCATTCTGACACAGGGTATGTGGCAAAGATGCAATCTGGTCCATAGTAAAAGGCAATGTATTTGCTAGGATGCAGACATAGCAGTTTGGTTATGACTGCATGCTTCATTGTTCACAGAAGAAACGTGTCAAGTGTGATTGCATTCTTCATGCCTACTGCAATGCTATCAATACTTGAAATACATTTACTTCTTTTTTAGAGTCTTTTAATAGAATGTTTTTTTATTATTATTATTTTAGTATATAGCATGAGAATGTACATACATGAATAATTTCCATAGCATGTTTTGCTCTTTATTCTACATTATATTGTAGCCATCAGTGAATTTACAGACAGACAGTTGTCTATTATCAGGGGGGATAAAATAGAAAAGCCCAGGCATTTACAGGCCATGATACTGTAGTTGTGTGGCAATTAGCAACAAAAATTCTTCATTCTGATTCCATGACTAAAAATCTATTTCACAAAGATCCCGATGACTTGGTATAGAATAAAACAGTACTTTGTTTTAATCCTTTTTTTTTTTTTTTTAGCACAGTTTCAGAGTAGGTATTTATTCAAGATTGCTCTCTACTTATATGACTGAGCTGGGTCAAAATCATGTGTTGCATAGATGCAAGCAGTAAAGATGAATTTGACTAGGACTTACCAGAGAGAATGCTGGGGAGTATATGTGTGTTAAATGAATGGAAGCAAATGGATTACCTGAACTTGAAAACAGTGAGCCATAAGGGCAGAATTAGGACCCCAATTTTGGTCACATACTTTGGGTGTGATTCTCAGAATTTCTTCAATATTTATGTCAAGACCTTGACATTGATAGTCTATTTGCTCTCTCTTGTGCCAATAACATTACGTCAATAGAAATTTTGACTTCTTAAAAGCCCTTTTTTTCCTGGAGGTGCAGCCCCTTGAGAGTTTATAACCCTGCAACTCTGTATTATTGTCAGGCATATGTATTGTTTCGTATAAATCAGGAAGTGATTAGTTGCATTTTATAGTTTCTGTTATAGAATGGTATAGGTTCTATCACCTCAATTTTACATATTTTACCAATTTATCCATTTTCTACTAGACCAGTGTGATCTTTCCTTTGAAAGAGTAACCTCTGTTTTGCACAGATGAAGCTTTTTGAATATTTTTTTTAATATATGCTGAGTAGTTCTCAGTACTTGAGAGTTAGCAACTTTGATTCTCACTCACCAGGCCATCACAGTATAACAGTGGAAGCCTGGCTAAAGGAAGGTGCTGCTGTTTATTACCTGAAACATGACTAGAAAGAATTGTATGAGTCAAAATTCAGAAAAGGGAAAATTGTATTGGGAAGCTTCTTACACCAACAGAATAATATATAGACTTCATTTACGGGACTGGCATCCATAACAGTTGCTCTCTCTGTGTCGTTGAGGAGAACAGTGGAAAGAGGAAGGCAACTTAGTTATGTGACGGTGCAATTCATCCAGTATGCAAATAGAAGGAAACAAATATACATGCCTTCCTATTTTTTCCTGTAAATTCATCACTCTTTCTGGTACCGCCCCTTGCTTCATGTGAGAAGCCTGTGTTGGAATTTTCTTTTTTAATTCTTTCTCAAGCATAAAACTTGGATAGTTAAAGGTTCTGCTCAGCATAATATGCCTTAGACCTCAAAAGTTAGGAACAGTGATCGTGTTCTTTTCAGACCCAAGTGGTGCAGGAACACTTTGAATCTATCCACAGCAGGTCAGTTGTAGGCCAAAGGAGAAAAGAGGGGGGTTGGGAAAGATCTCCCCATGGCTTGCTTGAAGGGTCCAGAGGATCTACAGAAATATTCACTCAGTTGGTAAAGCAGGACTACATCACACAGTCCTCCTCAGAACTAATACGTGGTCGGTAGTAGGGAAGGGAGAAGGATTTAGTAGCTTGATAGCTCTGGTTTCTCAAAACACCGCCATCTCAGAGATTTTGTAAAGGGCTAACGTGGCATAATCAATCCTCTCCCCTGCCATGTGCTGCAGTAATGCTTGATTCTCTGCTCAGGGACATGCTGAAAGCCACAGTTTCACCCTTAGTAAGCTTCAAAATAGATTGCTCTAATAGGAGTATAACCTTGCTTTCTAGGAAAACATTCACAAGTTCAGGAGAATGTCCTGAAGGTTTGGAAAGTTTCCTTTCTAAAGATTTTCCTGTTTTGCTACGGTATGCTAAGGAATATCAAAGCGGGAGGTTCAGGCTGTAGAATAGAAGAAGTCTGCAAGCTCCAAGTAGATTAAAACCTGACTGGTAGTAAATGAGTCCAGAAAGAAAGAGGGGGAAAAAACAAACTAAACAAAAACATGTAAACTATTTGTAAACACTCAAGGTCAGCAGCAATAATAACTCAGCAGGAGCCATGTCTAGTTTCAGCTTCCACTTGCTCAGAATCTGTGTCTAATCAGTGACTAACATTGCTAAGCAGTGGAAACCTCATTTGCAACAACGCAGCTGCAAAGGAGCTGGCACAAAAAGGCAAGCTTAGAAGACAATGGAGTTTATGCTCAAAACTTTGGCTTCCGTTCGGATTGTTGGATCACTTTACATCAATCTAGTATTCAGGTCACAATTTGTTAATGGTGATAGGAATAAAAAACCTCTTTAGTTTTTGATTTCTCGCAAACAAGCCATTTTGCATCGATGGCAGTGAGAAAAGAGATGCCAGGTAAGCAGAAAGCTAATTTTCAGCCAGACAGGTTACTGTAAGTATAGGGTTCCTGGAATGAAGTTATGCTCTTTACTCCTTGTTGATTATGCGGAGCTCTACAGCCGAGAAGACTGAAATTGCCCTTCTTTTCTGCTAGGGCCCACACCTTTATGCCGTAGTTACTCGTCTGAACTAAACTCATGTACGGGTATAGGGACTTGCACAAAGGAAGCACAGATTCAGTGTTATTGAACAGTGTTGTCAGTCCTTGGATCACCTCTTAGTTCCAAGTTTTAAATGTGTAGACAGGAGTCAGGTGAAGCACTGTACTGGTTTTGTCTGGGATAGAATTAGTTTTCTTCAAAACAACTTGTATGGTACTATGTTTTGTACTTGTGACCACAACAGTGTGGATAACACAGGAATTTTTAGCTGTTGTTGAGTGGTGCTTGCACAGCATCATGGCCTTTTCTGTTTCTCACAGTGCCCCACCAGAGAGTAGTCTGGGGGTGCACAAGAGGTTGGCAGGGGACACAGCTGGGACAGCTTACCCCAACTGACCAAAGGGATATTCTGTACCATATGACGTCGTGCTCAGCAATAAAAGCTGGCGGAAGATGGAGGAAGGGGCGACATTTGGAGTGATGGTATTTTTCTTCCCAAGTAACTGTTATACATGATGGAGCCCTACTTGGTAGCTGAACACCTGCCTGCTGATGGGAAGTAGTGAATTAATTCCTTATTTTGCTGTGCTTGTGCATGCTGCTTTTACTTTACTTATTAAACCATTTTTATCTCAACCCATGAGTTTTCACACTTTTACCTTTCTAATTATCTCCCTCATCCCATTGTAGGGGAAGTGAGCAAGTGGTTGTGTGGGATTTAGCTGCCTACTGGGGTTAACCCACAACAAGCACTTTATAATCTTCCTCAAGTTTTCTTGAACTCCTGTTTACACCTGGGGGTATATAAAAGTTCTAATTTTATTCTACTAAGCCTCCTTGATGGATTTTATCTCAATGGCTCTTTTACTATCGTGGATTTATTCTCTTGGCAGAGTTCTCCATGGTGTTGCAGGTGAGAAGAGCTCAGATGATTTGTGCTATATATCCAAATGACAGCCATTTGTTAATTCTGCCTCTGAAACACAGTGCCTCAAACTTGCGCTTTGTATTCCTCCTTTTGACTTATATTTCTCATTAATGCTGGCTAACCTCATCACTGGGGCAAGGATGTCCAAGCACAAGGGTGAGAGGATGGTTGTTGGGTTGGCGGCAGTGAGATGGCAGGCCCAGAAGTCCTTACCACTATGAGATCTTCAGTCTTTTTCTAGCTCCTCCCCAGGGTCCTCAGCCTTGATTCCAGAAATCTGTCTCCCCAAAGAATGATGTGGGAATCATCTATGATGGTGTGCTCCACCACCAATCTGACCTTTATCTCCTGTAACCCCGCCGAAGTGATAGCCACCCATGGTGGTTACAATGGGTGCATCTATTCATGATGGCTGCATCCAGCTCAGTGTGGTTTCAGGGAGACAGATAACACTGCAATAGCCAAGGGCTAACCTGAGCAAGGCTGATACTGTGGTCGATATGCAAACATGACTATAGGTCAATCACTTTACCCCCATAAATAGTGAACCGCCCAAGAGCCCTTTGAGCTCTCCTGAATAGCAGTGGGCTGCGCACCAGGATCTCCCCTTGAGTAGGGACGCCTCTCAGAGTTACTTCTCGAGATTCAGAGATTCCTTGCCACAACAGATCCTCGGTAAGTGACTAATAGCATGCTAAACTTTGAAATCTTGGCTAAGTAATATAAAAGATTGATTGTGTGTATATAATCCTTTAGACATAAACCATTGACCAAGTCTGGGACTAGGATAGGATCCAGCCACACATAGACTCCTCTCTGAGGAGGAGTTTAGAAAGCAGAGGGGTCCAGTCTGAACCTTGACAGTCCTGTCTGACCCTGTCCTCTGTGCAGTAAATAACCAAGGATATCTTGCCATCGAACCTTGTTAAAACACTGTCGCAATTACTATCAACCTTTGTTAAATTCCTGTTTTATATCAACAAATGTATCACTGCTTCTCTCCGAGTGAAGTGTGTCACTCCATCCATGACATCATCCCCCCTGATCCTTTCCCAGTGCTGCTCCTCTTATTGGGCTTCATGGCCATGTGCCAAAACTAGTTGTTTCTCAGGGAGTGGCATACTCCTGGTAGAGATATCCTTGGCCTTGCTTAGAATATACATCCACAAAGGTGTAATGGCACAGATCCTTAAAGGGAGTCCCTAAAGACTCACATAAACAACACCAGAACAAGCTAGTTTTGTTCTAACAGAAAAAATCAATAAAGTTGATGAACAATTAAGTATCAGAATAAAAATATTTACAGATTTGACATCTAGTAATTGAAAACTTCAGTGAGGGAGTTTTCAGTGGGTGTGCCCATATTCTGAAATCTCTTTCCAACAGCTGGCCTGCCACAACCAAAGTTTACTGAGCCTCGGGGTATAGATGAAGAGAGATTCTTTCCTGAATTTGGTTGAGAATGACATGCATATGAGGGATATATTACTGAAAAGAAGCTGAGAAGCACAGTTTTCATATGGGCCAACTAGCTGCTGCGTAGACTCACATTCTAAGGGAAAGCAGTCTCTTGAAATTGCCTACTGAAGAAAAAAAATTAGGATATCTAATATTGATTTAAAGAGATATATTAAAGGGCTGCATAAGAGATGCATCTTTGATCAAGATGAACCTGAGATGCTAAAAAAGTCAACCATATAGAGGGGTTAGATAACTACATTCTGCAGTACTAGCACACATCTTCTCAAAAGGCATCACCTTCATCATTCCTTCACAAGGGATCGTCCTCCGTGGCTGTGAGGAAGAACAATGTGATCACCAGTGTAATTCTTAAGGATGACCTGAAAGAAAAGGGAATAATGAGGAAAATTCAAATTCTAGATGTTCTTCTCAAATTGCCATAGTTCTTAAACAGAGCACTAACATAAGTGTATGTGCTCACACATCTTCAACAAATTGCACCTTTCACTGAGCGACCCAGAGTCTCAATTATTCTAATCCTCCCTCACCCTCTCAAAACCAACTGTGAATGAAATGCCTTTGTAAAAGTACTTTCCCTATGGGTTGACTTTGGTTGGTAATTTATTGGTCTGAAAAAGGTTTGAGACAGACAGAAATCAATATATACATTCCATCAGGCGTCCAGCTACTCTGTGCCACTAATGAAATTTGGTCTAAAAAAAAACCCAGCATGCTTATTAAATGTACAGTCTGCCCTGATCCTGCTTAGAGGGAGCATAGATCAGACATCCTAACCTAGAGACTACAGTTTTGAATCAGACTTACTATACATGGCCATATGGCATTTGGTCGTGGCTGGTCCAGGATTTGTCAGGTGGGCAAAAATCTTCACACCAAACAAATATGGGATAATTTGGTCTTTTTCTCGCAAACTAATAATTACAAAATAAATCAGACAGCTTTATATTCCTGCTAGGATTTTTTAATTACATTAATGTTTTCAATTTGGACTTTTACAAAATGGGCCATTCTTTCTATCAGTATAAATCTCTAATGCCTACTTAAATGTTAAATCCTTGACCTTCACACTATCCTGTGGCAATGAGTCAAATGCACATTCAGATCCACAAGCTCAGGACTAGTGGGAGTTGAAAGAAAAAGGCAGAAAAAGGAGGAAAGAAAACATCACGTAATGTAATTCCCTCATTAGTTCATATTTATTTCTTTATCAAATAAATCAGTAAAAAGTTACTGGAACAAAATTGCCATGATCACTTGTTCTGTTGGATATTGGGTCTTCCAGGTAACAATTATTTACTGAAAGATTCAAATATCTTTATGAGTTCCATAGCTTGTGCTATTCCACTGAATGTTCTAACGTAGTCATTAAAAATATTTTAGGCTCTGATAGACTTTCTACACCTGTGAGGTAAACCTTCAAGCCTTGTTATAGTCAGGGAAGCTTTTGGGAGTTATACAAAGCATAGATACAGTGTTTGCACATAATCTATCTTTAGGAATGAATCAGCTTTTTAAAATTGAATAAAAGAAAATAAATAAAATAAAAATTGAATAAGTGAAAACCAGAAGCAATTACAGTATCCTTTGTTTTATTTTTGAAAATTTGTGATGACTTTAAAATGAATTATAGATTTGCTCAGAACTCCAAAACATCTGCTCATATGCTTTACTAATTATTTAAAGCCATTTCACATTTTTTAAATTACTTCTACCCATAAATATGCAAAGTAGTGTTGGACACAGTGTTAGAGGCTGAAGACAAGTAGATTGACATACAGCTAAACACTAAAATAAGACTTTGCTTCCAGGGAAAATATGTAACTTTTTATGCTCACTTAAATCTTTTATGTTGTTATACTAACAAAAAAAAGTAAATTACCAGTCATTTTCTTATCTTAGTCATACAACTCTGGCCTAAAATGCTTAAAATATAAACAGGAAAATGAGGCATGTGCTACATATTATAAAAACATCCTACCCAGTAGCAAAACCTGATGGAACTAGCCAGAAGGCTGGAACTAAGATCAAAAAAAGCAGAATGTAAAATAAAATACAAAAAGTTTTTTCTCTCATCATCTTATGTATGGGATCACACCACAAGTGGTGTGCCTCAGGGCTCAGTGTTGGGACCATTTCTGTTCAACGTCTTTATTGATGATCTTGATAAGGACATAGGGTGTATCATCAGCAAGTTTGCAGATGACACCAAGTTAAGCAGGAGTGTTGATTCCCAGGAGGACAGGGAAGCTCTACAGAGAGACTTAGATAGATTGGATCACTGGGCCAACATCAATGGTATGAGTTTCAACAAGGGCAAGTGCCAGGTTCTGCACTTGGGCCACAATAACCCCATGCAGCGCTACAGGCTTGGGGAGGTGTGGCTGGAAAGCTGCCTGGCAGAAAGAGACCTGGGGGTTCTAATTGACAAGCGGCTGAATATGAGCCGGCAGTGTGCCCAGGTGGCCAAGACAGCCAACGGCATCCTGGCTTGTATTAGAAATAGCGTGGCCAGCAGAAGTAGGG
>VZSZ01006628.1:139275-282519 GCA_013398815.1 Ibidorhyncha struthersii
GGATATGGTGTAGGGGAGAACTTTGTAGAGTAGGGTAGATGGTTGGACTCAATGATCCCAAGGGTCTCTTCCAACTTAGACAATTCTATGATTCTATGATTCTATAATCAGTGCTTTAGTAATCCAAAGTTCTGACTTGTGGTCCTAGTTCTTAAGTTTCACTTCAGCTGAAATTTAAATTGTAGTCGTGCACCCCAGCAGTAATGAAGGCCAACAGGACCCTGGGCCGTGTCGGCCTGGGCACAGCCAGCAGACTGAGGACAGACGTTGCCCCTCCTTCGTTACCACTTGTTAGACTGCATCTCGGAACTGCTTTGGGCCCTCAGTTCAAGAAGGTCACTGAAAAACTGGAGTTCAACAGAGGTTACCAAGATGATCGAGAGGCTGGAGCACTTAGCCTGTGAGGAGAGACTGAGGGAGCTGGGTTTGTGCAGCCTGGAGCAGAGAGGGTTTCAGGGGTCCTAATGGCAGCCTCCCAGTGCCTACAGGGACATTATCAAGGAGGCAGTTCTTTAGTGAGGTGTGTAGCAGAAGAGCAAGAGACAGTCATCATAAATAGAAATGAGGGGAGGTTCTGAATGTAGGTATGGAAAAATGTTCACTACTAGGATAGTCACACAAGGGACAAGGCAACCCAAGAAGCTCTGGGATCTCTGTTCCTGGAGGTCTCCAGAACATGAGTAAACACAGGTCTAGGCGGCATGGTCTGAGTTTGATGCTGACCTCACCTCAAGGACGCACTTGAACTAAATGACCTCCCAATGTCCCTTCCAACATGAATTATCCTCTGAGTGTCTGCTTCTAGGATCTGCTGCTTCTTTCAGGATTGCTAAAAAACATTCTGTTGTATTTTACATAACACTTCCCTGAGGCATTAAGTCCCTGGAGTAAGGAACAGAGTTCACGTTTCCCACAGTCCCTTGGGGCTGCTGTGTACTCTTCAGGGAGTGGGACGCTTGTCCTAAAAGTCATACTATGATAATTATGTAATTAAAATCTGTGACTTAATGCAGACTTTCACATCAATTTGCATAAGCAATCATGGCTCTTCTTGACTTCCTAACTTCAGTCAGCATGATTGTGTCATTTTAGTATTGTTATTTAATGTCATCTCCCAGTGTTTAATTTCTACATTGTTGAAACAGAAAAGTCTAAGACCAGATATTATGGAATCCCCTGAGTGAATTGCAATTTGTGAGAGGCCATCAGCTTCCTTGCACAGACATTTGTCACTTCAGCTAATTAAAAGGGCTGTTTTGCTGACAGCCACTAGGAGGTGATGACACAGTTTTTGCCATTGGATTTTACAGTGCTTTGCTGAGAGCAGAGAAACAATGACACTTGGAATAGCAATAAATCTCACACTTGCCGAATGCTAAATCCGTATGTCAGAAACATGGTAGCATTAGTTTAACGAGAATATGATTTTCACAGCCTAACAGGATTTTGAACGCTATATTTTCCTAACTTCAGTTTTGGAAATAGTGAGCTGATTTTTGCTGAAAACTTTCAGTAATACTGCTTTTGAGGCTCTATGGGAAATCTTATTTTGAATACTCCAAGTGAAAAAAGTAGGAAGCAAATCCTAGGATTTTGCAGTGGAAATTTTTAGACAGTATAAGCAACACTGACTCCACCTTTAACTTAAATGGTTAAACAAATGACATGCCAGAAGATGGCATTCAGTATCATGCAATACTGTTTTGGAGTTTTGTGCCAGTTAAGTATGTGCATGAACACTGTGGGAGACTTCTCCACTGTGGGTTTTACATCTGCTTTGACAATTTCAATTGTTAATGTTAATTACAATTTTTCTTTTCACTGACACTCTAGCTCTATACTGGGTTAGGACTCTGTTATGATAGGTGTTTTATGGTCCCAAAATAAGGCATTAGGTGAAAGAAAGGGAGAATAAAGGGGAGCAGGAGGGGATAATGTGAACATTTCTTTTAGAAACTTGTTCACCAGAGAGACATACAGTCTCAGTGGATGAATTTTAGTCCTAATTAGAGCATTGTCAGTGGAACAGTTATAGTCCTAATCAGGAACTGTGGCAGACAGGTGGTTTGTTAGACAAGTTGTAAAGGATACACAGTGCATAATAAAGTCATCAGAGGCCAGACAATGTACCGATGTTGATCCTAGTGCTCTTTCCAATGCTGCCCTTTGCACTGAAATTTGGGGCTTATCCCTCTGATAAATATGCTTCTAACGGTATAACTATGACCTTTGAACACCTACGTTAACACATAACACACTTCCACTTGATGCCAGGATAGCATAAAGAGCCTTACAAAAAGAGTGTTATTATTTTTGTCACCTGCAGAATATTAATGCAAATATTTACGTTGAGCAAATAACTGTTAAGTGTTGAGTGGTTTATGTGCTGATCACTTGGACCCAGTTTTACAAGCTGTTATATGCCTGTATTTCATTATAGGAAGAACGTAGGTACCTCACAGTAACAGAAAAAAAAAAAAAAACATTAAAATTCTTCCAATATGCATAGCAGTTATGTTTTTCATCACATGGTCTCCATAAGCAGAACTGTCTAAGCCTGAGTGAGCCCTGATCCTGGGGGGCAAGAGACAGTATTTGTCTTCTGCTTAAGGGTGCCTGAGATTTTCCAAGATCTCCTTAGAACTAAGCTCTCCAATAGCCTAATCTACCAAGAGCTTGCTTAACATACATTAATAATGATAGTTTCAGCAATTGCAGTGGTGAGAACACTCAACTAGTGATATGTTCCAGGGAGAGTGGATTCACACCCTTTTTCATCCCAATTACAATTATACTACAGCTACCACTGTCCTGCACAGCGCTTACACTACTGAGTCACAGGTAACACTGGCAATGGAAAACCCTTTGTTTCTTCTTGTGAAATTGTGGGATTATTACTACAAATTGCTTAAGATTTATTTGGCATCCATCAGGGAGAGCAAACAGAAAATGTAGTTTTGTGGGCTACTGGTACAAAATTGAGGCGTCCTGGATTCACAAGGATTCTTTTATTCAAACTTTACAGAAAATTCCTGACAGAGAAATATTGGAAATTATCTAGTTAAAAAACTTTCTATAGGAAATACTATTTGTGTGTCTCTATTGTTTTCTCTGGTCTTCTTTCTCAGTGCACTTTGTTTCTCCTTGCCTTACTTACCTTTTTATTCCACCATCCCCTCGCTCCTACCCCACCCACCCACCGCCACCCATGTCAGAAACTCATTTTTAATAGATTTAGGGGCTCTTAATCTAATAATAGATAATGCCATCTCAGTTTGGCATTGAAAATACCACTTATTAATTTCTGACACTGCTATTGCAGGACAATTGTTTGCTACTCAAGCTTAGCTTTCTTCCCTCTGCCATATTCATATTGTGCTGAATTAAGAAAGATCATAGGTAGGGTGGACCCAACAGAAAAGGTCTGTCCTGATAGTGCTGCAGTGAACAATTCCCATCCTACCTGCTGTGCATAGAAGGGATGGGAATTTATTAGGGAAGCAGTATTTAGTTCAGTAAGGTTGTGGGCTTGAAAGCATGGGGTTCACAGAGATTAGGCTCCCAGATCCCACCTTGTGACTTGCTACTCATCAGGTTAAGACATTTCAGGTGTTTGCACATTTATTTTAGAGTGGCAAAACACTTGACAAATAAATATTTCACATAGGATCATTGATCATGACTGGGAATATGGTTACACAAGAGCTTTCAGAGGTCATCCTCTAAACAAGAATGAATGAATGAATGAACTGAGGTGGACTTCTTTAATCCATCAGAATCCAAGAATGTTGAGCCAATTGGCCTTGTTTTATTTCTGAAATTATTTCTCAATTATTTCTGAAATTATATCTCAATTTTTTTTCTGAATTTATTTCATGTTGTCCTCAGTTTGGTATGAGCTCTCCACCTTCCTTCCCCAATTTCTCAGTGCTACATTAATAAAACTGCTGTGTGGCCTTCTGTCTTCGTGCTGAGACCTATAGGAAATCAGTAAATTGCCTAGTATGACATCAGACCATTCAACTAATGTAGGGGAAACCTTAGGTGACATAGATCCAGCATACCTAGATTCTGATACTTGATCTGGCTCACATCCATCAAAGGTGATGTGTAGAGTGCGTGGTCTTGCAGACAGGTGTGCCCAAGCTGGTGGAATCATTTTAGGAACAATTCTTCTGACATAAATGACACCAAGGGCTGAAGGAGAAACCATATGTTGTTAGGATTATGGAAGGCAGACAAGGAACTTGGAGCCACTTTTCTAGTGAATTCTGTGAGACTTGTGCTAATAACAGCTTGGAGCTGAGAAATACGAAGCGGAAGTAAGCTGATTTTCTTACTGAGGCTGATATAATTAAGGGTGTTAGTGGAGATGTGTCTAGAACTCAGGGTTCAGGTCTGGCATCCATGTAAGGAGAAAACTTCAGGCAAATTTTCACACTGAGATGGATTCAGAAAAAAGCTACAAGGACTATCTGGTATCCAGAAAACTTGCTTTTACTGCGAGCGACTGAGGAAATCCTGTCTATTTATTTGTCCTCTTGGGATTTGTAAAGTAACTTATTAACAGTCTACAAGTGATTTCTCTGCTATGAGAAATCTTCTCTCTTCTTTTCATGTAAGTATTCACCCCAGGAAATTGAAAGTGTTTGTGTCTAAGAAGAGAAAACATTTCTGATGTAGGACATCTTTTTAAAGCAGGAAAGTAATAGGGCCAAATGTGATGTCTGATTGTCTGACACTATAAAAAATTCAAACTGAAATTATTTCAAGCCTGTCAACACTGGGAAAACAATGTTTTTCAACCAAGATTGACTCTTGGTCATGATTTCTTAAGGTTGTGTTCTAAGTTAACCAGAAGTAATTCTGGATCACTAGGTCAAATCTTAGATAGTTAAAGAATGACCTTTTAGTGTCAGTATTGCAAATGCTTAAGTAATTAATTTGTTAATCTCAATTTACTAGCTGTAAATACAAGGTCATACAAGCAGTTAGCTGTCAACAGACCGTTATCTGCCACTGCCTGCCAGTCACCCACAGATGGTCCCATGAAGTCCTCCCCATTAATGCAGGTGTTAGTAATAAGTAGTGTATAGCAACAGAGGAGTAAAAACCAAGTCCTGTATTATCTCCAGAGTCAATGGTCAGATGGACCTTAACATGGAAGCTGACAACCTCACCCACAGTGATTGGCAGACAGTTGTTATTTGCATACAGCTCGTTTCTGCATGGTGAAAAATCTGACATGTGGTTGTGAAGGTCTTCTAGTGGCTCAGTTGCTATGAGATAGGAGGTTTTGCTTTGATGCAGATAATAAACAGCTGTTTACACAGCATGTTTGCACATGCTCTAATAGGATCACTTTGCTTATTTGTGTTTTTTTCCTACTAGTTGCACTGTGTTAACATCTGTCAAACAACAAATAGCAATACCTGAGATGTATGAATATTAATGAAGACGCTATCTTTATCATGGGAAGAACGTGAAAGTAAATCTCATAAAAACCTTTTTATTTTAACATGTTTCTCATTTGAGGACAATTGCTTATTCCTCACATGATTTCTTCACCTATATAAACTTGTGAGAGATTTTATCCCTTAGCTTGAAAGTGAAGTTAGCGTGACTAATCCCTAATTGTTTTCATGATTTCTTAAGTCTTGAGGCCACATGTTATGATCATGCTGTCATATCTGACATGACACAATCCACATAATTTCATTAAGTAGTTCATGGACTTCTTTATGTCTTCTGATTGATCTAGACCATATCTTTTGAGAAAGGTACAGCCAACCTGGTATGAAAAGTATCAAGTAAGAAGGAAAAACTGCATCCATAACAAGTTGTTCCAGTGCTTAATCACCCTTGAAGTTTAAAACTGTGCATCTTAACGGTAGTTTGAATTTAGCTCTGCTTTCAGTCATTGAATCTTTTCTAATGCCTTGATCTGAGAGTTGCAAGATATAGTGCATGGTGCGTGGCAACACAGTTGGAGGTACATCATACCATCTCTATGCAGCTTTTTGGCATTGTTTAGGAAGCTTTAAAATTGTAAGTATAAGAACTCTTATCTACAAATCTGCCTGGAGTCCTAGTGCAGCTACAAATACCCTGGGGGCAGTAGGTCAGTAAAATCCTTTCTGGATGTCTTACCCAAATGCTTTACCCTCTATACCATACTTCTCATGGACATTGTGGCTATCAGCCTCTGCCCAGTACTTATTTGTTGCATGTCAAGTAGAAATGTGCGCTGAGTGCATTAGCTCTTGCCCATTTGGAGCTTTACACGAGCAGTTTAACAATATTCCTGCTTCAATGACTTTGATATAAAAGCCTTAATCTGTAATTCTTTGCTGCTACTATAACATGATAACGGATACAAAAAACAGCAATGCAGGTATGTTTTCTTGAAAATAAGTATCTGTAGTAATTTAAGATTGTATACAGTGAAAGTGTAAAATTATCTTGCTGTTATGTAACATTTATGGTTTTTAGAGCTGAAAGACCTAAAGTAAGGAAAAGAACAGCTCTTTCCTGTTTTCAATTGAAAGCTACAGGTTTTATTCCTGTAGCCTCTTTACACTTTTCTGTTTAGAGAAACATAATCTGTTTGCAGTATGCCATTTTTTTCCCAAAACTCTACTGAACTGTAATTCATGAATGAATACTAAAGATCAGTTGACATTTTTCAACTTTTAAAAATGAAAATTAAATTTTAATATAGGAAGGGGTTTGTGGTGTTGGTTTTTTTTTTTTAATTTGAAACTGTACACATATATATATTAAAAAAATCTAGAAATTTATTAAAAATAATTTTTTTTCTCAGTCTTTCCTCTTTCCTTACTCTTATCATTTAGTTTTCTGATAAGGATACCTGGAAATTTTAAAGAAATGCAGGAAATTATAATTAAAAGCATTTTCCCCAGCTTGTCTCTTAATTATATACTTATTAACTCTGAAATAATAATTTCTGGTCACTGTGGCCTTATTAATTCCAGGACATCTAGACTGGTGACCATTACCTCTTTCTAGACCCAAAATATCTTCTGCCTTATAAGAACATACCAGGGCAATATTTTCAGATTAATTTGAGTGGATATTTCCAGCTGACAAACTTTTTGGCATCTCAGTAAGCCCAAAAGTTAAATGTGCCTTCTATTTGTATACACTTATCAGAAATATATGAAGTGTACATTCTTTTTTTATGTCCATGTTCCAATATGAGGAGTCCCATACATTGCTTCAGGTCATTTTACATAGCACTATAAAACAATTCACAAGTATGGTGAAAAAATTATTAGGCAGGACTAGAGGCTTTTCTACAAGCCTCTTATTTTTGGATTAGGGTAGGGTGTGAATTTTAAGTGTGATAGCTATTTCTGTCCATGTGCCAACAAGTGAGGGTATGTGTGTGTGTGTGTATATTTGGCCACAGTATTTCCTTCTAAAGCTTTTATAACAACAGTATGGTGGGTTATAAAGATCTTGCACAAAATAGCTACAACTTGAATCAATACCACGACTGGTTTTTGTTTGCTTTATTAAAAAAAATGCACCTTATTGTTAACAGGAAGTCACATGAATGTCAAGATGTTGCAGGATGGATATATGTTTCTACGGCACATTTAGCTGATGACTTTGTCCTGTAACAAAGACAGGGTACAGTTGGAATTATCTATTACCTGGAGACATTGTAATAATTTTATTATTCTGGGATAAACCATAAATCAGTCTCTTACAAAGCATGGAAGAACCTTTTCTTTTTCTTTTTCTTTTTCTTTTTCTTTTTCTTTTTCTTTTTCTTTTTCTTTTTCTTTTTCTTTTTCTTTTTCTTTTTCTTTTTCTTTTTCTTTTTCTTTTTCTTTTTCTTTTTCTTTTTCTTTTTCTTTTTCTTTTTCTTTTTCTTTTTCTTTTTCTTTTTCTTTTTCTTTTTCTTTTTCTTTTTCTTTTTCTTTTTCTTTTTCTTTTTCTTTTTCTTTTTCTTTTTCTTTTTCTTTTTCTTTTTCTTTTTCTTTTTCTTTTTCTTTTTCTTTTTCTTTTTCTTTTTCTTTTTCTTTTTCTTTTTCTTTTTCTTTTTCTTTTTCTTTTTCTTTTTCTTTTTCTTTTTCTTTTTCTTTTTCTTTTTCTTTTTCTTTTTCTTTTTCTTTTTCTTTTTCTTTTTCTTTTTCTTTTTCTTTTTCTTTTTCTTTTTCTTTTTCTTTTTCTTTTTCTTTTTCTTTTTCTTTTTCTTTTTCTTTTTCTTTTTCTTTTTCTTTTTCTTTTTCTTTTTCTTTTTCTTTTTCTTTTTCTTTTTCTTTTTCTTTTTCTTTTTCTTTTTCTTTTTCTTTTTCTTTTTCTTTTTCTTTTTCTTTTTCTTTTTCTTTTTCTTTTTCTTTTTCTTTTTCTTTTTCTTTTTCTTTTTCTTTTTCTTTTTCTTTTTCTTTTTCTTTTTCTTTTTCTTTTTCTTTTTCTTTTTCTTTTTCTTTTTCTTTTTCTTTTTCTTTTTCTTTTTCTTTTTCTTTTTCTTTTTCTTTTTCTTTTTCTTTTTCTTTTTCTTTTTCTTTTTCTTTTTCTTTTTCTTTTTCTTTTTCTTTTTCTTTTTCTTTTTCTTTTTCTTTTTCTTTTTCTTTTTCTTTTTCTTTTTCTTTTTCTTTTTCTTTTTCTTTTTCTTTTTCTTTTTCTTTTTCTTTTTCTTTTTCTTTTTCTTTTTCTTTTTCTTTTTCTTTTTCTTTTTCTTTTTCTTTTTCTTTTTCTTTTTCTTTTTCTTTTTCTTTTTCTTTTTCTTTTTCTNTGTTTTGCAGGACATTTTTAAATTTAATATTTTCTATATCAGTAATATATTATCATGGTGCAGTTTTACCCTACTTCTCCAGGTTGGACTGAAGGTTGTGGAGTTAAGAATCTCATATATCTAGGCTCAGTACAAAGGTCAGGCAATATGATAGGGACCTACAGCAGACTCGGAACAAAAGTACCACTTGAACAGTTTGTTTGCTGATGTTTTTTTTTTATTTTCTTTATTAGCTGGTCTCTGGAAACATAGTTCAACATTTCACAACTTTTTGACCTTTCCTGCCTTCAGTGCTTTGGATGTCTCTGGTAACTTTAAAGACCACACTATAGCTGCAAGAATCTTGAATTATCTACTGTCTTGAAATAGCAATGAAATCTGGGCTAATCAGAGGAAAATGAATGGCTTTCAGGAAGAATTTCAGCGAGCACCATGTTGTTTTCAAAGCAGGGGGCTGATTCTAGCTTTAGTGGAGTTCAGCAGGACCTGGGAGCACCTCAGCGGTGCCTGACAGCTGCGAGTTACCAGCTCTGGAATTAACAGGCAAGTCCACTGCTACTGCCAGACTACAGCCCTGTCCCCTCCCTGCCGAGCTTGCCTGGCACAGCTGGGCCTGTGGTGCAAGGAGGCAAAACATCACCTGCGAGAAGACTGAGTGGCTACTGAGAGGAATCAAGATCTCCTGCATTCTGCTGAGTATGGTGACTCCAACACCCAAATGCAAAGTCTTTACTCTGTGGGTGGACTTTCAGTGAGCTCTGAGTAATGAAGGATTTGGTACCGGAGACATGGCATGGTAGAGAGTCAAGACACCGCTGGTTGCAGGCGTATCCTGCAGTTGTGGAGGATGGCACCCATGGAGATAACAACTTCATAGTGCAGTGGGAATAACAGTAAGAGTTACCTAGTATGCTGTCCCTGAGGTTGTCTAGCTCTCAGCGTCAGGCATTTTAATGACCCTATCAGTAATCACTGCAAACTTCCAAAATTTATAGTTAAAACTACCAGACCATCTTGCACAGAGTTGCTTCCACATGTCTTGGTGTTAGTCTTCACTGCTTGTGAAAATTTTGAAAACATATATTCCATTTTCATGGGCACTAATCTCTGACTCTCAGCTGTAGTCAGGCTGTGTGCTTGAAGCAGACATTACATTGTATGTAGAGTTTTGAGGTGTCTTCATTAAAGGCATGTTTGGCTGTTGCATGCATGAAATGAGCTCTTCAGAAAATATTATGACTGGATAAATTGCAAAATTTACTCTTCGCTGGGTAAAAAAATGGCTGGATGGCCGTGCCCAGAGAGTGGTGGTGAATGGAGTTAAATCCAGTTGGCATCCGGTCACAAGCGGTGCTCCTCAGGGCTCGGTGCTGGGGCCTGTTCTCTTTAACATCTTTATCAATGACCTGGACAAGTGGATCGAGTGTACCCTCAGTAAGTTCGCAGATGACACTAAGCTAGGCGGGCGTGTTGAACTGCTTGAGGGTAGGATGGCTATACAGAGGGATCTGGACAGGTTGGACCAAGGGGCTGAGGCCAACGATATGAGGTTCAACAAGGCCAAGTGCCAGGTGCTGCACTTGGGTCACAACAACCCCATGCAGCACTACAGCCTTGGGGCAGAGTGGCTCAATAGCTGCCCGATGGAGAAGGACCTGGGGCCAGCCGGCTGAATATGAGCCGGCAGTGTGCCCAGGTGGCCAAGAAGGCCAATGACACCCTGGCCTGTATCAGGAATAGTGTGGTGAGCAGGACTTGGGAAGTGATCATCCCCCTGTACTCGGCACTGGTGAGACCCCACCTCGAGTACTGTGTTCAGTTCTGGGCCCCTCACTACAAGAAAGACATTGAGGTGCTGGAGCATGTCCAGAGAAGGGCAACGAAGCTGGTGAGGGGTCTGGGGGACAAGTCTTATGAGGAACGACTGAGGGAACTGGGGCTGTTTAGCCTGGAGAAGAGGAGGCTGAGGGGAGACCTTATCACTCTCTACAACTACCTGAAAGGAGGTTGTAGAGAGATGGGGACTGACCTCTTCTCCCTAGTGACGAGTGATAGGATGAGAGGAAATGGGTTCAAGTTAAGCCAGGTGAGGTTTAGGTTGGATATTAGGAAAAAATTTTTCACTGGGAGGGTTATCCAACATTGGAATAGGCTGCCCAGGGAGGTGGTGGATTCGCCATCCTTGGAGGTGTTTAAAAAAAGGGTAGACGTGGTACTTGGGGATATGGTTTAGAAGTGTTTTTTGTCAGGTTAGGTTAATGGTTGGACTCGATGATCTTAAAGGTCCCTTCCAACCTTAACGATTCTATGATTCTAAGAATCTATGAAAATACTGCCTGTGGCTACACAATCTGCCCTGAGCAAAGAGTAATCCAGGAAGAAAATTGTCTTTCCTAGTTTCCTAGAAACTAAAGAACAAAACACTTGCATAATTGTCTCACTGATTGCAGTGAAGAGGGAAGTTGACAGCAGTAAGCATAGCCTGCCCACTTCGGCTGTGACACCATCTCAAGTGAAGGAAGACTGCATCAATTTATTCTCTTTTACTGGCTAAGACTAGGCAGTGACTTAGTAGAATACCTACTACTTTCCATTTGTTACTTTGGTGTTAAAACAAATGTTACGAGTCAGAACTGATTTTCTTATTAGTAACATAACTTTGTAATAAGGGGACAAATAGCCTACTTTTCATAAAAAGCAATGATACATCTCTAAAATTATATAAAGGAACTTATACTGCCTAAATGTCTTTTTTTTGGTGTTATGTGTCAACCTTCACTGTGTTGCTCTTCTCTTTGTCTAAATTGACTGAAATTACTTTTACCTGTATTGTATAATAATTTTCAAAATAATCACATTTTGCTACAGGATTTAGTGCCAAGTACTTTTCCACATAGTGCAGGGTCTGTTTTTGTAAAAACTATGTCCCTAGCCACCTGGCAGCTCATTCTTAATTCATGTGCATTTAGTTACAGCTGGCACAAAAAGCAGAGTTTTCCAAGGACACTCTGCAGACTTGCCCAGTGGAAATTATAACCTCTGTAAAATTGTTTCATGATCAAATTCTGTTTTCTCAGGCCTGTTTTGTCAGATCATGGCCTTGGGTAGAAGTACTGGAGCCACTGAGATGCCAGGATGACAATTCTAATGAGAATTACACTGAAGGTAACCAAACAACTCTTAACTAGGACAGATACTTCCATCTGTTGATTCCATTGCAGGGTCAACTTTCAGGACATTCAATGATTGTCACAGAGACCCGCTACCCACCCTCCAATTTTTGTTTTCAAATTTCTAAACAAAGAGTGGTTGTGGTTTGTTGGTGGATTTTTTTTCTACAGTTGCAGATTTTTAAATAATATTTAAGTAATTTCAAATTATGGTTTGTCTGACAGATAAATTCAGACACTTCAACCCTTGCGAGTGTGCCGGAAAGTTAGGAAAGGTGTTAAACCAGTACAGAATATCAACCTCTAAATAAAATAGCATATATAATGTAGTTAAATATAATGATCATTGTCTTAAAAATATAAAATACCTTATGGCCATAGAATATGTCCTTTTCACATGTAAAAATGTATTTCTTCAGGCCTGTAATTGCAATAATTCTGTCTGGCCACCGGAGGAGGAAAACTGTTGCCCAGGAAGGTGACATGGTTTGTACAGACCAATCTGGGAGGACAGTGGTAGCTGGAAGAACAGAACAGAGGCCTTCAGAGCTCCAGGAAAGTGTCCCAGCAATTCAGTGGCAGAGATTTTCCACAATCCCTCCAACCCTCACAGGAGCACTCAGGGAGTGAGATACTGCACAGCACAACCAACAGCATAGTAATGTGGTCTTCATTAATTAACTAAAAGAATCAACAATTATCTACCTTGTTCTGCCACGAGTATTTCCTCACAATGTTCTGTCTTAAACTGGCTGATATTTTAAAGTTTAGATTACTTGGATTCTTCTGTATGTTAAAAGATATAATTTGAGATGGAAACTATGCAGGTATGTAGTCTGGTAATATGGATATAGGATCCTTCAGTCAGAAAGTTCTCAAGTTGTACAAATTGGTCAGGTCACTGGGTCTAAGGCATTGGTTTGTTCATGCTGGTATTCTGAGATTCTTAAATGAACAGCTAAAGCAGAACTTGAACACGTGCTAATAACTTACAGTCAAGTGGGGAGTATAAATTTGAGTTGCTCACTTGCAAGACAGTGTGAGTAAAAAAAGCACACGACTAGACTATAGTTTGTGAAAGAGGCTGTGTTTAGAGAGAAGTGCAAGAATGTTTTAAGTGCCTCATAAGTCAGAGAATAGAATCAAACCAAATTAATGCAACTAGAAAGCAGTCACCCTTCTATAGGTTTCTCTGTTCATGCTACAGTATTATAGTAATGATGACAGAAGTAGTAATGGTAACTATATACAACTGAAAATTAGAGTGAAAATCTGCAATGAATGCATTTGCAAACACAGACCTATTTGAAATCATAAAATCAGCCTGAAGTTTGAAGATGAGCAAGGAAAAGGTAGGATTTCCTCGAAGTGCCTTGTAGGGCATTGCTCTGACACTTCCCTCATGCAGGCAGTAACCTAAAAACCACATTATGCCATAATAATTTGCTTTGTGCTTCAGTATAATGAACCTCAAACTATCAAACTTCCAAATTAGCAAACAATTACCATCCTAAACAATATTTCAAATGTAAAGTAGAATACCTTTTCAGTTGGGGGTTTGATTTTTTTAGTTTGAAATGATAAATTGAATTAATATATACATTACTAAAACATCTCTCAGTTACTGTAAATGAACACTCAATGTGAATTTTTTGCACCCAGTACTTTTTATATATAATTTTTAAAACTATCTCCCTATCAATCTCTCCACTCAGTTGCATAGATGTAATCCAGAAGAAATATAGCTAAAATTAACAAAACTGTGATTCTGTAAAGCCAGCATAGAAGACAGAGGAATTAAGTTATGGAGCCCCTTTCTCTTCCATCTTATAATGGAGGAAAACCACTGCAAAGCTATTGGTATAACTGGAAATCTGTCATTTACATGAATATGAATACAGAGTAGACAATTTGTTTTTATTTTCAATAGCCATGATAACTGAGACCATATGTCCTACTATATAAAACATATGTTCTCCGTAACTCCTGTCCATACAGAATTGGCATACATAAATTGCAGATTACAGTTCCAGTAGAAGTTAATTGCCTTCCGCCTTTTCTTTTTCTACTGAAGTGGTTTAAGGGAACAAAAGGTTTAGTTCAGCATTTTGCCAGTTACAAAACCTGCCAGGTCAGATTAATTTCAAAATCTTAAAAGGAAGTAAAAGGTAAAACTGAAAGGAAATAAAAGATGGTGTTGCCTATTCATCAAAACGCATGACTGTCTTATCTACAATACTAGTTATAACCTCTGTTGTATAGGGGGTTACTACAGACCCAGGGCTGTGGTTCACAGTCAGGTTATTAAATTTAAGAACTGACATGTGCACCAGACACTTAAGCTCTGATCGTAGTTATTGGAGAAAGAGTCAGCACGGTTTGTGGATCCTAAAGAGTCATCCAGATGGCCAGCCATGAGATATCTATTTTACGGTGAGTAGAACAGCTTTTCTAGTCTGTGATAGATCTCCACTGAGAATTTAGATGCATAGTCCAAAGCTAAATCCCATGCCCGATAACTTCATGTCTAAAGTTCTGAAACAAGTGTCCATCAGTAGTACAGGACATCTTTCTAGAATTAAAGTGAAATATTCCAGAGACATGAGGCAGCATTGATTCCGCCTGATTCCACCAACACTGGTCCCTTTGAAAAGGTCATTTGAATAAGAAGTTTGAGCCTGGAGCACATGTACTTCTTTTCCTCCTCTTCTGCAGATCACTAAGCCTCTTATCAGTTCACCCTCACCTTCCAGCCCTGTTGCCTTAAAGGGAATGAAGTGGAGAATCCAGAGAAGGCACAAGAAGGGAGGAAGGGGCTTTCAAAAGCTTCCCGTCAGAAAGCAAGTCTAGCTAACATTGGCCCATACATTCTTTACTCTCTCCTATGGAAGAAAGAAACTGTCCCCATATCAGGAGTACTGAGGAATTATTCTCTTTCATGGGATATTAAATATTGATGAAAGGGAACTGAAGGTACTTTGGGTTAGAAATCACTTTGGAAGGAACAGTCTTAATGATTTGGTATTTTTACACCTTATATTGCTTTGCAAACAATACTAATAATGTCTAGTGATATTAATAATATCAAAAAACCTGCACGGGATTCCCAGAAATATATGGAATTACAATGTTTTTATAGCTGACAAATTAAATTGTAATACACAAGAAATGCAAAGACTGCAGTGTGAGAAAGACTGCAAAAACCTGAATATGTTTGCCCAAACTGTCTATCCCACAAACCTTCAGACTGAAGAGATTAATTATCAGCCCATTTATTTTAAATATGATTTGCTATTCTTGGTTGGGCTTCCTCATCCATTATTTCATGTGCTGCTATTGAAATGTTTCCTTCAAAGAGCACATACAATAATTGCTGTGTATGAAGTGACAGTGCTATCTTTTTTTTTTTTTTTTTTTTTTTGGTTTNTGTAGTTATTTGTTCATTATTTCAAGATTCTTATGTTCATTCCACTTTCCATAACATTTTCTACGGAGGCTACATACGCTATGGATGAGTCTTCCAAATTATTTGCTATTTATCAGTTTCCTAAAAAAGTTTCCCAAGACTGTGATAGTAAAGTCGCACTACCAAGAGGGAAGATTTACCTTTTCAGTGTTTACAAAACTCCTGACATGGCTGCATGTATGTGTTCAGGTTTATCCTTGTCTGATTGGCTGTTAAACAACTTAATCCATTTGATTCATCCTCTTTTCTTCAAGGTAAAATTTAGCAAGCAGAGCGATACTCTGGTATTGTATCTGCAGATTTCACCAGGGCAATGGTACAACAGCCAGTGCAATTGGTCTCTGTAACACCAGTTCAAAGCATGAGAGAACAAACGGGAGAATTTAGATCATGTCTCATCCAGCTATCAGCAGCACGCAGACCACAGGCACAGCACAGCCTTGTTGGTCATGGCTGTTTGAGAAAGCCTAATCTCAGTCGATGATTTGAGAGATCTACTTGTTTGATGCTTCGCTCTTCCCTGATTGTTGTGATGGATGCCTCACTGCACTCTAGAATGATGAATTAATTTCAGATATCTCAAGAGTCACTGGTTATGGCTTCTACCTAAAGCTGATTCTACATTCCAGGGCTTTCTACATAAGTGTTAGGTATCACCTTGCTGACACTAAGATGCAATTTATGAGGAAAGTGGAAGATAAGACCTTTTGTACTCTGTGAACATCTTTACAACCAGTGCATACTTTACATTGGTCTAGTAATGTTTATGTATCACATTTACGGAATATCCTTCTCAAGGATCATCTCAGCAGGCGCTTTGAAAAGAATTGTGAGTATCACTGCATAGACTCCATACAGTCTGTCTTGTTTGGGTTTAGTCCTGACTGTGTCTGTCATTCAGTTCTGATTGATCCAGGAATATATCACTGCGTCTCCTTTTATGAAGATACATGAAGGATCTCTTCTATGTCTCTCTATGTCATAATTAAGATGTAAATTCCAGAAGAGGTGGAAATTTGTCCCAAATATTGTGCAGATACTTTCTTCTGTTTTCAACACTGCCAGAATCCCAGTGTCTTTTTTATTTGCTTTAAGATTAGTTTTACTTTATAAATGATAATCCAGACAGTTGTTCTATATATAAAAGAAATGGTTTTGCTGTAGCAATAGGATGTGTTCTTAATTGTATTAGGCTACAAAGTCACAGACGAAACCATGGCTGCTTTGTTCAGACTTGAGATTAAAGTTCTCTTTCCTTTCTTATGGTAAACCCAATGACAAAGATATTTTGCAAATGTATTTGCCCTCAGCAACCTCCTTTTTTAAAGTCACAAATACAGTGTACTGCTCAAGAAAAAACAAAACAAAACAAAATAAAACACAACTTGGCCCTGTGCCATATAGTACATATAGTACACAGGGTCCTGCAGAGGTCATCTGAAGTGCATGACCCATTTTGAATTCCTTCAGTTTGCATGACTTTGTCAGTCTTAAACTGATGATTCTGACAATATTTCTCAGCATCCCCTGCTGAATGTTTAAATCTGGCTTCTTACCACTTTTCATACTGATGCTAGTTTTAACTTGATGAAATGAGGTCATAATTAAACAAAAAAACCCATCCCATACATAATTATAAAATAGCACTCAGCCTATCACTGGAGCTGCCTGCAGGCATTTTTAGATACTTGGTTTTATTTGTGTTATGTGGCTTTTCTATAATACTACTAACTCTACTTTTCCTGTACATCTTTCTCTAATTCCTCTCAGATGATGTCAGTTCACAAGATTAGTTTAATTCTCTTAGATGTCTTTCCAAGACTCAGTGACCTCACTCTGCAGGAGTGGACACTTGGAATGTGCAAGTGAGCAGTAAACTTCCTGCCTCTTTGTACCAATGTTCCTGAGATGCTTTCTGTGAGTTTTAATGTGCAAGGGAAGAAACCGCACCAATGCCAGAAAGCTGCTCTGAAGTCCCTAATGATTCTCAAAATCTGTTTTGCTTGTGGGGTCATTCAATTATGTCTGAAATTAGTTCAGTTTTTCATTTTGGTTTGCAGGTATAAAAATCGAATATATTTTGAAATCTGGGGCTGTATTCAAACTGCAATTTGAATAAATTGAAGAACGGTTCTAACTGTGGGGTCTGGGGGCTGTTCCATTTGCACATAAATGCTGAGACTGCAGACTTGTGTCAAGACCTCCCTGCTGAAAACTTCAAAGGCATTCCTTCCAGGCAGACAGTTTATTCTAGAACAGTGGAAGTTCCTCCCTGAAGTTCAAAGGGTCATTGCTAGAAAACTCGTTTTCTGTAGGGACTGATGACTTGAGTAAAAATCTAAAAGATAGTATGAATATTGACCATGCTCACAAAGTGACAGGATGTGGGAATTAGTCAACAAATAGAAGATGGGTAGATGTTGGGGGGGCAGTGGATGTGTGAATGTGGTTACAGTGTAAAGAAGGAGATTTTTTCAAGTATGACAAAAATATCTTATGCAAAGTCTCTAAACTTGCTCTCAAAGTCAAACCAAGGTTGGTGTCAAAACCATATTGAAAAGAGCTACGAGGGAAGATTCCATCCTGTTGGAAAAAAAGCCAGAAGTGGTGTAGAGTCAGCCAATTATATTTCTGTTAATCTTTCTTTTTTCCTGTACTTTGTACAAGGGACATATAGGATATCAGGATGTAAGACACCAGATGTGACAAGATTGGAAGAATGGAGCTAAGGCAAAAAGCTTTCTACACTTTAGCTGGCAAAACTGTGCAGAGTGACGGTATTTTAGTCACTTCAAGGTCCTGCACGACCATTCTTGGCTGTACCATTCTTACAATGTTGTTGAGGATTATATCTCCTGACTGTACTCCACCAAGGAATATCACTGGGTATAGGCTGTTCAGTACCAGGAATACTCCTGCCTCTCTAGAAAATCATAATTTTCTTAGTAGCACTGCCTGCTTTAGATATTCGCAGCGGTCAAATGCTTGGTCCTCATATTCAGTGTGCTCCTCTACTCAGACCCACATATGCCAAAAGATTAACTAAAGTTACAGGGTGATTAACTGTGACTGTTGGGGACCACCACATACAGTTCCAGAACATAAACCAGTGAAAGCATAACTTGCTTGTGAGAAAAGCAAAACTTTCTCAAAGGGTGATGCCAACCAAGAGCAAGGCACAGCACGGCTGCTACTGATCCAGCAATTTGACCTTTCTTCTCGTGCATATTCTGTCATGAATACATTTCAGCAAATGCATGCATGCATTAAAAAAATCCTCAAAAACTTATCCCACCAATCTATTTTCTCACAGACGAGGACAAGAAAGCAAACATTTGACAGGTGTCAATCGCAGTGCCTGTCACACAATAGAAGTGAAATCTGTGAGAACCTCTGGAGGTGAGGACCCATATATGTCAAATTCCCAGGCCTTATCTATTATCTTCAAGCTACGTATCAGCGCTAAATCTAGGGTACAGGTTATATTTAGCAGTCAGTATGTTTAAGCAGTCAGTATGAATCCAATGAGACACAACCTTATAGAACAATTTATGTCTATACTCATAAATCAAGCATTTCCAGGTACTGTTGTCAGCACTACAGAGTTTCTGGAATGACTGCTGGCACACTTTTGGCCTGAGTCAACAGGCAATGTCCCCAGAAATTTCTTTGCAAAATTTTAGAGTTAACATAGGGCAGGAATCATTCCCAAAAATCAGATTAGATGTTCTGGAGTGTTTCATAGTTGAACAGAGACAGGTGCTGACACTGTGTTGGTCAAACAGTAGAAAGAGGTATATTCTCTGCGTACGCTGGGCCACTGGCCCAGTACTGAACTGGGAGGAAAAATATTGGCAATTGTGTTTTTGCCATCTTTCATGTGGAAATGTGTATTTTCTGTGCAGCTTGCTTTCTTTACCAGCACGAAATAGTTGAAATAGTATTTTTTCATATTTTCATGTTGTTTGAACATGTTACTGCATTCAATAATTAACTGAAGATGAAAAAAATTTATTGACAAAATATGCATGTGTGTGTATAGCTCACAGTAAGTGAAACTAAAGATTTAACTAAAACTGTTGTTTCTAGACTCTTGCTGTCAATGAAGATTGAAAGCTGAAAGGTCATATTTAAAAAAAAAATGAATACTAAGATTGCTTTTCTGACTGTTATACCAGTAAGTAGTAACTAGTGTACCAGTAACTAAATGGGGATGTATCTGGCTTTCAGATTTATGTTAGCCTCTCATCCAGTTAGCATCACATTTTTTTGAAGACGAAATTAGACTGAAAGTGTGAGTTCTGATTGAAATGAATTTAACTATTCTCATACATGTGAGATTATAACTATTATCATCCATGGTGCTTCTCACCATACATATTTTGAGTTGAGGAGTCACTTTTCTTCCACTCAAGTTTTCTTACATTCCCCCTCCATGAACATAATTACACCAGAGGGGATCCTTCATCCTCTGTATTTTGGTCCCTGAACTGCAGCCGCAAGTTTAATGTAATTTTAATAATATTTGTGCTATGTAATGGCTGGTAATAGGCTTCAGAATGATTTTCCACTCTAATATGTGCTTCCCCAAAGGATTCAACTGCAAAGCATAACTATCAGCTACATGAAAAGTAACTGCCATAGAGTCTGAAGCTTTCAAAGTTAATGCTGCACTACTAAATTATTGGAGCATCTCACTTTATGACATCAAAAGCCTTTACTTTACGTATAGTACTTTAATCCCAGACATTTTTTTTTTAGCTAAATGAGTATGGCTGCTGGTTGTCATTGTTGCCTGACTGAATGTTTTACAATGTTATTCTAACCTTTCTGATTTTTTTATTTTATACTTCTCTTCCACCTACTAAAGAATGAAAAGAAGTATAACTTAAAAGCAACAAATTTAAATAACTGAGCTATAGTCTGACTGAAATAATTTGGATTTTTAAAGCTGAAATTTTGAGTTGGGAAGTCACCTCGGAAATGTAACTGCAAGTGACCTGGATATAAAATATATATATGACCCACCTGCACCCAGTACAGTTGTCCTTTTCTTTTAAGTAATGAAGTTTAAATATTCATGAGGTTTTGATTTTTAAGAATATCCAGGTACACTTGAAAGTTATTTTGCATTGTTCTGAAAGTAAAAAATATTTTAATTCAGATTTTTTTACTTGTTTACTCTCTCCTTTCTTCTTCCTTCTTAGACGTTCATAAATTGACTCAGAGAATATAGACTTTATTTTTTTCCCTAATTCAGCTAGGAAGTTCCAAATGATTGAAGTATCCAGATATTAACAGTTTATAACACAAAATGATGTAGTGTCTTAAAACTAGAAGTGTGGTACAGTCTATGAGGATATGATATTTTAAAATAACTGTGAAAATACCAGCAGATCAACCATGGTATTTCTAAAATCTTTGACTCTGAAAACTCCTGTTTGAGTCTGAAAGCCGTAAGCACAGCTGATACCAACATAGCTGAAAAGTTTATTGTAAAGGATATAATTATGAAGACAGATTTATGAGGCATCCTCCCAGTTGAAGTCTTAAAGAACTGAAAGACATAACTCCACGCAGGTACAGGGCTGAAAACTTCAATCACGTGACAGGTTTCTATCTTTGATCAGTAATTAAAGGGTTTTGCTTCTTTTCATTCAGCACTCCTTTCCTTCTCAATGGCCTGCAGTCATTTGGGTTGATCAATGAATTAATCACGTTATCCTTCTGTCAGTTTAGTCTCAAATCCTTCTGTGGGATCTTTTACAGTTTAATAGAGCTTATTTTCAGGTTAGAAAGATCTGAAGAGTTCAAGATTAAGATCTAAAAAGACCCCAACTTAGCCACCCAGTATTGATTTGCAGTCTCGAATGTAAAATATCTAACTTTTATTTGAGATCTTTCTATCCGTTTTCATGGAGGCCTTCCCATTATAAGTCTATTTGAGGATCTTGTTTAGGAAGATCATTTTTCCCTTGCTTTACTTCTCATTTTCCATGACAATCTTCAGTGTAGTAGCACCAGGATCAAATCTCTAATAACATTCAGAAATTGCAAATTAAGTCTTCAGTTATACCATTTGCTCTGAATGCTCAAAATTTGCATCTGTATCTACTCCATTAAAGTACCTTGAAATTTTCTTGTCCAAATAGAACAAGATGCAGGGCTTTCAATTCACGCTTATTTCAGCCACCCTTCCTCTAAACATTCTTCCTTAACAACACAGGACACGAGGAATGAGAAGTTACTTACACTGATGGAATTATTTTAAACAGAATGAAATACTTCAGAAATCATTTATGTGAGGCTAAACATGTCAACAGTATTGAGTAAATGGCTGTAAAACTGCTGCTTACCTTAGGATCAGGCCTTGCTTTCCCTAGTGTTGCAGAAAGCCCCATTGGTTTTGACAATCATTTGGATCTTTTTCTGTACCTTTTTAATCTTTCCTGTATCTTATCAGTGACACAGAGCTAGAAGAATTACACATAATATGCAAGATTTAGTTGAGCCATAGATTTAAGCAGCGGTAATAATTATGTTCTCTGTTTTCTTCTCTACTGGCTTTCTGACAATTCCTAATATTCAAATTTTTTAATTGCAAATTATTATTAAGTTGATGTTTTAATAGAACTATTTTTAATATAATTATAATCTCATTCTTGAATGGGAATAGTAAGTGTAGAGCCCATCACTCTGTATGCATGCCAAAGCTTGTTCAATTCCTTCTGCATTACTTTGCATTTATCACAATACAGTCTTGGCTGTCAAATTATTCCCCAGTCACTCAGTAGTACGAGAACTTTCTGGAACCTCCTCGCATGATTTTTGGTTTTATCATCCTGAATAATTTAATATATCAACAAACTTTGTCACCTCATTATTTGCTTCTTTTCTAGCTCAATATAATAGAAAGCAGATCCAGGTATAGATCCCTCTGGGACCTAACTGGAACCTCTATTACAGAAAACAGCCATTGATTCCTACCTATTGTTTTACCCTTCAGCCTGGACTTAATTCAATTAGATTTTCAAAAATACTCTCAACAAAACTAATCTTTCAAGGTATAGAAGAACCTTTTTGATAATTTAACCGCATCTTCAACTGGAGTATCAGAGGTTACTGTTACTCACTGGCTTTTTTATCTCTCCCAAGAACTCTAACTTGTTTATTTGTTAAATTGAAGTTTCAACAGATGAAATAAATTGCCCAGATGCACGCAAACATTTAGTGCTGTCAGCAAAAGTTATAAATACTTATGACAGGAAGTTTCCTTCAAATTTACAATCTGAAATGAGAAGTCCAGAACACACTGATTAAGGAAAATAGATACCAACAAATCAAGATTATGTGTGAATTGTACTTTTGAAAAAAAAAAAAAAAAAATTAAGCCTTTCAGGATTGTTCTTAAAGGATGGCAATTTCCTCTTTAAGAAGTCCAAGCAATTACACTGGCTTTTGAGACACCTCTTATCAAAATATTTCCTACAGGTATTTCACAGAACTGTAGGGTTTTTAGGCTGTGGCGCCTGCATTTGGGCTTTGCTCTGACTCCCTTAGGCCAAAAGCTCATGAATTATGCTACCCCCCTTAGTTAGGGGGACTAACTCAGTAGTCATGGGATGATTCGTCCTCTTCTTATTCCCTTTCTATAAATTCCTTCTCGTTTTCCCTGTAATCCTGTAGATTTGCTCTTGGTGGAGGAGGAAATTGAAAGGGACAAGAGGCTGGCTTGTTGGTTGTTTTTTTTTTTAAGAAAAAAAAAAGAAGGGGAGGTGTGCATGTGCATGGAAGACTGAATAGGAGAGGAGGAAAGCATCAGATAATGAATAACAGGAAATTTGAACCATGTGAATAGTGGCAGAGGTAGCTGGTGTCTACAGGTGGTTTCTGTGCAAAGCTTCAGTGCTCCAGACAGCACAGGAGTGCCGGGGGGGGGAAAAAGGGGGAAAAAAAGAGGGATCACTTAAAAACAATTGAGGAAAGCTATTTCTAGTTTTAGGGAATGTTTTTCAGTATGGGTGGATGAAAAAAAGCCTAATCCTTTGCAGCATCCATTGTAGTGTCTTTTCCATTTTGTTTTGTTCCTTAAACTTTTAAAATTGGTTTTATTTTCTGTTCCTCAATTCGGACATAGGGAGGGAGTGACCACTAAAGACATTGTGAAAGCTTTAACTGGCCATTAGAAGACAAACATGGACAGTTTGAAACACCACCTATTAGTTGTCACTGTCTTTTCGTTAGTTTCTGTTCCATGTAGTTTGATTTCCTACCCTTGTTGTCCTTAACATAGAGAAAGACTCCTCTTTCTGTCTTGAAAGATCTCTTTCTTTTTTTTTTTTTTAAATGAGTCTTCCATGTTTCATAGAAATCATTATTCAAAGCCACAGTTTGTTTCTTCCTGTGTAATGTATGGACAAAGATTTCATCATTAACAGGTGCACGCATCTGCTTAGCATTAATCCTCTTTCAGTTTGGAGTAAGAAGGCAAAATTCACTGGCTTTTACAGTTGCCAGTTTTGAAAGTGTCATTCTGGAGTGACACTGGTGTCCTTAAGACTGGTATCACATGTGCTTTACCCTGTGTAGTGGTGTTAGATCAGATTACCTTAAGTTTTCATACAAATGACATAGTTGAGCAAACTGAGAGTAGATGAATAGATTAATTTCTGTATATCAATTAAAATCTGTTCGGTGGATGTTTTAAAAAGATTTTTATCTTTAAAGATGCAAGTAATGTCACAGACTTGTGCAGAACTAGTCACATACATAATACTAGGCAGCCTCAGATTCTTTTTTCTTTCTTTTTAAGTTTTGCTTAGATGATGCCAAAGAATGCTTGAAAACAATTGGTGAATGCAAATTTGTGCATCTTTTTCTCCTTTTAACTAATTAAGAATAACCATTTCACTTGGGAGCCAATGGTCAGCACTAAGAAACAAATAGTACCCCAGATTTGTCATGCTGTCCAGTAAATATAATTTTTGTGCATTTTAAAAATATATATAAAAATGTAATTTTTCAAGTGCTGATGTCAATTATTAGGTTTTGAAAGTCCTGTGAAGAAAGCTACTAACTAATGTTTTAGTAGCAACAGCGTCCTGTGTTCTTTTTTTGTTTGTAGGAAAAATACAACCTGTGTGTCTGCTGTTGCTCTTTTTTTGCTTCTAAAAGATTTTCTTCCATAACCATAGGTTTTTTTTCACAGGAATTATTTTTAGAAAAGAAAAATGCCTTGAAGATTTTGTGTGCGATTTAGACCACACTGGAATTTTGTCACACCTATTAGTTGAACTTGGGACCTCACAAATTCAGAGAAACCCACTAATAAAGAAAATATTTTCTGCTTTAAAAAGAAATATGTAGCATATATTATTGCAGTCATCTCTTCTGTTTTTAGTGCCTCTTGAATATTTCTGATAAATGATGTCATTAAAACCATCTGAGAATATTAATGATGAAAGCTTTTTGAAACAGTGACACTCTTGTCCTGTTCTCATCAGCCTCCTGGCAAATGCTGTTGACACAAAAGTTTAAGTTATTTCATATGCTCATTTTGCTGGAATATTCAGTTTTCCAAAAAAGCAAAGTCATATTCTAACCCTCTATTTTTAACACTAAGAACAAAGGTCAGTTTGAAGTCACTCTCCATAATAATATTTTACAGTGTACTTTAGGAACTGTAACTGAAATGTTTAGGAGTTGGTTTTGGTTTAACATATATGGGATGTAAAGGAGAACAACAAGTACTTGGGATTTTCTATTTAAATTATCCTAAGCATGTTGTGCTATCCTAAGCATGTGCAATGCAGAAAATGGGTTTTGTTTTTGCCCGCTGTTTCCATGGATGCCAATAAGATGTACCTAAGGAAAAAAACATACACAAACCTTCTGGAACTTCTAAGGCCCAGAAGGATGTAATTTCAGGCTGTGCATCAAGGTGACTTCCCAACGGGAGAAAGATCTATTGCCTTGTAAAGATATTTAATAGGTGAGCTGCCCACCTTTGCTCCTTTGCAAACTCATTGATTTTTAAGTCCCTCACTTCGGTGCCAATCAGTTAGTTCTAGCTCCACTGAGTTTAGTAGAAATACTCTCCACCTCAAGGCTGCCAGTGACCTGACTAGCTAAGAGTCAGAAACATGTTTTGTTTGCATTAGTTGTATTTCCTACAGGAAGAAGGTCACCTGCCAAAGCTATGGGGAGCATATAGGAACAATCTTTAGTCCCATTCTCAATGTTGAGGAAGGATTACAGCACTGGGAAAACAGAGGATACATCCCAAGAGAGCTGGCCTCAAAATGCAAGAGTGTTACAAGGATGGAGGAGAGAGTATAACAGGAGTATGTTTGAGGTTGGGTGATGTCTGTCAGATTCATCTTGCCTGATATTGGGCATTTATATGAGACGTTAAAGAAAATAGCCCCTTCACAGTCAAAGTATCAAAGTGCTTATTCAACACTTAAATGATGGATGGGATTAGTGGTCTCTCCTGCCATATTTCCTAATGGGCTTTCCTTCTCTCACACAGAAGAGAAAGACACCTTTATGTAATAACCATTCTGTGGGACAGAAGTGAAACAGGGTCAAATTGCATGTTGATGACTTCTCCCTTTTTTTTTTTTTTTTCTCCTCTTTCTTTCCAGGCTTCCATTTCCAGTTAGCTGCCCTTAGGCCTGTCTGCCTCCTCAAATCTCTTTTCTGACTGTCTGAGATGACTGTAACTCAGACAGGACCTTGCCAGGGTTTTGTGGAATGCAACTCGAGCAATGAGGCAATTCCTGTTGGCCAGAAAGGCTGACTGAGGAGAGGGCTAGTCACGGCTTCCAGCTCCTCGGCCTTCCCAGAGGCGGTGTGAGACAATTGGCCTCACAGGGCATGGAGCCAACTGTTCTGTCGGCACGGCTGTCTTCTTGACTGAGGAGCAGGACGCAGAGATGAGTCAGCAGTGTGCCCTGGCAGCCAAGAGGGCAAACCGCATCCCGGGGTGCATCAAACACTGCATAACCAACCGCTCAAAAGAGGTGATTATCACACTGTATTCAGCGTTGGTGGGGCCTCACTTTCAGTGCTGTGTGCAGTTCTGAGCCCCACAATTTAAGAGGGTTGTGAAGGTCCTTGAATGCATCCAGAGGAAGGCAACAAAGCTGGTGAAAGGGCTGGAAGGACCGTCCTGTGAGGAGCAGCTAAGGACTCAGGGCTTGTGTATTTTGGAGAAAAGCGGTCTGAGGGGCAACCTCATTGCTCTCTACAGCTTCCTGAAGACGGGAAGTGGAGAGGGAGGTGCTGATCTCTTCTCCCTGCTGTCCAGTGGTAGGATGCATGGGAATGATTCAAGGCTCCATCAGGTGAGGTTCAGACTTGACACTAGGAAACATTTATTTACTGATCAGGCAAACAAACACTGGAACAGGCTTCCTAGAGAGGTGGTTGATGCCCCAAACCTGTCAGTGTTTAAGAGGGATTTGGACAATGCCCTTAACGACATGCTTTAACTTGGTCAGCCCTGAACTGATCAGGCAGTTGGACTAGATGATCATTTTAGGTCCCTTGCAACTGAAATTGTTCTGTTCTGTTCTGTTCTGTTCTGTTCTATTCTATTCTATTCTATTCTATTCTATTCTATTCTATTCTATTCTATTCTATTCATATGGAGCTGCTAAATCCCAGGCAAAAGCCACATGAAGGCTGAACAGTACAGCAACGGCTAAAGAATCCTGAAAAAACAGCAATGCTGTAGCTCACTTGTGAGCTGTTTGTTATCAATGTCAAGACTACATGGACAATTAGATACATGTTTTAGTCTGTGTCCTGTTTGATGGGAGGCTTTTTATTGGCCAGCACAGACTTAATGCCAGAAAGACCTGTTCTGAACAGCAGCACTGAGAAATAGGAGTCTGATTCTACAGCCTGTCTTTCTTCTGGGCAATGCCTACTTACTTTGACCACAAATACCTTCTTGACCCTTTGATAAAAACTCATCAACCCTCAAAAAACAATGAAAATGTTCCCTAAGCTCTTGTCTCTTTACTTGTTCTTTCTGATAGAAGCCAACAGACATTACACGATAATGGCAAGAGGAGGTATGTTTTTCTTTAGATTCTTAAAGAGAATTCACAGACCTAGCTAAAGACATGGAAAACTGTGTGTATGTTGAAGCCTGCTGCTTCTTTTGGCATCCAGGAAGCATCCAGGGTCTCATTTCCTTTGCTGTCATCCTGTACAAATGCTAGGGCACTTCTGAGACTTGCATATCAATTAGTCCAGTTTGCATTCATAATGCTGGACAATCAACATCAGAGACATCATTACAATGCTAGATTTCTAAACGTTGAAAATTTAAGTAGGAGAGGATCCTCTGGAGGCTACTTAATCCAGCCTCCTGCTCAAAGCAGGGCTAGCTTCACAGATACGCTGGGTTTCTCACATTGTTGTCCAACTAAGTATTGAAAATCTCCAAGAATGGAGATTCCAAAACTTCTCTGGGCACACAAGGCTTATCCGCTCTCATGTAAATAATTTTTGCCTAATATCTAATTGGCATTTCCACTGTTGCAACTCGTAACTCTTTCCCCTTGTTTTTACTTCTGAGGACTTTAAAGTCCTCTATAGACGTCACTTGAGCACCTTGTGGTGGAACAGGCTCTGCTATTTGGTTAAAGTGAGGTACAGGGAGTTAAATGATTTATTCAAGACCAATCATCAACTAAAAGACAGAATCCAAGGTCAAGTTATGTAATTATCCAGTAGACAAATGGACATTTCTCACTCTGTTATAAAAGAAGGGAATAAAAACAATAAAGAAACTGCAATACAAGAGCTACTTTTGTTTTTCTTGAGACATCTGTGATTACTTATGGTAAGAGTTGCTCAAAGTGTAGCTGTCAAACCAAAAAAATGTTTGAAATGTCAGCTTTTCTTTTGTTTACTCTGGACTAATTTCCAAACCATTTCCATAAGCTGAGAATATATTTGGTATTTGTAAGTATTTGCTAAGTCTTTCAGACTTAACAAATTGCCAGACTGCAATTTGTTTCTGAACTATTCACCTCACCTTTTTACTTCTGGCAATGTCTGATTGTTTTTTTCTGTCTGATGGCTGTCAAACGTTGCAGACAGTAAGATAAGACTGGCAAACAGACTGGAGTGAATAGGAAGGCAGTGACATCCATTGCTAATTCCTGAAAGTGCCAGGATTCACAAATGTATTCATGAATGTTCGGCTGTTATCTGAATTCCTACTAACTGTATATAGAATTATTCCATAAATGCACTAATCAGTCTGGTTTTCATGGTCAGTATCATTGCTGTCACCAACAGAGTACTCGCTTGAGGTGCTGGCTGATCCCAGACTTCCTCTGAACGCAGCTGAATACAAGTTCCAACCACGGTGAGAAAAGTGTCTGAAATTTTCTCCAGGAAGACAAGGCAAATGCTGATAAACAACTTGCTCAAAAATATACAGGAAGCATCTACTAGATCTGGAAACTTAATTCTACTGATAACAGTCCAGAGCCTTTGCAAATAATTTCAGATGCAGGTTGTGTTGTCACCAATTTTTAATAGCTTGCTCCACAACAGTACACCAGTTCTATTTACAAAAATAAACACAGTCAACAGATTTCCTATAGATTGTACCTAGCTTGCTGAATTTGTCAGACAATATGTTAGACTCCATAGTACAAGCCAGCAGTTTCCAGTCATTTACCTTCAGAGGTAAATTAGCATTGCTTTATTTTCTTTTTTTCCAGGGAGTGGGAAGGAAGCATTACAGCTGCATTTGCTGGGATAGAAGGACAGAGATCAGTGGTAAAACATTAATGCTTCCAGGCAGGGTACTTAAAGACAAACAAAGGAGCTTTTCAGTCTTTTAAACTGGAGTCCAGTGTCATGCCTCCTAAGTCCCTCAGGGTGGGGCAGACATACTGCTGCAGAATTGCACTCTGAGGCTGAACACAAAATGCCGGAGAGGTATTCACAGAAAATGAGTGAAGAGGCAGTAAAAAAAAAAAAAAAAAAAAAAAAAAATTATATATTCACAGGAATTATTTTGCATAAAAATGCCCTACTACTACACAGTAACATTTAAAATTGCTGCAGCTGCATTTTGGAATAATTCTTTAAGTTATTGCAGTAGCTTGAAAAAATTAAAAAAAAAAAAGAAAACAGGACTACATACATTTCTGTTGATTCCCTTCTTTCTGATAAGTACTGCAATGTAATGGTTCTGTCCTGCACAGCTGCGTGCATAACACGCATAATGTAAAAGCCAACAGCCATTTGTTGAAGACACAACCTCCTATTCCTTTGGTTCAAAATATCATAATCAGGGCACCTTCAGGCTCTGATTCTGTCACATCTGCTGCAAGATGGGGTCTAGAAGTTTAACTTTTGGTATGTCTGCACGAAGTCAAATTCTGTGAAGAATTTCAACTGTGGTTAACTTTATTAACATCTAATTCAGATTTTTCCCCCCTCCACCCAGCAGACATGAACACATACACTAAAGTGTAATTGTTTTATTTCTTTTCATATTAGAGAGCTGAGTCCAAAATCAGAGCAGAAGTTTAAGTGAACTCAAGCTTTGTCCACATAAAAATCCTAAACTATGGGTTGTAGAATATAAACAAGAATTTCATTTCATATTCACGTAAATAATGTTAAATAGTAATATAAGAGTTTCAAGGTGGAAATGATTTTTCAGGCTGTTAATATTTCTTTGATATTATGATATTATATATCAGTGTCTTGGTTTGACAGGTTTTCACAAAGAAAAGATACTTGCTGTCTAGGTCACAAACATTTCCAGGCAGTAGCAGAACCCCCGTTCCTCAGTTGTGCGAAAGCTACAAAAGCAAGCCAGAGCTAAAGGATGTTCTAAATCAGCAATATCAGTTATAGGTCACTTAACAGCTTCTGTTGTCAAGATGAAAGAGGTCTGTGTCACACAGGCATGCATACACAAGCACAAGTGTCATGTCATCATAACCTCTTTATATGCTATGCCTGGAATGAAGAACAAACGTACCCATATTGCATCCTTTTTTCCCTGCAAAAAGCACAAAGGGACCAGAGGTTCTGTTAAGAGAAAAACTATTACCACTGCTAGGTAGATTTGACTTTCCACTCTGTGTTTCTTTAACATGAAATTAGTGCTATCACTGTGATAAATAATTCTTCTCTCTTGATGGCTTTTGCACCTTTCAAATATTTGTAGATTTATTTCCCTGCTCAGTAGTCTGTAAGCCAACCTATACATACTTAGGCATTGTAATCATTCCTGTATGAAGACATGAGAAATGAGAGGCATCAAGCTGCCCTAGGTAAGGCTGCTAACAGAGTTCTGATGTATGGTGACCCACATAGGGAAGGTCATCTAATGCACAACACCTGCACGTTTCTGCTTATCATCTGAAACTGAAATGCCTGTGATTTTTCCCCTCTTCTCCACCCTGTCTTCAACTCTATGTTGCTCTGTTATTAAAGGCAAATAAATTACACTTCTTGGTATTTTGAACTGGATTTGTTTTCTTTTTAATAAAGATTTCCAGCCCCAAATACCAACGGTGTTTACTCAGGGTATGTTGTGTTTTGCCTCCTGCTCTATCAGCGATGAAGACCTGTCTTCAGCAGAGATGAAGTTTAGGAGGGGATACCGTGCAAGAGCAATTTTCCTGCAGACTGCATTCACTACCTCCAGCTCCTGGCAAAAAAAGGAGAGAAATGGAATAAATGACTGGCCTGGGAAATGCAAAGCATCTCAGCTGCTTGTCTCTAGCCACCTGGCTATCACAGCAGGCAGAAAGCTTAAAAAGAAGAAAAGAAAACAAAATCAAGCAGGAGACATTGCTGGGAAGTGAGGGAGCTGGACGGCATAGGTAAAAGCCTGAGCCTCTGGCTGTTAGTCAAAGGTTAGGCATGTTGGCACCTGCTGCAGATCAGCTAGTGGAAAAGAAAACCTATCACTCTAATTTACAGCTTGAGGAAATGTAGCAGGCACCATCAGGCTTTGCATCACGGTGTCTGGAGCTCTGGTTTTGATCAGTTTCCATGTCACTTGTGAGCAAGCATGCTGTTATCAGTTTGTAATCCCTGTGCTGTTATTTGTAGCTCTTGCATGGGTCTGTTTTGTAGTCGAATAAAAAGCTCTGGGGTCATCACCTTGTTTTTGTATATTTATATATTTTCTATACAGCATCTGACAGCCTTCCAAGTGCTGCAAAGCTATGCAAAATTATTAACCTAGAGACAACAGTATACTCATTTGTAAGCAAGGGTAAAACTGAGGAAGGACGTAGAATCTCTCTTTTCACTGCTTGTGACAGATATTGCTTTGAGCAACCTGGTCTAGTGGGAGATGTCCCTGCCCATGGCAGGGGGGGTTGGAACTAGATGATCTTTAAGGTCCTTTCCAGCCTAAACTGTTCTATGATACAACTTTCCCATTCCTCAGCACTGGTGAGGCATTAGTGTTGTCTCATGGTATGCTACAGCTAATAAGGCCTAGGGAACGATAAGATGTATATCTAATAGAAATCAGAAATATCTTCTTATTACCTGCTTACATTAAATGGCTAATCCAGAAAAAAATCTCTATGGCATAATCACCGTTCACAGATAACTGACTGCCACATCTGGAATTTTAGTTTCAGATGAGAGTGAAAGTTAAAAATTATTCAGATATAATTTTGAAATATGTATTTCATGGCACCATAGATTCCTTTATAGTTTTGTTACTTGAGCAACAGTGATTTTAATTATTTTTTTAAATCATCTCTTGCAAACACAATCAATTACTTGTCCAGGATATTTTTCCTCTTGTTCAAGTACTCTCATTTGATCAGCATCCAAGCAAGTAAAACAGCTAGTGACCTGTTCAGTAGCCACAGATTACACTCATCTTTTTTTTTTTCTTTCAGCTTGTTCTAAATCAGCTGGCATTTTTTCCAGTAGAGTTATAGTACCTTAAAAGGGGTGCACTGTCTAGAATCAAGTTCACTGTTGCACTGATACCTTTGTAGGAGAAAACTCTAATTTTCTTTTCGGGATCTATTGCGTGTTCATTTAGATATACTTCTCAAAGCTTAAATTGCTGTTTCAATCAGCTGAAAGTAGTGAGGAACACATATAGATTGCCTAACATTGAGTTGGGCTTGCTTTTGGAAAAATTTCCAACCAAACTATTTGCCTGGCTTTACTCAGAATATTTTATGTCATGCTGCCTTTATGTATGCATCTATGACAGGTATAATGTTATTAAATACGTATTCTGCATACAACAAATCAGGAAAGGAGCTGATGAATAGCAAAGAAGCATCAACAGGAGAAAAAATCCTAAAAACGAGAGCAGAGAAAGGAGGTGAGCAAATAGGAGAAAAGCCCATGAAATCTGAGAGTTTGGACACAACAAATAAACTTTTGTGTGTCACCAGGTCTGTGTTAACTGTCTGTGTGTGTGATCTAAGCCCCAGCAAATGCAAATAATGTTTCAGTAAAAGAAGAATAAGCTGACTCAAATTAACTTGAAGCTTGAGACCATACACATGAATGGTCAGCAAAGATTAGCTGATGCACAGGATTTTTTTTCCTCACTGTTTTCTTATTAGGGTTTTGCCTCATCCACAACGGTAACTGACACTGAGATGACTTAAGAGTTTGCCTTCTGCAGTTATACGGGTGGTTGAGCTGCAGCTGATCAGCTCCAGATACGCTGCAGTTTGTGACCTGACATGTTTTAAGTAAGATCAGGACCGGTTTAATTCAGGTTGATTTGGAGCTTAGCATCTGTGTGGGTGCCATGTGAGGAGATGGTTGAGCTCATCTAATAGCTTCTTCCTGGTAAAAGGGTTGTTTTTCCTGCTCCTAACAATGTACTTCTGCCACTTCACTCTACTCTGGCACTGCCTGACCCTTTGACAAGCCAATTCAGGACACTGGCTGGCAGAAAATGAACCAAGCAGAAAGAATGGAATATTTTTCTGTTGGCTTAATGAACAAAATTGAATCAGCAAAGAATCTGCTGAGTACAAGTAGAGCTAGTGCAGACAGAGAAAAGAACAGGATCATGCAATCAAGAGAAGGGCAGAGGAGAGAAGGCGACTCCTTTTAGCTGATAAATCAGCTTGGCCTGTCTTGTTGAACTGCATGGTCCGTTGTCAAGAAGCATGACAAAAGAAAGAGGAAAAAACCCCTCTTTTTTGCTGCTAGTTGTGGATACTAAAAGCGGAAAAACACTGGAAACTGAGGCTTAGCAGCCACTCATCTCCCAGAACTTGATCAGGGGCAAGGCACAGGCTATGTTTGGTTTAACAGAATTGCAGCAAAACACCAGTTCAAGTCCCTACCACCAGACTAAGCTGCCTGTCAATGAGGTGAGTTTCTCTTACTAACAAATATAAAACATATGGCTTAACAGGTGATCACTTTACTAAAAATAATAGACACGCTACAGATACATTTTAGGAAGTATTTGTTGTTGACCTGTTTAACTGCAACAGTCTGTTTGTCGGAGAGACAACCACAAGCCTGGGCAAATTGCATTCCTCTTCCTGGCTTAATCCTCATTCACTGCTTGAGTTTATTACAATTGCCTGGGTAGCAAGGTCCGATTCATTCTGAGCTGGTTCCCAGTAGCTGTTCCTGCTATGAACATAGCACAGTTGCCGCAGGCCTGGTGACTGGTACCTTCTATTTCTCTCTTCTGCACTCAACCAGATGTCAACAGAGCATCCAGCCTCGTTTCAGCTTCCCTCCCCTCTGCTGTTCCTGGAGGTGTTTGCTTTCACATTTGGCTTTAGCTATCAGACTTACATTTTCCCCCTGAAAATACAACACAAATCTTACACTACCTTGTGATTCTCCTTCTAGAAATGAGATCTTTTAATAACTGGATTGCTGTTTCCAGTTGTGTTTAATAACTGAATTGATAAATTCTTGGATTTACACCATAGGAATGAAGCAGTACAGACATAAGAGATGAGAGAAGTAGTTACACATTAGTAGAGAGAGCATCTGCTTGTGAAAAGTCAATTTTGAAGAGGATTAGTGGACTTTAACTTCCATTTTTCTGAGTAGGATTAAAATCAGCCTGAAAAGGGTCTTTCAGTGCCCGAGCAGAAAAATTTGGAGTTTCAAATGACAGCAAATGTGAAATAAAAATCACCCAGCTTTTTGAATCTGGTAGGCGCTCCCCAGACTGGAAAAACTTGGGTTGAAATAATCTACGGCTTTGTAAATGCTTTGTAAACATATTTGATATTCTTGGATGACAAAACTTTGCTTATATTTTATATATGCCTCTCCTTTTCAACTTTTCCTTAGAAGAAGTCTTTCTTTTGACTTGTCTGAATACAAATTACTTCTATTATGGTAAAAGAAAATGCATGATATTTTTGGTCCTATTAACTGACATTCACATGTGATTAAATGATGTTTATGTGGGAAGGAAAGTCACAGATATGAAAATTCATTTAGCTTTTGAAAGAATGAGTATGATAACCTACAAAAGTCCTCCTTTGGAGCTCAGAAGGGAACTTGCTATATATCCAAGGTTCAGAAGTGACAGAGCTAGATAGGAAGATGCATTTTGATACGGTGCAAAACCGCAACTAAAGACAAAACAAGTAGCACCAGCCCCAGAATAACTTCTTGTTATAGTTTCTTTTGAGAGTACCTTAGTTATCTTAGACTCCTGAAGTAGAATTTTACCCAGATGAAGAAATATCCATTTTCTATTTCCCTTCGTAGACCTCTACAGACAAGTGTTTGATTTCCAGGAAATAGTCAACATTGTTTACCTCAGGACTTCACAGGTTCCATCAAAAATGTTCTGAGCTAGCTCCTAAGGTGCTATAAATTGGCATAATTTCACTGGGAAAAAAAAAAGGTGTGTATATATATCTGACCAGTACCGATTGATTACCTTCTCATTTAAAATACCCCTGGCTATTGCCATATATGTTTGATTAAGGGAACCAATTTGCTCATAATTGATACCACATTTCAGCTAAGTATCCTTATCTAATGCAAAAACCAATCTAACCCAATCTAGGACCAGATCCAACAGCGCTTGCTGGACTAATGACTGAACTCCCATCGGTTTTAATGAACTTGGAAATAAGCCATGAAAATGAATAACTGTTTTCTTAAATTATTATCATTTTACTAAATAGGTACTTTTTACCCATTCTGTGTTTTTCTCATGTAATTTTGTATTAGATTATTATAATTCTGAATCATCTTATGATTCTATTAGAAAAAAATGTATACATTTTTCATCACTGGTTGGACTTTTACCCTTAACATAGTCTGGGTGTCAAGGCTGATGTAAATGCCTCCCAATGTTTTTTGCTTCAGTATTCATTACGTTTTTCTGAATCCCCTTCATTATTTCACTGTCTTTTAATAGTGCTGGAAGCTCTCATCTCTTTTGGCTGTTCCACTTCTTTATACTACTACTACTACTGTGAATCTGAATTGGAAGGCTAACTCTTTCTCCTGGCAAATGTTGACCTTAGGGCTAAGCGTTTGAATTTGCAGCACTGAGTGCTAGAATGAGTGTGAGACCAACCTTCACACTTCAGAAACTTGCCAGTTGGCAGGTTATACTGCCTGTCTGTTTCTCATTCTGTTATGCCCTCTGCAGTCTGCCACCCTACATCCCACAGTCTTTTTTGTCAACAATTTGTCAACCTAATGGTTTGTACCTGAGAAATTGCCTTATGACCCATCAACAAGTATTGAAAGCCACAAAACAGTTATCCCAATGACATACAAGTTTCCATTATGTTTGGCCAATGAAACATAATTGGAAATATTTGTTCTAGGTTAGCAAACACAAAAAAGGGGGTGTGGGGAGTGTGGGTGGATTTGCTCCATGTAATTTTGTGCTTTTGCTATATGATTTCATGATTTTATGCAACTCATTGAAATAAGTTGAATATAAGTGATTTAGTATCACAATAGAAGAATGCACTGGATTTCTTCAGGTTCTTCCAGCTCTGTATCTTAATGATTTTTAAGCAATAACCTGGGAAAGCTAAATCTTATGGGGTAGTGAACCTCCATTTCTTGATGCCATCATCTCTACAGTATATTTCTGGAATGATGAGCAGAAAGAGATCTTGTAGGGGCCTCTAAGTGTTGCCATGAAGCAATCAGCTGGAAAGTTTTGTTGGTTTTTGTTGGTTTCTTTTAGAGAATATTCAAGACTATATATGTATTATTCTCTGTTAGAGCTTGAAGAGTGAATCAGGTCACCTTGAATCAGAAGGTGAATCAGAAGACACCTTGTAACTGCTCAGCTGATTCACTCTTAAGGTTCCTTTGACTGTATCTTCAACAGCACTGATGGAGTCTTTTGCAGTGGGGGTGGTTGAATCCTGCAACAGGCTGTCAAGAGAGACTGCAGAGTCTCCATCCTTGGAGATATTCAAAATCTGACTGGGCATGGTTCTGGGCAGCCTGCTCTGGCTGATTCTGCTTTGAGCAGTGGGGATTGGATTAGATGATCTCCAGAGGTGCTCTCCAACCTGAGTAGTACTGTGATTCTGTAAATCTAATCTACTTTGCCATTTCCCTGTCTTCCACCAAGAAACGCTGAGTTTAGACTTTTAATAAAACTGGGTCAATATGCAAACGGCAGATCTGGGGCAGAAATTAAAGGATTTTTCCCCAGAGTGAAGGCCCATGGTGCCGCTGGGAATCCAGACCATCACCTGGAAGCAGTTCAGCTCAGCCCTTCTGCCTGCCTGGCTGAGGAGAGCCCTCAGTGATTCACCAGGATGTTCAGGGCTTCCTATATAATTTTTTTTCACCCTTACTCACAGCACCAGGGTTCATGTGCCACCACATTAAGATTTGATTTTTTTTTCAGATTTCTTTTCATGTTTTGCTTGGTTGTTTGGTTTTTTGTTTTTCTCCAGAGGATACTCTGTAAATGATGAGAACAGCTTTGCTTTAGACCAGGTGTTGCTGCTTCTCTGCCAGAAGTGCTTCCTTCAGGTTTTAACAGTCAGCTGATGTTTTTGTGCTTTTCTAGCTTTTGTGGCAACAATAACTGAAGATCTGCAACTGAAGTGAGGGCTCTTCTAGAAAGATGGTGTCTGAGGAGTCCTTCCAACTGCACCAAGTGTAGAAAAGCTGCATTTGTAAATGTCAAAAAAAGTAATGCAAATTCCAAGAAAGAGGTAAGAGTCATAGTTGTCTTCAGTATGGACTTTTGGTCAAAGTTTCTAGTTCTAGGCAGAACTTCCCAAAGTCTTGGACAAGTGCACACAACCATGAGAATGTTGCAATACAAAGTAGCTTGCATCAGCTTTGCTTCTATCTCCCTGATCAGCTTTTCTTTTAGAAAAAGGCCAGGAAAAAAAAATCTCCCCGATTGCATTCAAAGGAGCTGATGCACCAGTTCCAACCGGTTTGAGAAAACCCTAATAATCCTTTTGTAAAAAGAGTCTATGATCCTTTCTCATTCTGAAATGCTCTTAACAAAAAAAAATATAAGAGAAAGAAAGGTAATCACTTGGCCTTGAGTAGGATACTTTACAGCCATTGCCCTTGTAACAGTGGAGTGTGCTGCATGTGATGGGTGTACAGCTTTACTTGGGGAAGTTGGCTGAAAATACTTAAGCATTTTGCATGGGCAGATGGAATATGTGGCCATTTTTAAAACAGGAGCAAATGTATGAATTTAATTACAAAGTGATTTGACAAGCACTTGTTTGCTCCTTGCATAATTTTCTAAAGAAACTTGGAACAATTAATTGTTTCATAGACGATGTTAAATGGTTTTTATAGACGTCTTTTTGTTGTCATTTCAGAAGTTTTATTACAAACTTCAAGTAAAGTGTTTCAGTTTTGTTCTGCTATTGTAAGCTGACCACTTTGACAGCCCCCAAATGTGCACACATATTTAAAAACAAACAGGAAAAATGTAAGCCTAAAACCAATTTATTGTACATTTTAATACCTACAGGTGTTTTGTCTAGACAGGCCTCATTGGTGACCAGATAAACCATGCAGACGATCGTGAAAATCCTTGCCTTGACTGGAAATTGATGCACCTGTGAGAAGAGGGTCAAAGTTACAATTTGCAGTATTTTTGATTAAAATCAGACTTTTGGAATCTATTCATGTAGGCACATAAGCAAAATGGCTGTGCTGTGGCATCATCTATTAACAGCTATTAACCCCTATTCGGACTGCCTGATACTGCCCAATCCTACCCTGGCCACTAAGAAATCAGAGGTGCTGTTCAAGCATTTCGTCTCAGTGAAATTGGTAGTTCTGGATTTTTTTCTCATTTAATTTTTAAAAAAAAAGCACATAAAAACAACAAACAAAAAGAAAACAACAAAATTCAAAACATAATCTGTAGTACTCTTCTCACACTTTTGAAAGTGAAAGGGAAATCTTGTTTACACCTTGTAAATAACAGGAGTATGACTCCGTTATTTGTCACACTAATACTCTCTGAGAGCTTGTGAGTTTTCATCTATGTATTCATTCATTTGTTTTAGTATCTTTACTTTCTTATTCTTTCTAAATCATTCTTTACAAAGCTGGTGGCATAATACATTAAAAAAAAAACACCTATGTTAACAATATCTGCTCCGTTATACTGAAATTTCTTTCACTCCATTTTTCTGTGTATAATCACAGAATCATAGAATGGTTTTGGTTGGAAGGGACCTTAAAGATTACCTAGTTCCACCGTCCCCGCCACAGGCAAGGACACCTTCCACTAGACCAGGTTGCTTAAGGAGGAAAGCAGGAATCTTCATAAACTTGTTATCCCCATCCCTTGGAGTGTTGAAGGTCAGTTTGGATGTGTCTTTAAGCAACCTGGTCTAGTAGAAGGTGTCCCTGCCTGTGGCAGGGATGGTGGAACTAGGTGATCTTTAAGGTCACTTCCAGTGAAAACCATTCTATGATCCTCCTTAGCAATGCAGAAGCAATTTCAGCCTCATTGTATACTTCTTGTGTACTCAGAGTAATCTTTCAAGTGAAATACCACGTATCAAAGAAAACAATCCATTTTCCCATAGTTATATTTGGGCCATATATTAAAATATTCCTGAAATAACTTTTCCCCAGACCTATTTATTGGCAGATCATCTCAATCTTTATCCAGATAACAGCAAGAGCTTTTCAAAACATTCACAAGGAAATCTGAAATGATGCAAACTTCAATTACTTTGTTTCATAAGAAAAGGAAAGAAAAGGAAAGAAAATGCAAACTAGGTTTATCTAAAGCTATAAAAAGGTAATGAGCCTTTACATTCAAACCTGGAACTAATTTCATGTTAAATAAGGCACAGCTTGTAATGTTGCAAATTCTTCAGCACAAAACTAATTCAGCTCCTCAGGGGCACATTTCCTTCTCTGTTTTTGGCACTTTTAGTAGAGATTTGAAAATGTCGAGATCCTGAGAGCACCAACTGGCCTTTGCTGCCCTGACCAGCCTCAAACGGGATACGTGCACACACACAAATGATGTGAAGTCCCCTGAGAGGCTGGACATACTGCTGCAGGGCTGCCAAGCTGCCGTGCTGAGGACCCAGGCAGTTTTGGGGCCAGAGCCCACTTGCTCCCACTGGCTCACAGTGTAGACAGAATGAACATGTGCTGGATTGCATCTGACAGCGCAACATACTCGTTATACAAGTTTACAAGTGGAATTAATCTGATTTTTTTTTAATAAAATAAACTTAGCAAAGAAACTATCTTCTAAGAGTCCCACAATCAAAGGTTGACTTCTCAATGAGAACTGCTTTCTTTATTTTTCAAAAATTGTTTCATTACCAAAAACGTTGTTTTTAAATCAGCTAAAAACCAACCATATACTTTGCAATTTTGTGGCTGAATACCTAGTGAAACTTAATGATTTGAACAGACACTTTTTTGGCTCTTATTTGGGGAAAAACTTATTTCCTCAATAAGAAGTTTTGGCAAAAGATTTCCAATTAATTGTGGTAAATTCTGCAATTTATTTTTAAAACAAAGAAAAGGGGGAAAAATACTCTTTTTTTTTTTTTTTAAAGCCAGATAGAGATGCCAAAAGTTATGGATCTAACTCCTTGGATACAGAATTCCACCATGTGGGTGGTCATATGCATGACTATTAAAGGGCTATTATTTTGGAAAACACAGAATCTTGACCTTCACAAGCATTTAGTTTGACCTCTTCTATAATGCAGGACACGGATTTTCCCCATATTGATATTTATATGAACTAAACTGTCCCTTCTTAGAAAGAAGCAATGTGCATTTGATTAAAAATAAAATCCAGAACAGCCTTCCCAGTAATAGAGGATTCATGGAAATCAATACTGAATATTTCTAATACATATTTAACCTCAGTTCAAAACAGCACTGTTTCTTTTTGGAATGAGTATGAGTTTAATGTGACATGATTTTTACATGACTCCTTTGAACTCTGCCTAATTTACCATTTTGATAAAGCACTCCAGTGTTGTGTTGTGGCAGTAATGACAAATACAGAGGAAGTAGCTCTATTTTTCTATTTTGTGTCCTGTTTATACATGCTAGCTCTCTTGGCTGCAGCATTTGGTATAGGGATCTCAAGTTCTACACATAATCCACAAAGATCCCTAAAAGTCTTGTCATCCTATCTCAGGATAAGGTCCCTATCCTGTGAGTTTGACCTGCATGCTTTGTGTGACACCTCTTTTTTTGTTTGTAGATGGATAACTTTACACTTGGTAGTAAATATGTCAAAAGATAGCTAATCCATCACAGCCTTAGGTAAACTATTCTAATGATTGATTACTATTGATGTTAAAAATGTTTGGTTTATTTCCAATCTGATTAGATCTGCCCTCATATTCCAGCCTCTACAGATTATGTTGGTTGATAATTCAAAGATGTTGCTAAATCACATTTTTTTCTCTCATGAACCCCTTGTAGAGCATTTGAAGGATGCCTTTTGACAACCCCTTGTTTTAAAAGAGTGAGTTTAATGAGGCAATTTTTGTCATAATTTTTTTTTCCTCTTTTCTGCAGACTTTGTCAATTGGCTTTTGAAGTAGCTGATACCAGAGCTAAACACTGCATTCCAGTAATGGTCTTCCCATATACAAAGGTGTCACATCTCTCTAATCCTGTATATAATTTCTCACTTACACTGAGGGGCTGCACTTGATTTTCTGTCTAAACCACTCCATTGCAAGTTCACATTAAGTTTATTATCCAACATACTCTTAAATATTTTTGAATCATTGCTTTCCGAAAGGCAGTCTACCAAGTGGGGGTAACCTGTAACCTTTATTCCTACATGTGACACATTACTGTATTAAGCCTTATGAAGAAGTTGAATGAGGGCTGGTCTTTGAAACTGTTATAGGACACTAATAGGATTAGGACTCTCTACATGCAATTTTTGAAGATACATCGGTGAGTTTTCAACACACTCAATACCTGTTGATTGATTTTTTTCCTTTATTTTAAAATGTTAAAATACTATGAACTACTAACTAAAAATCTCAGTGTTTATCAATCAGATTTCATTAAAAAGATGATATTTCCTGGCTAAAACCTAATTACCATGAAGTAATTCACCATTTAAATCTATTCTATGTTCAGCTTGGGACCTGCTGGTTTTAGCTTGCAAGTTAAGTTACTTGTCTTACAAGTGCATTGTTCACCTGTGAACCTGTTTAAGAATACCATCCTGTTGGCGTCTCATTGTCTGGAACTTAACGCATTTTCAGCTTTCTGAAAGTCACTTTAACAGCATGGGGACCTCTTTTCCTGGTTCTTCCTGAACTCCTGCAACTTAGTAATAAGATATGTTGATTTTGAACTGTACCATTTTTGCCTTTGTTGCAGAATTCCTTTTTTAGCCTGAGACTTAAAGACTCAGTGCTCTCCTGGCTTGGAGATCTGCCTGCTGCCAGTAAGACATGGCAATATCAGCGAGCTCTTTCTGACCTTCTAATTCAGTGTCAGCCTAGTCCCTCTGCCAACTAAGATAGGCTAGGGGGTCATTTATTTCATACTAATAACATGATTCCTCTCCTATCTGCCATACATTTGGATTGCTTCCAGTATGTTTTCTCCTTACAGTGTAGAGAGCAGAAGTGAAGGCTAGAAGTTGAAGTCATCCCCTGAGCAGGCAGTAAACCTCTATAAAGTTTCTTTGTTGTCTCTTTAAGGCCAGAGATTGGTTCTTTCAAGTGGCCTGACTACAGTGAGTAAATTGTCTTCTTGTATTGCATTTAAAGATTTGCAATTTGACAAGCCTTGTTAGATATTTGTTTGAATGATATAGGACCTTGAAACTTATGTACACAAAATATGCTCATCCCATATTCTTCCAACAAATATATGGGTAGCTGTGAGCAGGCAAACAGAAGTTTAAAACATGTATTTGAGTGCAAAGAACAAGCACGTTTTATTTGCAGAATGAATGATAGATGCATAATAGTGTTAAATGCGAAGATTTGATATGACAATAAAATGAAACTTCTGGTAGTGTTCATTCTCTCAGAATTAATCAGCAGTGTGAAATTTAAGTTGGCTGTCTGCAACTTGTCTGTTCTGCTGATTTTTTTAATTGCCTATTGGTTAATGTGAGGAATCAGAAGGACATACGGAGACAAAATTCAATAGTCAGGTAAGCAGCTTCCTTTCTGTGATTTAGATGTCACAGTGGAGTGAGTGATGATAAGTGAGAGAGAAGTGATATTTTAACAATTTTTTTAATGTTAAAATGTCCCCAAGTAGGCTGGATTCATACATACTCCTGGCTGTTCAGTGTCTCTTGTGTGAAGAAAATCTGTGGTATGTTTTAAGTGGTGAGAAAGTTGAGTTTAGTGTTGTCTGGCATCACTATAGCATTTGCAGCGTGATTGAAATATGGTAGTGAATCTGGTGCTGAGAGTGTATATTTGCTACACACAGTTTAAGTGGACTGAAATACTACTTCCAAGAAAGATTTTTATGCATCTTGAACTTGACTGACATCATGTGCGGTTACATACTCCAAAAATGTCGTCAACAACCAAAGTCCCCCAACACGGACTTCCCTCTGGCGCTTACAATATTTGTACTTGTTTTATTCAAGTATGACTATTTTAGTTATAAGATGCCTCCATGCCACATTTTTTTAATTATTAATGTAAAAATTTAGAGTTTGAATGTGGAGTTTAGAAAAGGGTCAAAAGAAAGTAGGCATGGATTTGTCACAGGGATTGTACAAAGAAGTGATTGTGCCCCTTTTTGGATGGGAATGAAGCACAAAGGTGAACTCCCTGTACACTTTGAGATCTTGTTACTGTACCACTTCAGCTCTTACCATCACAGACCACCGGGAAGGGAGCTCTGACTCACTGTTCATTGGGCCCTTTGACCTCCCTGCTGACTACAGATGAGTCTGTGCTTTCTAGGTCTGTGCAAGTGCCTTTTTTTTTAAATACATGCGCACTAGGAAGTAAACAGAGGCTACGATATCCTTTGAGATTTAAGAAGCATTGAGATGGGAAATACGAGAAACAATTATCTAGAATTAATTTCACACTGTGTTAAGCCTGATATAAGAAAGGAAATCTGGGTTTAAAAAACACTGGCATTTCTATCTGAAAATTATTGTGTGGTAGTTCTCACAATTAGTCTTTATATTATCACCATAAATAGCAAAAATAATTTTGAGACAGAAAGGCTCAGAATGGCAGACTAGAATTTCCTCTGCCTATAGGTTACACTGCTGTGTTTTTGGTTTATCCATTACTGTTCTAGCATCTTTTTGTATGTAAAATTATACTTGATATATGGTAACACAGTAGGAAAATAACTCTTGAATAAACCAAAATAATTCAGAAGTATCTGCAGTGAAGACAGTGAAGCAATGTCACTGTTAGTAAGCTGAGAATCAGGCAGAAAACCTCTTCTCCACAAAGGTGTAATTTATTAGCCTGATCTTTTGAATATTTATGGTACAAGTAAGATTATTCATATGCATTTGGTTTTAATCTTGCAGCCATGTTCATCTGAATGAAATTAATTGCTTGTGTAGTAAGCGTAGTGAGGATAAAAATGTCAGAATCATAGTGAAATTAGGAAACATTACTGAAATCATCCGTTACAGACTGAATGAAAGTGAGATGCACAGTCAAAAGGAAAGGGGAGATAAAAACTGAATCAGGCAGAGACTTTAAGGATTATATACTTTTGATATGTCTATTATTCTTTCCTCAGTATACTTAGCAATTTCTACATTACATGACACCGTGATGTCAAACTTGACCATCTCCTTGTAACTATTTGCAAAATATTTTCTAAACTTTGCCCTGTTCTCTAAAAAGTGTGCAAGGAAACAGTAAGAATACTTCTCTTTGCTGAACACACTATCTTTTCAATTTCATCAACTTTGGAATATTATATTAGATGCTATTTCTTTGCATATCACACAGCATTATGGGTGAAATTTGGTCTTCCTGCACCTAGAATTTTCAGTATGCATATTATTTTCAGTCCATAGATGAAAAATACTATGGTATTGACTTGATGTGACCTTCTAAACTTCTTCAGATGATTATATGAAACTTAGGTACTTTCGTCAGGAGACCTTCACTAGATATCTAACCTGTTAATAGGTACTAGATCTAAGGCAGACTGCATTGCTAACTCTTACTATTCTGTTAGGATCTAGAAAGTGCAGACCATAACCTGCTGTCTGGGCACTTCTTGACAAATGATAAAGTCTGTGCCTGCAAGACCATTTCTCCTCGTAAGTTAGGGTTTGAATGGGTTGACAAGGTATATGAATGTATAGACATGAGTTTGGAAATGGCAGTTTTACCTTTACACTTGTCCCTTGCTATGTTTGACTCAATAATGAAAAGTGAAATCAGGAGTTTTACTTGAAAATAACGAGTCAAATATGGAAGTTAGGGAAGAAACTCTTATTAATGTATCCCTAATACGCTCATGCTGACTGAAACAATTGCCAACTCTCACAACTATCTTTTAGACAACAATTACCTGTAGAAATGTAAAGCTACATACTGAGTAGGATAGTCCTGGTGTATATCATACAAGCCAAACATTTATGTGTGAATAGAGTACATGTCCATATAATTATTGTGGCCATGTACTAGTGCATCTGCACTTGCACATGTGAACATTTATATTATATGACTACCTGGAGTGCTAAATTGTCTGTTCTTGTGTGCTTTTGCTTACCAGTGTGGCAGTGACTGTGGGTTTTCTACATACTTAAAAAACAGCAAGTGTTTTTCACTTACACTCTGTAATTTTCTACCAGAAGCTTGTAGATGGATGCTACAACATTTTTACTTCATTTTAAAAAGCACTGTTGAATCATTTGGGAGTTCACCTATGAGAGAAGATTTTATCAGTGCACTGTTCATGAGGACCTTATGCTACATTCAAATTGAAAAATATTATGTTATCATGACTCTGGAAAACAAAAGTCCTTGTACATACAATCCAGCGTGAAGACCTCTGGCACTGTCTGACAGAAAAGCCCTCTGGCACTCAGAGCACAGAGCTCTCCATTGTCTGATATCCTGGAAGCAGCCTGCTGAGGATGAAGACTCAAGTACCCTTTCATTTCACAAACATTTATTTTTTTTCCTTTTGCTCCTTCCTGCAGATATTTTTCTGCCTTTCACCCTTGAAGATCCTCTAATTAGGCATGGAATGGACAAATAAATACCAGAATGTAGTCAATGACACTTCATTCATATGGCTTTAAATCCTCCCATGACGTTTCACCTTGTTCTCTTCCTCTAAAAATCATTTGAATTTAGTGGCAATTTTACCCAATTAAGGACTAAAAAAATCCTGAATAAGAATCACAATATCTTACCTTAATTACTTCTCTGCAGAAAGTGTTTTGGCCGAATGACTTCTTAGTTTTGGCAGTACACATATATTTGTTATTAAGACCCTTCATTTTCAGTAGCATTGTGCATGCAGTATTGATTGAAAGGTGAGTGGGCATTACGCTGTCACTCGGGATTTTTGTGGGTGGTCACCTGGTTATTCATAAAATGTTATGTTAGAAAGTAGAATAGCTAACACTAGAGTGAAGGATAAACCCTGAAAGATGCAAGCAAAGCAAATCATCTGGTTATTTCTTTGCTTGTCACCATTTTTTCAGAGGTAGCATGGTAGTATGGGAGTTGGTGAGGCTTACAGTAACTTACAAGTAATTCCTACATGAATTGGAGAGATACTGTGAAGGAAGCAGCACCTTCAAGGAGAAACTGCAAAGAATGACAATTATAAATCTCCTCAACTAATGTCTAGTGGTGAGATAAATGTCTTTTTCCTTGCCTCATTCTGTACATATTCCTTTCTTCTGAAAGAAAACTGCTTTGCATGGCAGCCAAGGGGTACGGTGTGTTCTGTTTTTTGCAGCTGAAGGATCGTGTTTATGATGTGCATCTTCACTTGAAAATCATACAAAAGTACCAGGTATTTGGTGAAGGTGAGGGATATGAATAGAAGAGAACCTGTCAAATCTGCTAAGACTTTGCCTGTGCAGAGAGACCTTTTAACATTTAGTTGTTGCTTACTTTCATTACATACGGTCTCTGCAGATGTCCCTGCAGATCAATATTTGAATATTACACTAACAGATTTATGAGAATTCATGCTGTATGCTGCTCCAGCCAGATTACAGAAGATCTGTATTGCATTTATAGTAAAGCCTGTACTAACTTTTAAGATCAGACTTTTAAAGCACAGTTGAATTTTTAAAAGTTCTTTCTGGATTTAGATAGTTAGCTTCCGTTGAAATACATAGAGGCTGTCACCAAGAAGGGTTTTCAAATGCTGATGCCTATGGTCATCCTCAGATTCCAAAAGCTACCTGAAAATCTGATACTTAATTCTTCAGGAATCTTCTATGCAGCTGTCACTGGCATTGTTCCTTTATATGTTCAAAACCTGTGTCAATAATAAGGTAGCTCATCATTTGCCTTCTTTAAGACTAAAGGCTCCTTGTGCATAATTTCATATATAACTAAAGAATGGTGCTATATTTATTTTCTATATACACAGAGAAACTGAGGACTTCATTAGCCAACAGATGTGTATAGCTGGACCTGGAATATAACAAATGTATTTTATTATTATTGTTCTTGTAGGTTTGGGTTTTTTTTTCCTTTAGGTGGAAAAAGTATAAGATAAAATTTTGTCAATCTTTCTTTCTTCTTTTAAACCAAATAGGTATGAAAATGCATGAAGAGGAGCTGAGAGTTACTGAAACATTGTCTGGTGGGAGGGGGATTGCATCATAGTGTAAATGTATATGTGTGAGCAACTGGGAAATACAAAAGGGTCAGCACTGTTTGAGATATGGTGAAATAGATTAATATGGGAATATATCCAAGCAGGGGATGCAGGGAAGAGGAGAATGGAAAGGAAAAAGGACTACTAGAGCAGAAGCCTTCAAAATACTGAAAAAGATGGAAAAGAGAGCATGCATATTTTATGTTCACTCTGTTGTGTGTCTGTTCAATGGATGGTACTTAATGGACAGATGGGGCTGTTGACCAAGGCCAAAATACTTATGATTTTCTTTCTAGTAAATAAAGTGCTTGCTCTTTAGGCTTGGTTTTTATTCCTGTTATAATGAGGCTTCTTTTCAGTGATGTCAAGAAGTGCCTGATTTGCATGTGTAAATTCAAGATTAATATGAGTGAACTCTGTTAGATTTATTAATCTGTTGTTACCTATGTAGAATATATTATCACTTTTCCTTCTAGGCTTTTGTGTTATATCCTTAGACAACTTAAGTACACAGGCTATTTTTTTGCTGTGATTATATATTTTTTTGCTGTGATTATATATTTTTGCATGATTTTAAATCAAGTATTAAAAATAATTTTATTTTAAGAGAATCCATAAACTGTCATGTTTTTCCCTTCTTTTTCTTTTTTTCTTTTTTCCTCCTGGGCTTAAACAAAAGCAATACAGTTGTTTGCATTCAATGAATACGCAGTATTTTGAGCCTCTGTCTCTCAAAATAGCTATTCAAATTGGAATCCTGTAGAATTTTATAATTGCTCTGGACCTCTGAGTCATCTGCAGAAATATTTTTAATGATCAATCGACCATAAAACTCATAACTTTTATTTCAGGTCCCTCATCAACAAATTGATTCTATATTTCCATATGATTAAGGAAAACATCCTTCCAGTTAGGGATTTGCTTTAAAAGATGAAGAAATAGGGAAACAAAGAGCAATTCCTATTTGTAAGGGTGAAGCACCCTACACTAACAGTGCAATAAGATTATTAAAAGTGAGTGTTTGATTAATTTCCAGTATACCCCTCATACATATGATCACAGCTTCCATCTTAGAAAGTGAGGGATAAAACAATTTCTTCCCTTGCATGCAATTCCCTCTTAGCACAGGATTAAAGGCTTATGCAAAGAGGCAGCGCAAAATTCATTAAGCTGGCAACCACACAGTTTTACCAAATGCTACCGATGCTGAAGCTGGGATATATGTACATGTGACTTCGAAACAAATTTCACGTTTTAGCATTAGTGGCAGGTGAGCTGCATTGGTAATTCCATCCTTTGCAGCCTGGCTAAAGTAACTATACGTAGCTATCCATGCATGTAATTCAGATACCTGATTCATTAACATTTAAACAGTCTGTTAGGAAATGACCATAAATTAGATGCCCTACAGATCCTTGGCAAAATTATGTTTAACAGTTTTTTGATACACTAAAGCCTTGACAAGAAAAAATACATGCTATGCAGTGACAAACGTGTGTTTTGTGTTAGTCCAGAGTATGCCCTTTTAAGGATGGCACCTAGTATCACTGGGGCCTGCCACATACAGATATGGTGATTATATGGAAGGAGGCAAACACAACTGTACTTAATTAGGGATAAATGGTAGTGGGGCTACCTCTGTCTGGAAATGGCCAACGATATAAGGTCTAATCCAGAGTACTTTTAAAGCAACAGAAAGATTCCTATGGATGGAAGAAAAAGGATTCCACGACCCCCCCACCAGAGAGCTGAAGGGAGTCCCGCTCCCCTGAAACGTGTGAGCACCTTTATGTCTCCAGGACACAAAGCAGCGGGTTGTGGAAGTAGCTGGGAAAATCTCATCCTGTTTTATCCCCCAAGGGTTGATATCCCCATTTCTTAGCCACCAATTTAAGCTGTTTAGAGTGCTGCACCATGGCAGTGGTGGGTAGATGTTACCCCAAAGCCACTCATCTGTAGATATTTCTCCCTACTGTCACAGGTCCTTTGCGACTGTGCCTCAATCACTGTGTTGTACTTCACACTTTGAACTCATCCTGGTTAGGACTATTCACAATACCTTCATCTTCCCTAGTAAATATGTTCACTTCTGGCAGCGAATCCTAGCACCAAGCTGAAGGGTACAGAACTGGTCTTGCATATATTACAAAACCATGGGTATATGCTGCATACCCTGTGTGTTTGTCCTGTGGCAAAAGAGCATGTGAAGGAGTTCGAGGACACAAAAATCTGATGGGATACTAGATGAAGTATGGCAAAGGGAGTCAGCCTGGAATTGATATAGTGTGCTGTAAAAGACCTTCAGATCAGCTACACTGGAAACCATACTGAGGTGCTTTTTAAGGAAGAACTACCAGGTTTGCTTCAAAAGAACCCAGGATAAATCCAGTATCTTTCCAACATGGGTGATAAGGGGAAGGCACCAGGTCCTTGGACCTCAGGCTAATTCAGATTTTGACTCATGGAAAGAGTAATGTGAAGATTTTCACATTTTTACGCCCACTGGGCTTTACTATGCATGTCACTTTATACAGTAAATACAGAAGCGACACTAGTTTAAAGGTAAAAATGGATAAGAACAATTTCAGGGAAATTCTGTCATTCCTATATAATACATATGATTATATTTTTTGTGGCTTGCAATCAACAGCAGAAACACTTTATATGTACACATCAGATGATAATACAGTTACAGTTCTGGAAACTGTTTCCATGTGTTTCAGGAGCTTAATTATGGTAACTGAAATGATAATTGTTTTGTTACCAGTCACTCAGTTGAATATATCTTGTTTGGCCAATTTTGTTATCCCACAATAGGATTTTAACTTTTTTCCCCCCAAAATGAACTTGTGAACTACTGGTAGGTTTTGTATTTGTGGGTTTTTTTTAATACTGGAAGAGGCCCCCACATAGTTTTCCCATGGCTGTGTTGGACAAACTGAAACTCTGCTTTCTGAACAACTGAATTAACTTTGCCTTTGGAGAGATGTTTTCAGTGCTGGCCGTTCAATGCAATCCCATCTTGTGATGGCCAGCCAGTGGATCAGTTATGGTCTCAACAAGCCAAGCTCCTAGGGGCATTTCAAGACAAGATTTTTTAACTACTCAAAGAGCAAGCCTGAAAAACTGTGGTGGGAACTGACCTGACTGGCAGCTCAATGCTCTGTTCCAGTGTCACTGATAGCTCAATGTGTTGCCAGTCGTGTGGACAGACAGACTGTCACACAGGCTACATGCAAGGCCCTTGTTTGGACTCAGGAACTCCACATCTGAAAGAAATACGGGCTCCTCATGACTCCCAGGAGGTCTAACCAATTGATTTTACTGATACCCAGAAGAAACTTTCTTGGCAAACTCTTTGGGGAAGTATGGCTCTGTGGACTGGGGCTTGGCTCAAATGCATATTGAAACACTCACACTAGGAGTTTACCATTTCCTTTAAAACAGAAATGGCAACTAGACTCTGGAAAAGTCCTCATCATTTTTATAACCTCTTAGATGCCACAGATGTTCTAGACTTGGAAACACTAAAAGAGAAAATTTTTAACAGCATAAATTATTTTTATTTTCATAGTCTTGAGAATTTTTCCGCAGATCTTTAATTCTTTACTGCACCATGAATTTGCATAGCTCTATTTTACCTATTCTTTTCGAGACATTTCAAAATATAAGGAATGAAATAACTTTTTTAGTTACTCTGATGTTATTGGACATTGTCATTGTCTTGCACACCAAAACTTTAGATTGTTTACGAAACAGCTATAATATTTTTGGAGGAAATGTTCTGGAGAAACAGAAACATGTTTGCAATGACTTATTGTGACTTCTTTTCCTCTTTGCTTTCCTATCTATTGTAATTATGGTATTGATTAACTCTGTATGATTAGTCCATTTCTAAGTGAACAAAACCTGTTTTGACTGGTTAAATCAGCAATCAGGAAGTGCTTACTGATTTCTTGAGTATTTTATGCTCATTAGAAAATAACCTATACAAAAGTCATTTGGTGCTTCCGTAGACATAATGAATATGTGGGTGCTGTCTTCTCATTTTAAACTTCATCTCCTTTCAGACAACAGATGTAGTTCAGTGAATTCTGGGTTAGTCAACAGTTTGGGTTTTGTTTTTTTTTGACTACTGATGAATACAACCCCTAAAAAGGTGAAACATTAAAAAATATACTTGAGAGGCTCATATTGACTGATTTTATTTTTAGATTTATTTTACATTAAATTTCAATACCTCATTTGTCATCACGGACATGTTCTCTGTGACTTACAAAAAATGTATTTTAATAGAAATAGAATAGAGATGTCCATCTATCAATGTCTTTCCTTTTCTAGCTGTTCTGTATAGTATTTCAAACTCTTTTAAGCATCATTGTATTTTTTAAGGTACATCTAACTGCTGTTTTTTTCAGAAGTCTTTACGTGAAGAGTGCTTTGCTAGTAATGTTTTCAAATCTGTGAAATTAAACACATTTATTGCAAGAATAATTCTGTCTAGACATAAACTAGCATATTTCCAGTGAAATATGTGGAGTTTTGCAAAAATGTATCAAGCAAAATGCTTCATAATTTGCATTCCATAGTGTTAATACAGATCCCTTTGTCATGAAGTATTATCCAATTTCTAAAATTATCGCTTTTTCATGATGAAAAACAAACACATTTTCCAGTCTATCTTTAGCTTTGGGAAGAGGAAGGCATAGACGGTTTATTTATTACTTGATGTTCTTGTTAGCTCTTAACATATTGCATTTGTTGTATATGTCATCATTATGTATGGAAATATATAAAAATGCCCCCAATCTCTCTTAAATCAAAATATTATTCAAGCTATTGAAAAACAAAAATCATATGAGAATAGAGTGTATCTGAAGCCTATTCTGTGGGAAGGTTTGGCTTTTTGCATCATCCAGTTCAACTTCCTAGTTCCTTAGAGACTTCCCTGTTACTTTTTTTATGACATTGGCCCAGAAGGCCTGTCTCTGCCTTTCCTGGATTGTCTTGATTTTCATGTTTACCAGCTGAGAAGTTACTGTGAGCTCACTAAAGAGGTGGAGATAGGACTCCCAATTGAGTAACTGCAGCATCATCAGCTGTGAAGTCTCATAGCTGTGAACACATCTTGTGCCCTACAAGTGTGCACCACATCAGCTACTAGTCATGGGAGAGGAGCAGTCCTACACATCTCTCTCCTATCTCTCATGCTCAAGGAAATATGGGACTCTCTTCAATCCATGTTCATTTAACCCCAGGTTTTGGGTTTGCTGTGGAAGCAGAACAGAAGAAATAGCAGGCCCATGACAGTAAGAGTGTATGTTTAAATAAGTGGGAGGGATAAAGGCTGGCAACAGGCGGACACAGGTGAAATGATCTGCCTATATGGCCAGAGGAGCTTGGGGCTCCTTATCTAATACAGTATGAGTGTTTCAATAAATTACGTTTGCATAGACTAGAATCTAAAATTTCTTTGGAGACTATCACTTCTTAGTCATCATGACATTGGGACTATGTAGACCGTTCTGACTAATTCAGTTCTGATTTACATTTCAGTACATGTTCCTCTATGACTCTCAGCTCATCTCTACAGCTCATGGGGTTTTCAAGCAGCCTTCCTGGCTCATCTGAGAAAACCTGTGTGGATTTTCAGCTGTTGTGTTCTTCACTTAAACACCTCTTTATATTTCCAGTTGCATATTTTAAAATGACTTGTTAATCAAAAGTTACTTGTAAGTTGTTTTAGTTTTAAAACGGGAATAACTTTTCACTGAACAAAAAAGGCAAGGAAAGAAAAAAGTAGATCCATGCCTATATCTGTAAGCACAATACCTAAATTAGCAAATCAAGACGTAGTCAGCTCACACACTGAAATTAGGAAAGTTGCTGGCTTTTTTCCTTCCCCCTCCCTCTTTTTTTTAGCCTCAGATCTTTTTCAAAGCTACAATAAATGGTTTTGCACAATGGCTGAGTCTTAATTTATTCCATTTGAATTATTTAGCATTCATTTATACAATATTGGAACATTTTATTTCAGACTGTAACATGTATCATGGATTTTTTTCACAGAGAATCATATAAGTTTCAAGACAAAGTTATTTGTTACACAGTTTTTTCCATATTTAGCCTGATAAATCAGGCATTAGTGATTGGTTGTTATAGTAATGCAGGCTGCAGGGCCCCTACAATATCAGATAACTTTGAGTTCTGTCAAGGGCCACAGTGTTCAGAGGAATCCTTTACAGAGCGTAAAAATAAGGTCAGTGTGCTAGCTATATTTGGCATTCACTACAGGAGAACCTAGGTAGCATAGAACAGATGCTCTAAGCAAGAATGACACTATATGTCTGCAAAGGTAAGGTTTCTTTTTGGTTTTAGACGTTTCTTGAGACATGAGAGTTTATTGAAATGCATATGGTTTCAAATGGCTAGGAAGGGAGATCAGCTGTTACGGTGGAAACAAGACAAATTCTGAAACAGATCAAAAAGGGAGCAAGAATATCTTCAGGATAAAAAAAGAAAAACAATCATGTATTTATATAACGAAAAAGATGGAAACCAGTACGGCCTGTCTGCTTTATCCACATAGCTCAAGGGAACCAAGGGAAAGATGGGACTGAACTTGTCCCACACTGGTGAGCAAATCAAATCCTGGTGCATTTTCATCAGCTGTCAGAAACAGACAGATATTTCTTTGGGGCCAGGCAGGAAATTAGGCTATTAAGTTACAGCCTTTTCACAGAGCCCTTGTCATTCTCTTCTCCTATCCTACAGATGTTCTATCAAAGCAAGTCATTGTAACCATTTATCTTTCCAAACTTAAAATACTTTTTCCAGAACTAATTTTTTCCCTCAGTACTTGAGGTCTTTGTACGCTGTGTCTTGCTTCCCTGATCTTGTATGGATCTAAGATTAATTTGCACTAGCAAGGAGTTCAACAACAAAATCAATTTCAATTGGGTCAGGTGAGGTCACTCCCAGCTCAGTAGTGTGAGGAGAGAAATAGATTATTATCATTCTGGGAACACTACTACTTCAGTATGGAGGGGAAAAAAAATGTCCATTAAAGACCTTTACAATAATTTTCATAACATCGGAAACAATTAATTTTTTGGTTACTTTCTTCAACATTAATATAGCCACCTATGTACGAATGACTTACGCTATAAAAAGCTTTTGTACTCCTTAAGAAGAATGGAATAGAATGTATTAACTGACTGGTAGCATTTCACTAAAAATGTGGCACTGTCAAACTGATACAGCAATACCTTTGATAGATCTCTTTATACCCTTGGCACGTAGCAGGTGTAAATTAAACAACATTCCCTCTGTTAGGTATTCCATGCACCATATCACAAAAGGGCAGTTATAACGAGAATTTAAGTCACACCTTTAAAGTAAAGGCTTTAGATTAAAAAAATGTTTAAAATTTAATTTACAAGGAAAGAAAACCCACCCTATCTGCAGAATCTGTTATTTAGTGTCTATCTTATCTCATAGCTTTGAAAGGACAAAAAAAAAAAAAAAAAAAANAATGGTTAATAAACCATTAGTATTTAATGTGAACTGAATTTCAATTATTTCTTCCATCAGATACAGAATATTAGTTAAGAAAATGCTTTGGGTGTATCTGCAGCATGTGCGTGCCTGCTTATTCATACAGAATGATATGTTCAGGTGAGTTAGAGCTGTACGGTTCCTTTAGCTTCAGGACAGCTGTGCAACCCTGGGCTAGCTGAAGGTCTGCCCACACAGAGTAAGAGGAAGGTAAAGCTGCTTGACTGAAATTGCCGGGCCAGGTCTTTGTTTCTGCTTTGTGCATCTTAAATTTTTGTCTAATTTGAGCTGAAAAGTGGCACGTGTTATCTTAGGTTTTTCTAAGTTGATATGTATTCTGCTGTCTGTGAAATATTCTTCCAAGTTAAAGGTTCCATATATTTATGTTGAATAGAAAAGAGGAAGTGGAAGTACTTTAAGAAGATTCTTTTATGGAAATACAATTTCTCAAAAAAAAAGAAAAGAAAGCTATTGGAATAATTTCATTTGTGGTGTAGCAGCCCTGCCTTCAGGTGTTGACCTTAATCAGTTTCATTATATGCAAAAAGATTCAGATTTTCTGGGTCAAACTCTCCCCAAGTGTATTTTCCCTGAAATCTGTGGAGTAAGACCAGTGAAGAATCTGGCCTAATGATCTCAAATTCCCTCCATTTTCTCTTTGTGTGATCAAAACACGGAAAATTAAATAATACCACTAATCATTCTTTAGCAAAAAAGATACTAGATATATGTTCCTTTACCCACAAGATTTTGAATTGAATGCTCCATCAATATAGATATAATTTTACTCTTTTTGCAAGTATGGGTTTAGATGACTAACTACCTGAACATTATTGGAAAAAAAACTAACCTGAAAAAGCCCATAGTCAAAGTTTATTTTATTGCAAAACATAAAATCCTTTCTTCCCTTAGTCAGGGCCAGAGTTTTTAACAGGAGTTAAATAAGCTCTTGACTGTGTACTGGTAATAGACAAGGTTTCTTACAACCAAATTTGCCTTCATTGCCATGTATTCAACGTTTAGCCAGATACTTCCCTTTCAAAATATCGCTGATTACTACTCAACCTATTTCATTGCACAGAGCATTGAAAATGTATCCCTAAATGCTTTGGTATTTGGCAGTAATACATTTTAGGCTTTACACTTATATAAAGCTTATACATTTTCAAAGAGCTGAGTGGAGACTCCCTGATTATTTTCTCATCTCTTTGTGAGCTAACAGTAGTTCAGGATTAATCGCTCAATATTACAGATGAAAAATGGATGCAAAGAGTATAAAGGCTGGATCTGTACACGTAGTTGCCAAATTGCCCTTTCAGGCCAAAACTGTTATTCCGGTGGCTCATAATACAAGATATTCCTAAGTTTCCACTGTAAAATTATATAGATCCTTAAAGTAAAAAACTTGAATCTACCTACTATGGTAGGTCAGTGTGAATGCCTTGTAAGCATATAAAAGTGAGACAAGCATATAACACTACTTCCAGAGAACACTTCTCCAGCCTATAGCCAGCTGTTACCTATGGGCTTCCTGAGAAAGCTTTTAATAGCCCTTACAAGGGCTCTTATAAAATGCAATTTTATAAATTTTATGTATTTTTATATATATTTTTTTATACAATTTATATAAAATGTAATTGAAATTTTAGGCTGCTTAGTATAAAACTCACTCACTGGACATTGTGCAATAGTATTAAATCTAGATTACCTGATGTCTTGAATTGTGCCATTCTTCCTTCAGGGGCTGATCCAAAGGCCATTTGATGTTAGTTAGCTTTGGCTCAGATGCAGGAGAGAACATTGCAGCTCCTGTTACAATTAACAAAAAGGATTCTCAGATTTTATTAGCTGTTAGATAACATCTACAAAGCAGAAGGTCATATAGCAAGTTTCTGGGGTAGGGTACTGGTGGCAGAGGAAGTACTGAGGGGTATTTTTGAGAAAATAAAGGATTTTTTTAGAGGACTACTTCGAGCTGAATGCTAGTGTTTAGTCTAGGTTCATATTAATCATCTGAAAGTAATCAGACTGTAGGCTGATGAGCATGAAGACAGGAATGTAAAATGAAATTCCTGAACAGGTCAGGAAGTGGTGACAATAATCATGACTATTTGAGTGACTGTTACACTTGCGTACCTGCTTTTTCACAGCAGAGATCTGTGTTAGAAGCACTCTAATTCAGTGAGATCTTTGGGTCTCACTTGGCTTTACACTGCAGGAATACAACTGGGTTCAGTGAAGCTATTCTTTATTTACACTAGTGATCACAGACCCGATCAGTCTTGTATTTTCCAGCAAGGCATGAAACTGTAGACTCGATTATTTGTGAGCAAAGTACTACTTGGATGAATAAGCATGCTTACTAATGGCCTGGCTAAAATGGCTAAACACAGATGAGATAAATTCCATCCTGCTCGCTTAATTCTTGCTGTTTCAATTAGATGTGCTGTTTCTCTCGCTCTGTCTCAGCCCATTCTATTACTTTTCCAATTTGTATCACACTACATTGCTGAGCTGTCTATGCAGCTATCAGTTTCTCTACTTGAAATGAGAACACTGCAAAAGATGACAGAGGTGACTTCTTAATATTAAGTTGATAAAGTATATAAAGCTCTTTTGCATGAAATGGATGTAGAGTTGCTAATAATAGCTGTACATTTTTCAAGATACAGGGTCTACTACAGATCTTGGATAAACCAATCTCTATTAACTCTAGATAATATTCGTGAATTAACGTGTTTCCACATACTGAAGAAATTTATGTTTCTATTGGAATACACTGGGAAAATGGCATCCATTTCTTTGGGTCTAAATTGCTTAACCCAATCCACCAATTACCATTTGCAGAAGAAATAATCCATTTATTTTTTTATTAAAAGATTTCTGCTCCCCGGCAGACACGTGTATTACTTTACCTTCAGAGCATGGCTTTATAAACTGATGACAAAAACCCATGAAAGGATAGTGGAAAGGCACGTTCAGGAGAATGATATGGTAAAGGGGAACACATCTTAGGGGAAATGCACTTTGGGGATGGTTTTATTAAAATCTGGCCCCAGGCACAGCAATAACGTAGACAGATTAATCTGCGTACAAGTGATCAAATCCATCTGCAACACTATTTCAGAAGTATTAAAAATCTGTGGGTGCTTCCGGTGATGGGAACTGATATCTATTCAGTTGTTAGATTTGAATTTGTAGTTTGTTCTTTCAGAATTAGTATTCTATCGCTATTTAACGTGCATCATTTATATTATTTCCTGCTTTACCTTCCTCGTTTTATGCTGCATTCTAATTTTCAATTTAATTGACAAATTATTGTGGTTTTTTTTATTGATACCTGATTTTTTTTACCCATTCAAGCTGCTTTTACTTTAGTTTAATGACACTGAATACTGTGATCATGAATTACAACAACTAATCTAATAGATCTCTTGTTGCTATTGCTCTAGGCCTTGGATTCACCTCACTTAACTTTACTAATCTTTAGTAATCTTGTAAAGACACCAAAGTTAGAATTTCCATTAGCTATTCTAGAATCCATAGAAAGAGACAGATGCATCCTGGGGAAGGTTAAACTCATTGATCTGGGTGGCTGGAGTGGAATTTATGTATTTACACAGAGAGAATGAGAATGGAGAAAAAAAGGGGCATAATCTGGCTATGAATGATACAAAGTAAGAAGTTGGGGGAAAGTACAAACATAGATTATACACACAAAAGTGATAAACTGTTGTTTCAAAGGGATAGGTAAAATATATATGTTTTTCGGTTAAATGTATTAATATTTTAAGGCACTGAGTTTTCAAAAGTTTGCTTGCTGGAGAGATCATGTGAGTGAGAAGCTGCCATAAGTTTAATTAGGTTACTACCACTCTGGAATGTTTGAAATGTCAGCTTCATTTCATATATAGTTGGTAATGAACGCTTTTCCATACACATGACAATTTCTGCAATGAAATTATTGCAAAATTGCCAAAATGCATGCAAAAATAATTATTGCTTGAACTTAGAGAGATGAATAGCAATTAGCTTTTAATGTACTTTTTCATTTTTTATCTTATTGCCACAAAATATGATGAAAAATAGTGATGAGATCAAAATAAATATGGTCTTACCTAAATGTCATGAAATATGGGTACACATTACTAATATTAGTTTAATTTTAGATGTAGAAATCATTTGGATGTAGTCAAATTATTGCTATATGTTTTTTCCATCTATGTACTTTAAATAACTAATTTTGAAGGCAAATTTGCGGCTGTGCCCACAGGGGCGTTTCTCTTCCTTCAAATGTTGTGTTTTCTCAGGTTGAACTAAGACAGCTGGCTTCCCTTGATGTGAATGTCAATTCTTATCATTGATATTTAGTAGCATTTCCTTTGCTGAGCTCTGACTCCAATCTCCTGACTACCTTATGAATTCACCTCCAACTCATCTGTTTCATGTCACACCAATGGACTTTGAATGATCTTGGGATTCTTATCCTTACAAAGCACTTGGCAGCCATCTCCTATGCTAATTTCCATCAACTTCAATTTCTACTTTTTTCTATTATCAGCTTCCATAAGTGTTCTTCTCAGCTGATCCACGAAATCTCAGTGCAGCCAATGACATTTGGTATATTATAGAATGTTAGAGACAACCCCAGAGAACAAATCATCATGATAGGTTAAATAAAGTATTTTGAAAATAACGATTGGTTAGCTAGAACCTTGTTGATATGATCCAGTCAAAGAGCCTGAAGACTTTGAATTGGGGACATTGTTTATAGTTTAACTAATTTAAACTTGTTATTCTTCTGTTCAAGTTGCTATACTGAGAGATTATTATTGTGCACTACTACCTTATTTTGACATTGAACATATTAGGTCCTTTCATCTTTGCAGGTTGCTTATGGAAAATAGTTTCTGTGTAGATATAAAATTAATGCCAAAGGACAACGTAATTTTTTTTTTGTCTTGTGTTGTTTTCTGGAATAATTTTCTGGTTTTATGCAGCATATAAAGATGGAGCATATAAACTTATTTATGCCTTTTTGCCCTTCTAAGACTTCTCAAATGAGCAATTTAAAACATAATAATTGTTATTTAGGTTTTGTAATCTTTGTTTCTCTTCCGGTTTCCTCTGGTTTGGCAAATAAAGCTAAACAAGCTGTTTCACTTCAGTATATTTTGGATATTTGTGACTTCTGCTTTCCTTTATCTTTGAGAAAAAGTCATCTTTAAATAAATTTAATCTGAGGTCAGAATTGACCTTTCATTGACTCTTGAACCTTAAATGGTGAATTATATTCAGAAAAAAAAAATTCAAAATCTGACTCTGGACTTAGCTTGCTTCAGTTGGTATCTTACATAAGCTTTGCATTTGGCTTAAGGTAAAAGTTTGATATCCATGCTGCTTCGTTGACTTTCCCAGCTAGCTTGTCTTCTCCTGCCAAAAATTTGTCTCTTCACTCTTGCTGCTGCTGGATGCCATGTGAGTGTTCTCACTTTTCTCCTCCCCTCATTTCATGAGAAACCTCAGGGTCAGGGCCAGTTCCCACCAAAGATGCAGCTAATTGTGGAATATATGAAAGCAAAGTAAGAATTTTCACAAACTGTCATCCCCTTCCCGACTCTGTCTCACATAAAGGAGACAGGATATAAATCCAGTGCTCTTAAATGCTTGAGAAATGCCTGGTGCAAATCTTCCTAGAATTTCAAAGGACCGTTTTGTGATTGAGCTCTGAAAATCAGAGTAAAACCTGATTACTGCGAAGGGAGGCCAGAATCTTTTTTCCAGCAGAAATTAACCCTGTAAGGCTCTCTGCCCCTTCAGTAACTTCTCCAAACTTGCGTGCCTCCTTCTTTCCACCTTGGTTTTGTTTAGTGGTGGGCACTGAAATGGAAGGAAAGGGGGCAAATTATGGTTCCCTGTGCCATCCTAGGCAGAGTATTCCAGCAGCTTTATTTCTCCATTAAACCTTGACTTAGAGATATTTACACTACTTGACCTTCAGCTATCTGTCCCTGTATGTCACTGGGGAGTAGTGATAAACAGAAGTCAGTACTGTAAGACTTAAAACTTCTACAAAACATACTGAGCAGCCAACTTAAATTTCAGTCTTCTGGGTACATCTAGTTCCCTCTAAACACTCTCAGAGACCTATACTTAACCTTAGTATGGTTACATTTACACTATATTTCATTAAATAGTTCACTCTGTTTTTCCTACTGAAGGCCTGAACTGAGACAGGCCTTCAGTGCAGTCACATGAATGACTAAAATCAAGAAGAACTTGGACTGTTAGTCTACCAATAAGGAGGAAAGAAGACTTTTAATGTGACAGCCTTAAATAGATCCTGGAGTGCCTAGCTAAATGTGCCTCCTAAATATCCACCTTTGTTTGCTACCCAAGGACTTTTACCTCATATGCTTTTGACTAAGGCCTCATTTCTAGTGCTGTGGGGATATTTACTTGTCAAAATCTGTGTCCAGAATTTATTAACAGTAAAACAGTACTTTTTCTTCCCCTTAAATGTACAACCCCCTATGTAGCCAAGTTCAGCTGTGTATATGAATTCACCATTTTCATAAACAGGACGCGTTTCTGTTAAAACGTTAATCTGCAAGAAAAAGACTGGAGCTTGTTCAGTGTTACAGAGTTCAACTGAAGGCCAATAATCCAATATATGTACATTGGGGGAGGGAGAGGGGAGGATAAGGAGGAAGAAACCTATCTTTCCCTGGAAAAGAAATAAAAATAGCAGCAAATGTTATCATTTTCAGATTGTTACTAGCAACAGGGAGACGTGATCCAAATAACAAGTGAATGACTGCATACACTGGTGCAAGATAAAGACCCCAGATAGGAATTTGATTAAGTATTATTATCAGTCACCGTACAGAGAATGGCAGGCAGGCAGCAGAGCATTCAGTTTTCTGTCCATCTCTGCCTCTGGCTGACTGCTTATGCAGGTTGTCATAAAGGTAACCTGGAGATAGGACTGCACGTCAGATAGCAGTCGTCATTTTCTCCATACAGGGTCTCCTTAAACATTGCTCTTATTGCTGCATAGACAAAATTAGCCTGGCAGCTTAAACAGTTCTGGCTTTTTGTTGTTTCACATTCTTAGATTTTTGATTACCATTCCTCCTAAAAATTGAGATTTGCAGCCTATGTAAACTTCTTCATATTTTTCTGCCACATAAAAGGAAAAACCTTGATATCGGAGTGAGAAAACAGAGACGACACTTCTCCACCATATTTTGACTCCTTATGATTTGACTTTTTATCTACATTTGGATTATGGATAACTATTTGGATTATGGAGAGAATATTGAGCTATGATGCACTCTTTTTCTGATGCAGCTGTAATGGGAAGGGGTAAACGGCACTGGTGAATAATACACAGATCTATGTTTCCTCCACTTTCCAATGCATGTATCTGTATATACCGTAAAGGATAAACAAATACAGATAAGAAAGCAAATTGCATTCATCCTGGAAAAAGGGGAAAGAGTAACCTGGGCTTTGTTTTGGGGAGAGCAATGCTACTTAGGTCTTGCACTTCATTTGGATTGATCCTGACATCTGGATATTTACAGGATATTTGCAGCAATGCCTGTAATCAAAGACAGCATAAATGCCTATCAATTTGACATAAGAAAACTAGAAAAAGTGAGAACAAACATTGTGCAGACATTTGCTCAGAATATGGCCCACTCCAGGAATTTTTGTCCACTCTCCAACTTGTTGCAAAACATCCTCAGAACAACTATCAGGCAGTGATGCAAATGAATGTTCTAAACTGAAGTAATGTCATCACCAGCCTAACAATGACGATTCACCTTTGACAGAGATGTTCTACTTGCCTATTTAATAGAAATCAGATGGGATGTAGACAGCTGTAAAAGGAATCTGTTAAATTCTATTCAATTGCATAACCAAAATGTAGTACTAAAGCAATGCATCTGATGTATATATTTCCCCAAAGTTCTAGTTGTACATCTAAATATTTGTTGTGTTATTATCAGTACTTGCTTGAGCAGTTCAAATTAAAAGTTTGGGGTTTTTTTAGTTTAGCTGTGTACACTTGAAAACAAAAATTGGGAGAGCCAGTTTCAGTCCGTTTCCTTGCCCAGTTCTGGTTCTTTCAGCTGCACCTTTGTTCATAGTAGCTGGAAACGGGAAAAGCAAGAGGACGTAGATGAATTGCTTATTTTAGTTGGATGCAGATTCATGTTAGAAATACTTAGTTTTGTCTGTGTTTGGCTATTGCCTGTTGATTGCCCCTGCTCTACTGTGATCTTTCTCTCTGCCTTTCCTGTCCTGTATTCCCCAATAACTGATGACAAGCATCTTCCCAAATAAAATGAAATATGTTTATGGTAACTCCATATATAGTTAGATTATTCCTACCAAAAATGCTTCAAATCTTAACTCCAAAGCTATGTTTTCACAATGCTTTGCAGATGTGCTCTGAGGAACAAATGCTTAACTTTATTATGTACGAAAACTGCAATCTTCTGATACATAAAGGGTGACAACATCTCCAGAAATTGTCTCAGCAGGAGATGAGATTCTGCAAACCCTCTCTCACCCAAACAAATGCTTCATGACTCTTCAAGAAGTTGGCATAAGGCTAATGGCTGACAATATAAGAAACTGATCTCAACTAAACAAGCCAAGCAAGGTCTAATGCTATCTCCTGTCACACATAATAAAAAAAGCCTTCATTTTGACTTCATCTTAGTTTGAGCCAAAATATTTCCTGTTTAAGCTGTGATTGCCCACCTTACATCTGCAGCCATTTTGCAAAGCAGCTGCTAGCTTGCAAGTTGCTACCTGCACAAGAAAAAGGCCAGGTATAGCAGTAAATTGCAAATTTATCCATTACATAATGGATATTTTTCCACTCTTTGGGACACAGTTAATGAACTAATATCTGAAATTTTCTCAATATACTCATTTAAATATGACCAATAAAGCAGATGGAAAATTGTAAAATAATAATATTTTCCACGCTTACACATACATATGGATTGAAAATGCTTTTATAGCTTTCATAACACCTTAGGATTGGCCTGGTGAAGCACTAAACATTTCAATCTTTCCATCAATCCTTGGCAAACATCATATTCTCTTAGAAGAGTAAGACCTTTATCATCATCCTGGTCCTAAAAAGGTACTTCCATGCTTAATTTCTGGTACTCAAAGTTGTATGATTTGTCCTGAATAGTACATCTGAGATAGTCAAGCATAGGAAAATCCAGGCTGGAAGGGGATCTTCTCAGGAGATCCCTAGACTAGTCTTCTTTGTTCAAAGCAGAGTATCTAGGAAGTCACAGCAAGCTAGATAGTCATCTCACAGAAATGAAAAGAAAAAAGTAACTAGGGTGGCTTTGCAGAGTCTTCTAGAATACAGCAAGAATCAGAACTACAACTACTGTTTTAAATTCAGACTTTATAGAAAAAGGAGTTCCATTTGGACTGTGAACTATGGCCCCTTTACAGACACCTCTGCTTATGCCAATTAACACATTATGTAGAAATGCTTTATTTCAGGCACTAGGGGAAGATTCTGGGTAGGTATTACTTATTTTCAGAAATAAATCCCATGTTATCTACGCGCTATGTGCTATTGCTGTGTTTTCTGCAATTTTCATATATTCACAGATATCAGCATGGATTTCATCACTGAAAAAACACAATAGAAGGCAATTCAGAAATCAGTGAGTCATAAGATGAATGCAGCTCAATAGTTTTTGTTTTCCTTTTGTTTCAGCCTAACAGGCACCAGTTTTATTTAAGTGGATTTATCGTTTCTGTCACAACATTTGTGACAGTTGTAGTATTCTTGGAGAAACTGCTTTCGTGTAGCTGGTTGAAAGCTGTTCTTTTCCCTTATGTGAGACCTAACCACCAGATTCTGGCACACAAGTTCTTCTGCAAATAACGCTCTTTGTAATGTCTCAGAAGGTTCTCCAGTGCTTCTTAAAAGAAGTCTCCAGCAGTCAGTTTAATTCGTGGTGTTCATCAACTCCAAAAGATGTCCAAAATGTCTAAGTTTAGCTGCTTTATCTCACTATATGTGTATGTCATTCTTTACTGTGCAACTAATTGAGTTAGGTTGTTTCACAAGCTGGGTGGCAGGTATTAGGCCACTTGGGAGCTTGATGCATAATGGCTATGCATCATTATGGGTTTCTTTTTTTCTTAAAATGTTATAAGCTTTGACCCCATGTCAAGTTATTTGATTCCTGTAGAAAAAAATAAATAAATACATATTAGCTGTGGTGTTTTTACTAAATGTCAAGCTAAGTAAATATATTGCACCTTTCTAGAATCCTGTTCTATATTGCAATTTATCAGCATTCCCTGCATTGTTCCACAGTTTATTATACTGCTGTAACTTAATCATCTTTATATTTCACCACCAATGACTAAATTCCAGTATTGAAAGGAAAAAATCTGCAAAACTCATTCTCTCTTATATAAATCTGCCTCTCTTTGTATATGTGGTTTTGTCTATAAATGGATAATAATTTTTAATATGGAGAAAATTATTAAGTCACAATTATTTTGGTCAAGGAAAGGAATAAAACTGATGGAACCCTGAAGAAGATCAACAAGAGTACAAGGCAGAAGCTTACTGAAACAGCAAGATTATTTGTGGTGGGTTCTGATAGCAGGCATCACAAAGGATCTTTATAACACTTTCACTGCAAATTGACCTAATTCTCTGTCATAATCTACTTAGCCTGACGAGGTTTCCACCTATCTTCAGGCATAAAATATAGTCATTCCTTTCTAGCTGATGATCAGCATGTTTATTACTCATTCTAGTTGCTTAAAGACAGTATTTTCAGAAATAGTCCTGCACTACTAATGTCATCAGTGATATTGGAATAACAAGGGAATAACCTCAGTCTTTGCTGTGGGAGCTGTTTAACAAATCTAAAAATGTTAATCATGTTCAGGGCATTGTCACTTTCAGGGAACAGAGATTACTTCCAGTGACGTGCCCAGAAGCAATCTATTTAGTTTTCTTTTTATATAAAGTTGGGAAATAATGAAGGTTTTATTAAATGAAACTTAATTCACCACAACAGGGACTTCCGATCTACCTGTTCCCACTACCAGGGGATGCAGTATAATTTAATAACAGTCTCTTTAGATTATCTCTGTCTATTTGCATGTCACGTTATTAACTGACTCCATGCTATAGAGCGTAGAGGATTTCAGAGACTGCTGCCTCAGCCTTTTTTATTAAAAAAAAAAAAATAATAATAATCCTATATTGATGATTTGTAAACTACATTATTACAGTAACAAAACCGTAGGATAAGAACAGCTAAAAGGGGTGATGTAAGCTTTTTGGCTGTGGTCCAAGGCACTAAGACTTAGTAGATTGCTAATGCTGTCTAGCAATGGTGTGTTTTTCCTGCCACAGTGACAGCTGCTGAAAGATTTTCCATTATTATCTTACTATTTTTTTAAGCATTAAATTGTAATGATTTACTAGCCTATAATGTGTTAGCAATGTGTGAATTACTGTGGCTGCATTTGTATGCTCAGCAACATCTGGTTTACAGGTGTGAATATGTGGATTTTGCTAATTAATACTTAGTGTCACAGTTTCTGAGTGAAGATATAGAGATGGAAATAGAGAAATGTTCTTATCTATACAATGTTATTTCAGCTCCCTGGGAAATAAAAAACAGATAACATGTACTTGGGTTATTTTTTATTGTTGTTTTTACTGGCTACTTCTTTGGTTTGTTTTATTTTAACACCTTCATAATATCCCCCTACTACTTAGCCAGGAGGTATTTTGCTGAGGAGAGTTGTAAAGAGGTAGCTTAAATAAAGTGTTTTAACCACATGTGTCAGCAAAGCTTTGTGATTTTTAATAAAAATTTCGGCTTACAATCTCAAGCACGTAGATAAGTAGCATAATCAGCTGAGTCCCTGTCCTGGTCCATATGCATGTTCTCACTTTGGGCAGTATGCAGGACTTGGTGAGCCCCTTTACCCTTGCTGCAGGCTGAGACTGAGGATGGGAACCACTACCAAGGCCCAGCTCCTGCACTGTAATTCAGTCCTGCTGCTTATTTTTCTGAGTCTTGTCCCTTCATGAACAGGTAATCTCCGCAGTCCTTCTCTCATTTTGATATGCTACTTCCTTTTGTAAATACAGTTTGAGAAGTTTTAAAAAGAGGACTTACTTTGGAGTTATAGGGAGGGATGGGGGAATCAAACAGAGAAAATGGACCAAGAAGGAAACGCTATCTTATATTCTTCCCTTGTGATGATTTTAAACTTCTCCATTCTCTTAAATAATATATTAAAAGTCCTGTAGAACTTAATAGAGTATCAGATTCTTACAGTGCATCTCTGTAGAATGATTTAGAAAAGCTATGCAACTCTGCTAAAAAAATCTATGCCTCTTAAGTACACTCCGTTTAGTTATATAGGTCTAGTCCATATTGAATTCTGTGAAGCAATACCCTTCAGTTCAATATTTGTGAAGCTATGGATGGTGACCTTACACCATAGACAGTATTTCTGGGATTTATAGCTATAAAGGACTAAAATGGGAAAGTTATTGTCCACAGAAGCCAGTTAATAATTTATTGTAGTTTTTCCCTAAACTTTCCACAAGTGGCCAAACTGGTCTCAAGTCAGTCTATGAAAACCAGAATAAAATCTCTGCTCTACAGACTTCAGAATCCAAAAGAACAAATTTCAGATATCTTCTCTTTATCGTGTACTGAAGTACACTAAGTCCCACAGATTGCTCCAACACACTTAAATATACACTAAACAAGGAATCTGGTTTTCTCTACTTTGACTTTTTCCCCATAAAACCCACATGGAGAAATGGATGAACATGCTTCAGGACTGTAAACTCTTTAGGGTTCATAATCATAGAATCATGGAATCATTTACGTTGGAAAACACCCGTAAGATCATCAAGTCCAACCATAAACCTAACACTACCACGTCCACCACTAAACCATGTCCCTAAGTCCCACATCTACACTTCTTTTAAATACCTGTAGGGATGGTGACTCAACCACTTCTCTGAACAGTCTGTTCCAATGCTTGACAACCGTTTCGGTGAAGAAATTTTTCCTAATATCCAATGTAAAACTCCCCTGGTGCAACATGAGGCTGTTTTGTCTTGTCCCATCACTTGTTACCTGGGACAAGAGACTGACCCCCCGACCTTGCTACAACCTCCTTTCAGGTAGTTGTAGAGAGCGATAAGGTCCCCCTCTGAGCCTCCTTTTCTCCAGGCTAAACAACCCCAGTTCTCTCAGACGCTCTTTATAACACTTGTGCTCTAGACCTTTCACCAGTTTTGTTGCTCTTCTTTGGACACCCTCCAGCACCTCTATGTCTTTCTTGTAGTGAGAGGCCCAAAACTGAACACAGTATTCAAGGTGTGGCCTCACCAGTGCTGAGTACAGGGGGACAATCACTTCCTTAGTCCAGCTGACCACACTATTTCTGATACAAGCCAGGATGCTATTGGCCTTCTGGGCCACCTGGGCATACTGCTGGTTCATATCAAGCCAGCTGTTGACCAACATTCTCCAGGTCCTTTTCTGTGGGGCAGCTTTCCAGCCACTCTTCCCCAAGACTGTAGGGCTGCATAGGGCTGTCGTGACGCAAGTGCAGGACCCAACACTTGGCCTTGTTGAACCTCATATCATTGGCCTCAGCCCATCGATCCAGCCTGTCCAGATCCCTTTGTAGAGCCTTCCTATCAACACTCCCACCCATCCCATTTTGTCATCTGCAAATTTACTAAGGGTGGACTTGATCCTGTCGTCCAGGTCATTGATAAAGATATTAAAGAAAACTGGCCCTGATACTGAGCCCCAGGGAACACCACTTGTGGCTGGTCACCAACTGGATTTAACCCCATTCACCACAACTCTTTGGGCCTGGCCATCCAGCCAGTTTTTTACCCAGTGAAGAGTACACCCATCCAAGCCATGAGCAACCAGTTTCTCCAGGACAACGGTGTGGGAAACGGTGTCAAAGGCTTTACTAAAGTCCAGGTAAACACCACCTACAGCTAGTCATATTCTATATAAAAAATGAATTTTCTAGAAGATGAACAAATTGTTTTGAATCAAGTAGAGATTTACCTTCTCCAAACAAGTACCTTTGCCTCCACGTGTTGTCTACAAGCATTCCTTCTTCCTATGCATTCTATTCCCAGGGCCTCAGACTCTCTTATCTAGACCTCTCTTACGGTGTATACCTTTCCAAGTTCTCTACTTTGTGAATATCAAATACTTGAATAAAGTTTGATTCCATCCTGGGGTTTGTGGCTTGAGGGAAAATTGCGAGGTGAGAGAGTTAAATCATCATGGCAGAGGGAAGCTGAAAATTGACTGGACTTTGAGATGATGAGATGAATACTAAAGAAGTGTTCAAGTGAGGGAGTCAAACTGCCTGCAAGCTCAGTCTCCAATTTAGGCAATGGTATGCATTAAAAATTAGGTTTAGCAAGATGATTCAGCGTGGCATATGGGGGGTACTTAAGCAAATCAGATTTCTGGCTCCCTAACAAGGGTGATTCAGAATTTCAGCACAGTGAGAATGTGCTTCTCTAGGTCTTAATCCAGAGATGATTGGATCCCAGGGTCCCTCTGACCTCTCAATGCTTTTCAGATTTGATGTGTATCTCCATTCACATCTCCATTCACATCCTCGGAAGAGGCAGCCAGCTAAGACCACAGTGCCACAGGCATTGGTATTGAACTGATGATTTACTGCATCACCCAGATGTCAAAGTTTGATGTCAAGCAGGCATGGGCTGTTAGGTGGTGCATTATCTAGAATACACAGTATGCAATTTACTGTCATCCTGATTTTATAAACTATGAGAAGACATATGCTAAATGATCTAGCAATCAGTGCCACAGATGAAAAAATGTGATTTGACATAGAGTCTGACAGTACAAAGATGGTCAAACATTTTTTTTATGCAGACTTGAATGAGAGGGAGTTTACAACAGGTGTCATATGACTACAGCATTTTTAACCTGGTGCTACAAGCAATAGCTCCAGATTTACCACACCATCAAACTATGACTTCAAAAGAATTATCTCTTTCTGTGAGATACTGCTGGCCAAAGTGCATCTGACTCTGTAATTTAGTTTTTGGGACATTTAGACAGGGAGACACACACCCAATCTTTTCCATTTTCTATCATTTCTGGTTTCTGGAGTGCTGAGAGTTATTTTGCTTATTTTGTCTTAGAGGTATATTGCTCTTATATACAGACATTTTATATATTATAATAATAATAACAAAAATAACAATAATAGTTAAACTAATCAAAGAGGGAAAAAAATAATTTTTGGTTATATATTTATTTACTCTTCCACTGCATGAGATTATAATTAAATTTGAAAACATTTTGTGTTTTTTTTTTCAAAGACAAGACATTCATCCAAAATAAATCAATTGCAGCCTCCATGCCCAAAAGACATGGTAGTTGACATTCTTCTCAATAGTCTTCTGTTATAAAGTCACCCCCATCAAGTCTGACCTTCTTGCATCATGATCAGCTCTGCTAGAGTCTTGTTAACTGGTAGCAGAATCTGTTCTGTATAAGAAGCCCATTCAAATAAGATGCTTACCACTGCAGCCCATCATCTTTCTTAAATTAAGGAATATTGAGATGAAAACTTTACTTGACCAAAACTGCAGTCATGATACTATGAACAGAGAACTTGTCCCAAGTAGCTAGTCTCTACTAAAATAACTGGTTGACTGGTATTCCAAAGTCACCCTAATTTTCAAGCTTTAAGATCTTGTTCATGCAAACTGCTTCCATAGTCTTTCTTTCCATCAGCACTGATAGTAGAAAGTGTTTGATAGTAGAATGTGTTCAGTATCCGTTCAGCTTAAGCTTCAAGTGCAGTATGAGAGACTATTTCATAACTCTGTTCGGGAGAAAAAAAGGATGTGTGTGAAGTTATTATTAATTCAGCATTCAATTTCAATCAGAAGCAATGAAGAGCCATAATGTCTTAAACAGAAAAAAATACCACTGTTCTGACATTGCTGAGATGTTTTCAGCCAAAAAAAAAAAAAAGGAGTTACATTTCTTTTCATTTTATTACTATTGTCATATATTTAAGAGGAGGGAGTGGTAAGCAGGAAGGGAGGAAAGGACTTGTTTTTTAGTGTGTTTGCTTTGAAATCAGAAACATTAAATCACAGAACAAAAGAAAATATATAAGCTATAATGTGTAGAGGCTGGAATACCGTATGACTGGTAAAGAAGAGTAGAAGGGAACTTAGTGCATCTCCACGGCTGACAAGTGAAAATGATAGTCATGAAATGGAAAGTAGATAAAAGACAGAGAGCTAATAGTAAACATACAGAACTGACATTTCGTCCAATGTGACATGCAGAGAACAGACAAGAGTACTAAACAACAACAACAAAAATTTCTTAGTTATATATTTTTGGCATTTTCTTCCAGGCTGACACCTTTTCATCACTGTCAAAAAAATCAGTGAGAAGGCAAGCTTGCAAAATACCAGATTTTTCCTGAGACATGCTAAATACTCATGACCTTTCAGGATAGCTTTCACAACTTGTTGAAATAAGTCTAGAGACAGAAACATGAAAGGGGATGGGGGAAGGCACTGACTTACACTTCCCAATTTATCCTTGATAGCTGAGCTACAACAACTTAATCTAAACAGTGTCTTCTAAGTCACTAATGAAAACAGGACTTGTTCGTTAGAAAGCTCTTCAGGCTGAGTTCTTTAACAACCTCAATCGTTATGATATTAGTGCCCCATAATTTGTAATGTATTTATCCTTTATGCCTTGCCCCAAGGGAGGGAAATGTTATGTCCTATCTTTGTGCATGCAAAAGGGAAGCACAGAAAAGACAAAACTGATATCCTCAGTTTTGTTGCCTAAATCTCATATAACTTCTGATTTCAGTAAGAATCTAAGTATCTTTGAATTGCTGACCCAAAAAAGTTTGCCCAGTATTATACAGGATGCTCATAGGTAAATTGTAAATACTATGTGATCCTTAAAAATGATCACTGACCAGAAGGTTTGCCGTAATCAGAAGTTCACCTGAAGCTGGTGATCCAGACACAGATGGTGTATAGCTGTGATTGTAACATGGCCAGCTCAACCACTGCCGTTGAAGCTAGCCCAAATCTTTCAAGGAATGAGAAATTTATCATTCCAGGAAGTCAGGGAGTGAACATACAAGAAGGAACTTGATTTGCCAACCACATCAAAGAAATTACTTGATTATGACAGAACAAGGGAAGCATGAGGAGTATTTGCTTCAGAGTCTGTTTATGCATTTTACAGCAAAGAAAAAAACCCCACCAAATATGGTGCAAAAGCAGCAGGAACAGAGACAAGAACCGAGGGCTACCCTTCTGCATAGGAAGAGAACTACTGCAAACTTACAGTTTATCTTCCTTTTGCTGTCCTGGCTACATAGTGGTTCAGTTTGAAGATGGAAAAAGTCTAATTCTAGTTTAAAAGCTTTAATGAGGATTAGAAATTGCACTTAAACAGCTAAAAGCTGAGCGATACCTTGTGCGATACTCGGCATTTGTCTATCTGTCTGTGAATTCGAGGTTTGCTGATTTTGACTAAATTCTGCTCAGTCTAACAGTGTCCACTGGCTACTTTTTTTTTTTAATTAGCATTTCTCTTAACTGGAGCAACATCTGGGAATAAACTTAGCATATCCATTATTGCAATTACTTCAAATGCCAGAAAGGGCCTGAAGCAAAGAACCCATAATTTATGTTCTACAATGTATCAGAATGGATATTCATTCTATGGACATACTCAATATATATTTCAGATGATTAGCACACCTATTAACTGTTTTCTCTCCTCCGAACAAGGTAAATCTTACCCCAAATAAGTTCTATTAAACAGCAGATATGTTCGTTATGACGTGCTGCAGAGCTTTAATCCCCCCTAGCTATTTAGCACTATTCTTGGCAGGTTTCTTTTGTGAAAAAGGGTCCAGTGCTCAGAACCTCTGATTAAGGAAAGAAGCACATGACTGCGAGGCTACCTGAGAAGCAACACAGGACAGAATCGATGGAGATGGCATAACATTTTTGGCCTATAATATAAGGGAAAAGCTCCAAAGATGTAAGGCAAGAAGAAAAGACGTGGGTATTACAGCAATGAAGAACCTTCTGTGCTATTAATTTCCTTTTAAGGATTTTATATTTTAAAAAGTCTTAAGGGAGGAATTTTAAAAATTTGCTTTGATCCTTAATAGAGAGAAAGGATGAAGAATGAAGGAACTTGTGATCTGGGAAGGGCAAATGATAACTAAATCAGTCTTGTAAGGGAGAAGGTTCACTGAGTTATTCATTTGTGTCAGTCAATCACCTCACGATCATTACATTCAATACAAAGTAATGGTTTAGATTAATTCCTCAGAAAACTTTGTCAGCCTCAAATTACTTATATCATTTACATTTAGTTTGTGTGGATCTTTTGCAGCCAGATGTTAATCATATGGTTCCATGAAGGAGGCATAAAACTAACAATTACCTGCATTGCTGTTGACAGCGAAATTCATGGCTTATGATTTTCTGAATGGAATTAAGCTATTTTTTGAACAGGATGAGAGAACGCCACTGGAAATGAGGTGAGCACTGCTAAGACTGAAAAGTGATTCCCCATCAAGCCTTCCAGAGGATATTTCAGGGAGAGGATCTGAACAAGCTCTATGTTGATTTATCTTACAGCTGCCAGTCTTGAGACTTCTGTACTAAACACGTCACTTTGTTCTCTATTTTATTAATATGGTAAGGCTCTTGCAATACAAGCTGTGCTTTAAAGGGGATGGGGGGGGAAGCCTTCCATTCTTATGATTTGGAGGTTTTGTAATAGTGCATATCAAACAGAAGCAAAAGATAACACCTACTTCAGAGTACAGTAGGCTGGAGGAAATCTTGCTGCACAATTTTGAAGAGTAGGTTGCTACAAAATTCTTTAGGATGAGTCAACGGTAGAGAATCCAGCACTAACCTGAAAAGCATGGAGGCACATGGCTTTTTACAATGAGAAGCATCTGATCTGACTTGAGATACTTGTTATGTAAAATTCTACCTTTGAGCTTCCTTTATTGTTCACAGAGACCTACAGGGTTTTCTAGAGAGCAGTTCACCTGAATATCACTACACATGTGTCTGTTTTTTACCAATGACTACAAAGTACTTAATCGGTTCTGGTATAGATATGTAAATTGCAGCCTTCTCAGTCTGGACAGATGTCAGCTACTGCAGAGTGCGGAATCACATTGAGAAAACAGTACCTCGTATAGTATCTGATTTATTAGCGGTGAAAAACACATTAAAAATATTTGAATATTTATGCTAACGTTTTAACACATATGACTAGAGTAAGTTTGTAAAAGGTTCCATAGACTGCACAGGGCTGTATAAGTGAAAGATCAGATGTTGATAACTTAAAAGAAAAACCTGCCCACAAATTTCATTATTACTGGTGTTCTCTATTCTGAATCCATTTTGACATGCATAACAGTCTGAAACAAAAGTTAGAGGTTTACTTGAGGCCTTCCTGATAAAGCAGTATTTAAAGTGTATGCTCCTTTGCAATGTGAAAAGCAGTTTTCATTCTCTGAATATGAAAATGATACAGTGAGTATCTAAACCTAATATTTTTTTTTTTTTTTTCCAGAAAATGTGAGTGAAATGGAGGAGAGGCAGCAGAGAATGACTGCAAATGTGTATGTCAGTACAATGAACAATTCCACAAAGCAGACTCAATTTTGGACAGTAATAGATTGACCTGTTAGATGACCTGGCTTCAGAAGAAAACAGACAGGCTGTCAGGTACCTATAAAATAGGCAGAAATAGGTAGTTCATTCAAAATTGGAAAGGAAAGTGTTTCTATCTGCAGCTCCTAGATAGCTGTCATCACTGGTAACTTCCCTCCCTTAATCTTCTGCAGTCTGTTGGAGAGAACTGACAAAGCATAGTGAGATATTGAATGCTGGAAGAGGTGATAATACCTTCAAAGTTTAGGTAAGGCAGAGAAACTTCCATAGAAAAAAAGACAGCAGAAATCAAAAGGACAATAAGTAAACTCAACAAGAATTTTAAAAAATCTAAATTTGTATGATTTTAGTAATGAAATCATATTGCAAGATTGAAGTGAAGGACTGAGAAGAAGGATTTTTTTTTGCATATATTTTCAGATTCAAGAAATCACAGCTGTACTATAGGTTCCCCCTGATTAAAAGATTAGAAAGAGAATAGACCTCACTTCTCACACATTAAACCTCATGTAGAAGGGGAGAGAGAATTTGTAAAATATTTGCAATATTAAGAACTGTAACCCCTGCCAGGATTAAAAGTGTGAAACTGGGAATTCTGTAATGTTTTGTAGCTCTCAAAATACATGGATAGAAGCTCATTTTCAAGCCTATTTCAAGCTAGGTGGAAGAAAGGAAGAACAATTTTGTTGTGCTAATGATCACATAGATCTTTCCCACCTCTAGTTGTGTGACTTGATGATTTATCATAATGAAGTAATGACAAATGAGAAGGAAAAGTAGGAAATATAGTAGTTAAGTGTCAGCTGCATGGAACAAGCACAATAGCAGTATGCTAAGATAAAACTATTTTCCTGAGAATTTTGGCTGCTGCCACCAACGTAGCATTGCTATTTAATAGGTGTCATAGAGGAGAAAAAGTTTTTGGTGTTTGACACAAATGAAAAATTCTGTTCTAAGAATCTGACATAAAATAATCACTTCCTTACCCTAGGAGATAGGAGTGCATGTGGGCATTGGACTGCACAGTGATGTTGCTACTGAACCATAGCACTGGAGACTGTTCTTCAGCAGTCAACTTTGTTGAACATGAAGCCACACCAGGGTATTACAGTCCTGATTTCTACGGGACATAGAAAAAGAAGAAGACAAGAATCATGAACAAGAAGACATTGACCTAAATCTGAACAACCTTGTATTGTGGTTCCCTGGATATGTATGTTTGCAAATAAATACAGGCATGTTTAAGGTTATGTCTATATAAACCTACAGACCTACTCTGAGATTTGGCAATATTTTGCAAGTGAATAAGCACTGCAGATTTCTTGCCTTAAGGAAATAGTGTACAAGTTTATATATACCTAAATTATCTGAATATAATTAGGGTAATATGTAAATTGCTAAATGTCAACACAGTAACTAACTATTCTCTTGCTGGTACTTGCACAGCACGTATTGATCAAGCAGTTCTAAAAACAGGCAAATTGTTAATTTGATTTTTTCTTTCCTAGCATCTTGCTTTTGACTACAGAACTACAGCCTTATTCTTGCACTCTTCTGAAGAGTAAGAAAATAGAATGCCTTCTGGAATAGGGTGATGCTAATGTCCCCTTTTAAAGGCTTTAAAGTTACACCTTAGTTTATCATGTTTTCAACACATTTTAAATACTAACTGTAAATGCTGCTCCAGCACACGTGTAAACTAAAGAAATTTTAGAATTTATAGTTTAAATGTGATTACTCTGCCAAATTTTCTATGACCAGTTTGGGGAAAATTCATGGTGACTTGCAGAAAACCACCATGTAATAGTGCACAGTGGGCCTTACCCTTGTTACTTCCAGTTTCAGAATGATGCTGGTGGACTAGTATCTATGATATAACACAGACTACAGTAATATCTCTGTTTCTTGGCCCAGCTTCACTTATTTCTTCCCCAGAATTGTAAAAAGTAATGAAAAAATTGTTCTGGAAACCCCCTTCTTTTTTTNTCATTCCTAGAGCTCATTTTATATTAGAAGTTGAATGATTCCTCGTGTTTTAACAATCCCAGCATAATATTTTATAGCAATAAACTCCTAAGGAAGACAAAGGATAACCTCTGTCTTATAGTATCTGAGTAATGATGCCACTTAAAATCAAGATTCACTTTCTGGAAAGTGGACAGTCTGTTCAGGTATTCAGTTTACTTGTCAGTTCCATATGAAGTACAGTAGTTTAGCTGCTGATAAAAGTTATGTTTTGTGTGAGGACATAGATAACACAAGATATTGTAGCAGACACTAATTAAAATGAACCCTGAGAGTAGGTTTTTTCCAATGTCTTGTGTCATGATTCATTGAAAAAATGACTGAATTTGGATAAATAGATAAAGGAACTGGCTCTCTGAGGTCAGCTGAAAGATTTAAATTAAATCAGTGTCTTCACTAATTTTGAACATTGCCTAAAAAAATCTTCCTGAGTGATATTTACAGGAACTGATAATACTATATAAGATACTAAGCTGTGAGGTTCTTATTTTGATTTTTTTGGAAACTGAACAGAGATGTTCAAAAGAATCCAATCCTGCCAATCAAGGTGAGGATGAGCAGACAGATACATAAATACACTATGTGCTTCTGAAGTGCTTTTGGGTGCAGAATGTTATATCCCATCACAGAGCAGAAATGAAAGTCACAAGCACCCAACATTAAAAAAAAAACCAAACAGAAAAGCCATCCTTTCCTCACTCATCCAGTAATTAACCATTAATTTTTAAACTTTGAAAATTCAGCAAATTTATTGCAATGCTTTCCATCAAAGCAGGTTTTTGGCTCATTTTTCACATCCTATAGCACAGCAATATGAATATGAGCCAGCACATTTAGTTGCCCTTGAAAAGTAACTTCTGGTAATAGAAATTATTCCTACCCTCAGATACTTTTCCTTTGACTTCATTTGGGCTAATGCATATATGACAAAATCCCAGTGTGCCACTCCCTTGAATTTCCTTTAACATCTGACCTCACCCAGCTGTTTATTATTAAGAGACATTTGCTACTGCTGTGCACGTTGCCATACACTGTCTCTATAATCAGCATATTTTTATCCCAAATACTCGAATTTACAAATAAGCTAGAAATGAATGCCTTGCATCAGCTTTAATTTTGTAATGCAGTGACCCATTCTACCACTGTGTAATAACAGGTCCCACTGTGACAATTAAAACAAATCACCTTACAGAATATGCCATTAGATACATTCATGCCTCATCAGTAACTGAAGTGTCTTTTATGATATATTTCAAAGAAAGTTATATAACTTTAGCCCAGTTTCCCCAAAGCACAAAATGATCTATAACAAATCTCCTATCTTCTCGATTTACTATGAAAATGAAATATGGATGAAATGAAATAAAAACTTTAATTAAGACTAAAATAGCTCTTGGCCACTAAATAAAACACAAGTGCGTAGGTAATTTTGATCCAATAACAATTGATCTAAAATGAAACTAAGTTCCCAGACACCACTGCAGCTATAATTTCTTAGCTCTCCTATTTTGAACAAACTGCAACTAACAAGAAGTAAGTGGAAAAATGAATTATTCTAGCTCACATTACATGCTGATCATTTTACCTAATTTGAGAACCTCTTTTATGTTGTATCAGGTGACATTACTATGACTGTCAGAGCAGCACAGTTTCCTCCAGGCCTAATCCCGTCTCTATGAGTAGTGCTGTGCATGTAGCAAAAGTGGTACAAGAGTAGCAACCGTACTGTCAACTTGTCAGTGCTTTTTAAGAGGGGTTAAACTATTTCTCTGCCAGATCTTTACATTCTCGCTGCTGGGAGCACTTGGAATTAAAGTGTTGTAAGTGAACAACATTTTCATTTGTATATTTTAGTAAGCTGCTTCCAAACTCTTTTTCTGTTCCCGAGTGGGTAGGACACTTATGGTTGAGATTCATCTCATTAACTTTAGACATCTGCAGTGTAGACATCTACATCTGAACTAGTCACTTGGGACTTACATTGTAGTCAACAGAGAGCTATAAACACTTTTAAAGGGGGATTTAGCTGACCTATTTGAGTCACTTGGTAGCAGGGCACCCATTAAAATAACCAGTTCACGATTAGATGAGTACATTTAGGTGTCTATGCTTGGTCAGATGAATCCCACTGAGACTTCAAGACCTATATCTAGGTGCTTTTGTAAATTGGTCAGTGGGGAGAAGAATAGATGTTTTGCTCCCCTGCATCCTGTAACTTGCAAACGCAAGCTGTGCAATATATCTTTTGGCTTTTTTTGTTTGCCTGAAGCCCATACCATGCTGGTAAGTAATCAGGTACTTGCTCAATAGAATGGTCCCTGGAGTGACCCAAGGGTAAGTTTGCCTGTTGTCTTCACAGGACAATATTAAAGCCTGACAGCACTTGCCTGGCCTGTCTCCACTGTTCCATGAGATGGTTCCTGAGAGCCATCCCTTTTACAGACAAGCTAGTACAGCACAGTTTGCAAGTACAAGTGAAGTTACACCCATATTTCCTACACTCTGGAATCTCTTGGCTTGAACATGTAACATGCAAGCCATGAACTCCCAGAGCATATCTCTTCTGACTCTTGGCCCTGGCTCTTCTGTCTCATACACAGCTCATGTCCCTACTGTCCCACCTGGGAGACCTGCCTGGTTCTCAGCACTGCTTTCCAATGCCTTGTACTGCAGGAAAAGGGAGGAGGCGGCCAGACCCAGGATAAATATGTTAGCTCTTAATTGGAGTTATCGACTCACATAATCCACAACCAATGTCACTATCTGTGTCCCCTGCAACAGCTGGACTGGATATGACAGGTCTTCTAAATAAACTTTCCCACTGAAGAAAAATGGCATTACAGTCTTTGTCTTTAATTAGGCTTTCTCCATTGGATTGGATTTCCTTGTCTTTCTTCGTACAAAGCACTACAGGCCATGCTGCAAAGACTGAAAAGAAAGTCAAAACTGTGGTGCTTTTCCCCTTTCACATCTGTGCATCTCTTGCTCTTCCTAAAAAAAGCAAACTAATGGGTAGTCTAATGCTGTCAATGACCTAAATAATAACTGGATTTACATTTCTGTACCTTTGGATGGATTCATTTAATTCCTTTTAAAACTCTGATTCTTACTGCAGATAAGCCATCAGTGTGCTTAAAAGGATATTAAAACTAGAAAGCAAGTGCAGAATAGCAGGTTCATTAGACAACACTTTTTCCAAATGTGGAAGCTGAACACCAGATGCCGTTTTGCATAATAAAAGCAGTCAGTGATTAGCCCTTAGAGGTCTGTGATCCCTGAATAATAACCCATTTTTCAACCTTGTCTTACCCCAAATTTTCAGCTTTAGCACTAGTCCATTTTAATAATCATATAAACAAAATGTGATTGTAATTCCTAGTGCTGTTTCAAAATTAAGTGTGATTTTCCGGAATTTATTCAAAATGGGAAAAAATTCTATAGCAAACAACCATTTGTAGGAATAATGAAAACATGGGACACACCAAAAAAATTGAAAATAGGAATAAAATCTCTAAGTGAAAGGAAAACTAGTGGATGTTAGGCCACCCCAGCTTGTATAATTCCAGAGAGAGTTAAAAACACACAATCAGTGTCGGGCCCTCCTGACACTGAATTCCTGGCTTTGAGTCTCAGTGAAAAAATTGGAGAATCCAGTTCTTTATCTCCAGGGAAGATGCTGTAATCATTATCCTCCCTGAGCTCAAAAAGGGGAGTTTAGGCATATGGGCTGCTGATTTCTTTGAAGATTGGTGGCTTTCTAATCTGTTTCATCAGCTTTGAGTTTGGGAGTGAGGAATAGCAGACACGACATGATCAAATCTGGATGATTTGGCTCTTAGCACTTATATCAGCTGCTGAACCTACCCAGGTCCATCTGCTGTTTGTGGATGTTTCTTCCACAGCAGACCTCTATTTGACTCTTCTGTAAGAGGACAAAAGTGAGACTCCCCACCATAGGCAGGGAAATGGTGCATGTCTTCAAAAAGAGCAAAGCAATACAGTGAATGCAGGGGAAAATTGTCACAAAGGTTAAAAAAACCCCAGCCTTCAGGACTTGGAAGTTGCTGGGATACCTCTGTGAAGAACTTTTATTTTAAAGTCAATATGTCTTGTTTGCCATTTCTAATGAGTACTGCTCATTTCAGACTGATGCCATGCAAGACTAACATTGTACAAACAAAGACAGCAGAGCACAAACTCATGGCCCAGTAGGACCCTATTATGTTACCCTTTCAAGGTTCTGCAATTACAAGAAGTAAAGGTTCAGTGCAATTATGGACAAATAGAAACATACTGCAGCAACAGATTTGGTACAATCATTTGAAAGCCAATAAGTATTTTTGTTTTAGTGACAGTTATCTGTAGTCTGTTGTGTCTGCAAGCTGGTGGCAAGACACTAGAACAAACTTACCAGCCCATCTGGTGCCTGGAATGAAGTATTTCTATGCTTTGTGTTATTTCAGCCAAGACTGAAAGCAAGAAAATCTCCCGTGGCTCAGATGATTCTTCCATTTGAGGTCAAGTGGGTTGTCAAGATAATAGGAGTCGTAAGAAGATTTTAATGGCTGATGGTCATTTCTTGCATATATTTTGTGTGTGTTTGCATGCATATATATATACAACAAATATATAACTGAAAAATAAATCCAGGTTGGCTGATTTGAGAAGGAAATCACCTTTTCAAGAGGAAATTTTATTCTGAAGGTACTGTAGTAGAATAATTAACTAAAGTCCCAGTTTTCAGGTGATAGGAGACTTTTTGTGGATTTGCTCACACTGTGCTTTCCCTCAACACTTTTCCAGTACCTTTGTTTCAGCATCACACAAACATTTATATACTTTTGAAGTGGTGACTAGATATTAAGGCCTGTAATGAAATATTTCAGATATTAGCAATAACACAAAACATTAATTTAATAGCACTGTCTATAATTTACACAATTTCAGAGATTTTCCTGTATGTTTTCAGTACAAACTAATAGCAATTCTCTCTCCAAATAAATTACAATTAAACCTGATCATGTTGTAAACCGTAGTGAAAAGAAAAGGAAAAGAAGGCTGTAGTGGAGTACAAGGGCTGAAATAACATATCAGCATATGCTTAATGTCATAAAATATGTTGATACCTTTTGTTTGGTTGGTTGGTTTCCTTCATTCCCTGTTAAAGCTTTTGTTTTGGCAGGTAGCACCAGGTGGCACTGTTACATAAACATCTACATTTTTTTTTGCAGAACAAGGTTCCAGTGTTGGGAAGACATGCTTCAGCCAGGGCAGGTGCTAGGCTTTATGGAGGGAGAAGCTGAGGCAGGCAGGAGAGAATTTTGCTTTGTACCCACACTTCCCTTTCATTACAATTTTTATATTTATTTAATACATTGTGCAGATTTTACCCCAGCCAATAATAAGAAAGTCAAGATTTCCAGAAAGTAGCCTTTTCAGTATGCTGTTTGCAAGTAACCCTGTACAAGGACTTGTGAATGGCTAAATAAAACAAGATTTACTTAGTGTTTACTCAGTTACTTCATCACAGTATTCTACATTAATAGCCAGTTTTTCAAAGCCCCAGGTGTTTGATAGTGCTTGACGGAAAGATGAGAAATGGAATACAGGTATAGAAAGAACCAGCCACAATGGGATTATGAGATTAATTCTGTCACTTGGAGTCATATGAGTACCACAGGGTTTTGTGGTACTGGGTACTGTGACACTGAGTGCTTTCAGCTTCCCGTTTCTGAAGATTGTCACAACTTTGGTTTTCCCACTTGCACTTACATCACTTTTAACACAGGCTGCAGTCGGTAAAAATAAGTGAAAGTTCTTTTTAAAAAATTCAATGCAAATAAGAGCTTTCTTAATGTTAGAAAAAATCAGGGTACAAAGACTAGATATCTACTAATATTTACCTCTCCCACAAATATAGCAAGAAAAGCCTCTCTGCCTTTGTGTTATCTGTTTCATGCATCCTTCAGGTGCTTTTTGATCTACAGACTAAGTTCTTACGCAAATTTTCCATCTTAGAGAGGACTCCAGTCTGGGAAAGCAGGTTTAACTCTATATCCTGTTCCTTTTTTTCTTTTGTTTTAATATTTTTTTCTGCCTTTATTTTTTTTTCTCTCCAGACAGTTATATTTCTATCTTGTCTTAACAGATATCAGTTTCATAACTATCATCTACATCCAACCTTTGACTCCTAACTGCCCAACTCTATCAGCATGTCATCAAAGTTGAATATTCTTTTAACCTTATGCAGATCATTTCAAATCCTGTGTTGAGTCTCCTCACGTGCGGACCTTTGCTTTTCATTCAATACCTACAACTTGGCACAACAAGTTATGCAGCTGTGGATTTTATATACTCATTATTGGCTCCTGTTTAAAATCATACATTGCAATATTTATTGTTTTCACTTAGTAATGACTTTGGGGTGCCAAAACTAACTGTGTCTTTGGTTAGACTATTTCAAGAATTCTATGCCTCAAATGCAAAAAAGGTATGTTATCTGTCATGTACCCATATACCCTTTATTTTGTATATGCTTTAATAAAGCCTTGTAAAATTTCAGGACATCTGCCTTGCCATTCACATTTTTTCATGAAATATTAGAATAACAAATATAGGAAGTCAAATAATACAAGACAAGTAACCAAATGACATGACACGTCACTTGAGTCAACCACTTAACCAAAATGACAGCTTAGAAAATGGGGGGTGGAGGTATCTTAGCTAACTGCCAAGGTGTCTCTGAGACACTGGCAGGTACTGGATAATGATGTAGAAATGAATAACATGTGGGAATGGAGGAGAGACATAAAACCAGTTTGGTAAAATTTGTCCCCCTTCCTGGATTATGTGAGATTCATCAGCTTTAAGGAAATTATCTAAAAATGTGAGGGTTACTCAAGCCAGAGAAAATACAGTCAGTAAGCGGACCAGGATCCCTTTTTGTTTCCATCCTTAGAGCTGAGGTTTGGCTCCACTGAACTCTAGATTTACAACTGCCCTATTAAAGCCTAGAAGCTGGGGTAGCGGGGCATGCCTGAGTATAGATAATCGTTGCAAGAAAAAGCGTGGTGCTTAAAATACCTTCTAGTTGTTTATAACAGCCTCTCTGACTGAGTTTATTGATCTGAAGGCAAAGCTAGTGGAAAGAACCATGTGAGCGTTTCTCAGATGCCTTATAATCCACCAGTAAAAATTAAAGCTGGTGTTAAGGTTAAATGGAAATCCAAAGTAGTATTAATGGGAGTCTTGCAATTAATTTGTTACGTTTTTTAGGAAATGCTGTCTTTCTTGAAAGGATCTAGGATCTTATAAAATGTATAGCAGTCAAAGATGATGATGGAGGTAAATTGGGGAACGCACATCCCAAAAAAAGGGGGGAGGGGGGCGGGGAGGAAAAAAATCACAGTTAATGATTCCAGGAAGAATCCCAGTCCAAGAAACTGAATACCTCATATTCCTCCCCCTGGCATCAGACCAAGGTTTCTGAGAACTTGTCTTCTTGTCAAACATAATCACCCCATTAATACATAAACAGACATTATCACCGTTTGCCACACTGAAAAAACATCAATATCATTAAAAGTCTCTTTTCTAATATCCATCATAGCAATGCAGCAAAAAAAGTGAAATAATATTGCAGCTATTCAATCTTCTTTCCCTTTGCCCAAAGCTGGAGTTCACTTTATGAACTCTCATTTGTCAATATTTTGACTAATTTGATTGTGGTGCAGGAAGTCTATATTTGTATGTAAATTCATTAAAAGTTGTACCAAATAAAAGAACAGATTAAGATCAGAATATTCCCTTTTCAGAGTGGCTGTATTATGCAGAGTTACGCGGCATGCTAGAGCGGAGTTGAGCAAGTGCGTGATGGCACCCATGGGTGGATGTCATTGATCACCCTGCTGATTTGTCCTTTCCTGATGTATCTCCAACCAGGCAGAATGGGCAAAACTGTAAGATAAGCTGATAGGTTTTGATTTTGAGTCTGCTGGCCTATCTTCTGGATCATATCATGGACGCTGTTATATACTGTTACTATAATGCTGTTGAAAGTATTAAGTCAGTGGGAGGGAAAACTGCACTGGAAGTGTGCTGCACTGGCAAGTGTCACTAGTCAAGAGGAAGAATAACCGTTTCCTGCAGTACCTGTTATTCCTTAGAGCTCTCTCAGCCGTGCTTAGCACATAAAATCTGACAAGATTAGAACCTCAGGTGGTATGGCTTCAGGCAAAAGAGAAACTCAGTTACCTGTCAGTAGTAATAATAAAGAGATGAGTGAAACCACCACAAAGCTGTCTCTATCTTTCCCCTGGATTACCTCTCTTTTAAGATGCCCTTATTGAACAGTTATTCCCTGTGTCTACTGATGAAAGAATAAGTTAATGTTGTGCAAAGAAAAAGCAAGCCTTAAATCTATTTTATGTGTTGACTAAGTTTCTTTGAATATTTTTATGACATATTTACTTTTCTGTTTGCTCTCTTTTAAACTGAGCTATAAAAAAGTAACAGCTTCCAATGTCATTAGCAGGTATGTGATACTCAAATGCATTCCTTACTTTTTTCTTTTGAGTAACTTCCATCTTACAAGGTAAATTAAAGGTTTCAGCTGAACCATAGAAATGGTCTGCTCCAGCTCCCACTGAAATCAGTTCGTTATCTTCAGGTATTCCTACATCAATATCTATTTCCTTTTAATAGAGACTGTAGACTACTTATTTGTTGCAGCTGTGATGAGAAGTTACAGCTAAGCCCTACTGCTTATCCACCTACCCTATTATTTACCAAGAAAACACATAGAATCAAAGGAATCTAAATATATTCTTCAATACCTACATTAATACTATACATTTTAAACTCAATTTGCACTGTGCTTTCAGATTAAATTCTTTTTGTTTTTCCCAAGTAAATCCTCTCAGAATGTTCTGATTTTTACCCAGTTGGCTGCAAAACACATAATTTCCTATCAAAGGGACTGGCTTTTTGTCTGAAATAAGAATAGCAGAAATTAGATTTTCTCCTGTAGATGGCTCAATATTCCTAAAAAGAAAAATCAGAATTCCCAGTCCTTTAGGATGACAGTATTTTCATGTTATAGAGTTTGTTGTGATTTTTTGGGTTTGTTATCTGCTTTTAATGCAGCAATGACTGACAGGCAGAGAACTAAAAAAATGCAACAGCCATATGACTGCTACAGTAACCGAAATGAAAGTTGTTTTGCAAAAAATAGGGAGAAAGATTTCAAGCTAGAGATCCATTTAACGTGTGCCTACAGGAGGTGAAAGGATTTCTCCAGGTGGAATTTGACACATATCTAGTCAAGTTTTTAAATGGTAAGTCTGGTCACTTGCATAGCAAATACACAAAGATAAATAGGGCACATCTTTGATGTAGGCCTTAAAAAAAAAAAAAAAGACAGATTGTGGACCACTTAACCAGATGCCACAGGGTCTACGCAGGGCCTCTGTAATCTTGTTTTTGTAACTGCTGCATCTATTAAAAAGGAACAGAGGCCAGAATGCTTGTAAATGAGAACATCATCTTCTCAACACAGCCTTGCTTTTGGAATCTTTCCATTTGCTTATTAGTGAGTGATATCCCTCAGTCATCAGTACATTAACATTTTACCAATTTTTTTTTAAATTTCAGTTTTAAAAGCTCTTTTTTTTTTTTTTTTCCTTTCTGGTTAGATCCCAGCTAGATATTTATGTTATTTCTTCTCCCTGAAGTACACGGTGAACTCTCTGATTCTTTGACCTTAAGAGTCAGGTGTAAAAATGTGAGTCCTTTGTACAGCATTTTGATGGTAAAACTTCTCTTCTAACAGTGTTAGATGAACATATGTGAGAGATCCCGTCGAGATTCAGACGAACATTACAATAACTAGTTGTGCTGCACAAAGCCTTAGCTAAAGCACAACTTCAAATGTGTTGGATTGTGTCAAAACAGTTTTGAAACTGTGTTAAAATGATTTATATAAGCCAGCAGACTTTTAAAATACACCTGGTTTTGCTTGTTGGCCATGTGGGTTAATCTCCCCATTCCTGCTCAGGATGAGCAATAACCTCGCTCGCAGTGGGTACTCATGAACTGTACTGTAATTCGATGTCAATAGGAGTACCAGAGTTGAATGCATAGATGTTTTCACATACCAGTTGTAAAGACTGCGATTTTAAGTGTATCTCTGAATGAGAAGCACAGAATAAGCTATTACGTGTGCACATGCGTATATAACTATTCATGTATTTTGCTTCTGGCCTGTCCTAACCTTCAGATTGCTTCAAGCCACATCCACTGGCTGTGCTCAGCACGATGACACATTATTCATTTGTCCATTTTCAGGTCCTTCCTACTATCAATGTAAAACATACAGGACAAGAGGTGCTTTATACATATTTCTGCACACACCTTCTTACTTCTGTACCCTGGCATATAGTCTAAGGCATAAACTGTCTCCACAGATACTTCCACACAAGCTGGTCTCTTTAAAAATATATAGAAAATTTGGACTATTCAGTTAAAGAAATACCTGCTGTGTTGTGTTGACTTTGGCTGGCTGCCAGATGCCCACCCAGCCACTCTCTCACTTTCCCTCCTCAACAGGACAGGGGGAGAAAAAAAGGTGGAAAATCTCATGGGTCAAGATAAGGATGGGGAGATCACTTACCAATTACCACCACTGTCAAAACTGACTTGACTTGGGGAAAATTAATTTAATTTATTGCCCATTAAAAGAGATTTAGATCGTGAGAGACAAAGACAAATTAAAACACTACCTTCCTCCTTTTTTTTTCATCAAGGCTTAACTTTACTCCTTCACTCCCAACTCCTCCTGCCCTGAGCGTTGCAGGCGGATGGGGAAGGGAGGGTTGGGTCAGTCCATAACAGCTCCTCTCTGCCACTCTTCCCCTCTCACACCTTTACCCTGCTCCAGCATGGGCTCTCCATGGGCCACAGTTCTGCCAGGGCATACACAGCTGATCCACTGTGGTCCTCTCCACGGGCTGCAGTGTGGATATCTGCTCCAGCGTGGTGTCTCCACAGGCTGCAGGGGAATCTCTGCTCCGGCATATGGAGCACCTCCTCCCCCTCCTTCTCTCACCTTGGGTTTCTCAGGCCTGTTCCTCACATCTTTTTTTTCTCACCTCTGCCAAGCAGCGTTTTGCCCTTAAGTACATTTTCCACAGAGATGCCACCATCTTGTTTGTAGAGATCAGCCCTGCCCTGCGGGGGGTCGGTGGAATCCGACTGGAACCGGCTTCCAGCCCAGGGCAGCCCTGGCCTCTCCTCACAGAGGCCGCCATGCAGCCGGCACCTGGGCACCAGTGCCCCATACACCTGTAAATATAAAATAACTTTGTCATTTTTTCTTCTGACATTAAGGCGCCCCTCCACCAAAAATTTTTCTTTGAAATAAGTTTTTTTTAAATACACCTATATATCTCCTGAAAGCTAGTCCATTTTGATCTGGAAAACCTAACACATAGCCTGTGGAAAGGTTGCTTGTTTTGCATGCAGTTTATAGACCTGAGTAAAAGTTTGTCAGATCACTGTGGAGAATTTGCAGCAATTATTTGTCACTTGTAAAATGTGTGTCTGTCTCCACTGCTAAGCAAGGTCTGTCTTTGCCTTTCAGATCCCTTTCATAGCCAAGTTTATCAGCCATTCTAATCTGTACTAACTATAATTACTTTCAGAAGTCCTGATTGTATAAAAACCTCTCTTCAGAAGTCTGATATAGTGTCTGGACCCAGAATATATGATCTATGGAAACATTTTCTTCTGAAAAAATACTGCAATTGTTTTCTAATTCATAATCAGAAAATGTGATTAAGTAATAGACACTGGATCTTTCTTCCTCCCCCCAGTAAAATCACAGTTTAACTTTGTTTATATTTAACCATTTTGGATTACAATAAATAAATAAATAAACACTCTCTCATATATATATAAATTTACTACAGAAGAAATGTTTTTCAGTAGGATACATGCTAATGAAGACTGACTGCTGAAACATCGGCTGCCTTGCTCAGCTGCTGTAGTATGGTCTTGGCATGGCTCCCTCTGTCATTATTCATTAGACATAACACTAGATTACATCATCCAGAGTGGATTTTTTCCTAAACATGACTTAAACTGTAACACCTATCAGTTTTGTCACTTATTTTTCACCATGGGAATAGAAGGGACTTTTCCACTTCCAAAGTTGTACAAAAGATTGACTCACTGCACCATTTATTTGTGACAGCTGCTTCTCAAAAGAGTTTGCATGAAACTTTCATCACTAAGTTAAGCCCATGATTAATGTTTTATGGAAGCCCAGTCATCAACTAAGAATCACAAATAATTTTTCAACTTCACTTTGGTAAAACTTTCTAGGATATGGGGTAAGATCAATTGCTCACTTGATGGCATCCTGGAGTATGAAGTGCAGTTTAAGGTATTGCACCTTTAGCCAATGGATAAAAATACGTGGTGTTTTTTTTTTTTTTTTAAATATCTAAAGTTTGACTGATAATATCTTTAAGAAAGAAAGTGGAAATTTTAAAAAGCCAATGACAGAAGCAGTAACCACTAAGAATGTGACTTAACTCATAGCTACTTGGAGAATTAAAGAAACCATATTGTCTGAAGATGAGGAGATTGGTTGCTTTTAAATGAAATGCAGTGCTGGAGGAGACATCAAGACCAGGACCTGGTAACTGACATGAGTGCCTAATCAGAACAGAAAAATCCACAGACATTACATAATTCCATTGACTCCCTGAAAAATCTCTAGATAAATTAAGGTGTGTATGAATGTGATTCGCAGAAGCCAGCATGCACAGTAGGGATCACCTGAGCTAACCAGTAAGAAACACTTAAGAAGGGTGTCTACATTAATGCCACCCAGAACCTTTATGTCAGAAACTGAGCTGCAGACACTTAAAGATTAAATAATGCTTGAGCTGGGATGCAAAATTTCTAAATTTGAACCTAAAGAAACCTACACTGGACTATATTCAAACAGCCCACTATAAAAGGGTAATTCACACTTTTTGGCAACTTCTCTCTATTGATGGCATGGGGAATCACACCCGACAACCACAGAAACAGGTGATTTGAGATGGCATGTATGTTAGTATTTATGAGCTCATTAGCAGCACAATTTTGAATCAAATCCTCCAACAGTGTTTACTTAACTGCACATGTGTTTGGTATGCAGTAACTCAGTCCTTTTCAGAGGAAACTAAATTGAAAATGGCTTGAAGTGCACACCAAACACATTGAGAATCTTCATAAAGGACTGATCCACTGTTTGGACCTCTGGATAGTTTCAAATTACACAGGTACTGGAGATGTTAGATTCAGGTCACTACACTAAACCTCATCTATGTAAAACCGCCAAAACACATACAATGTAAATACAAAAAGATGACTCAGCACTGACTGTTTTGTTCTGCTAGTGTAATCCTGTTGCTCAAAAAAACTTTTTGTTGCAAAATTAGCTCAAGTCCCCTTGGCTTTCTTGAACTGCCATAGCAGGATAAAAATGAAATTTTTCAGGCTCCGTAGGTGGTCTAACTACATTCTCTAAATCCTTATTTTTTAATCTCATCTATAATTACTAACATTCAAGAGGATATTGCTCACAGATACTGTAAACTGCAGTGATGTTCAGGGCGTTAGCTAATAAGGTGAGCAGGAAAAAGAAGGCAGATTCTTTTGGTTTGTCCCTACTGAAAAAGGAGAAGAAAATACCAGAAACAAACCACTACACAGTCTGAATCCTCCTCTTTTTTCTTCCTAAATGTGGGTTTCCATGTTTTTGCTGCAAGCATTTCACCCATGACTTCATAAGTAAAAAAAGTTTCTGTCTTTTTCTAAATTATTCGGTGGATAAAGTGCTTTCCTAATCAAAGGAAAAAATAACAAGAAAAGTCTCATTTTCAGATACCTTCTAAAAAAAACTAAAGAAAAAAAAATCCAGGGGAAAGCTCCTCTCTTACATATCCAGCCTTCAGTTTTCCCTATGTTAAATAATGAGCCATGAAAACTTTAGCTGAAAGATTTCCAAATGTTATCTAAGTAGACAGAGGTCATTCAAATATTATCCATATACAGTGTTCTGTGTGGCCCAAGATTACCATAACAACTAGGGCAGAAGGACAGCTTATTTTTTCTGACCACTCTTTTGCTTGGCAATTGAGAACACAAATTAGTGCTAATTTTTAACAGGAGCTCTTGTAATGTACACATCTGTTTAACTGGTCTGAACTAAGACTGTTCTGAGTTCGTGGTGACTCTTGAAGTATTCTTTATATTGCAGCAACTTTCAGGCACTTCACATCCGAGCTTTATTCAAACCTGCGCCTGCGGTATATTACCAACCACTTCAATTCCTCTTGTTTTTCATTTATGTTAGAAAGATAATAAGACTCTTTACACTTTTAAAGGCTCTAAAACTGTTTTGAGGTGTTCATGTCTTCACTTTATATATTATTTTTATTGTTTGTTGCTTTCATACTGTCCTCTCAACACTGTACAGCAAATAAAAACCCTGAAGTGATATGCTTTGAACAGCTTATACAGTAAATGAAGCAGAGAAATCAGCAGGGATGGTACTACAGGAGAAAGAATAGCTACAACTTCTTGTACGAATTGTTGTGTTAATGCTGAATTTCTCCCCAGGTTTGGATTTGACCCTTTTCATGGTCAGCTTGGCTGGGGTTTTATGTATCTGCCATTGTAGCTGGAGTCTAAGGTCAGCCACAGGTCTCTGTATAACTTCATCTAGCAAAGCTTGGCTAGTCCAAATATGTTTGTCATCCTAGTCACAGGGAGGGTCTTTCTGCTTGTGTCCGTTACCAAGGCATTCTGCATTTCTCCTTTTTTTCTGCTATAGGTATAGGGAGGACCATTGCAGCAAATCATAACGGAAAGCCAGCCTGGCAGGATTGCTTTCAAATTATAATTGTATTTTGGCTGTCAGCTCAGGGCTAGGTCTCATCTTCTGATGATATTGAGAGAGGTGCTGTTGCATTTTAACATACTGCCCTGCTAAGTCTTGACATGTTTCCTCCTAGAATTGTATTCGGTCTCCCTATCCAATCTCCTGTGGAAATACACTTCCCAGGGAAAAAAAAAAAAAATCAAGTTTAATGTAGTTTTTTTCTTATTATCCTGTAGCATTCACATGCCATTCATACCAGTTGCATGAATGGCTTACTAACCTTTACTTACCCTGAGTTTGAGCGTAGCCCTGGCTTCGCTTCTTTGCCATCTGAGTCAGCAGGCAGTTAGTGATTTCTCTCAATGCCTGTTGTAGCCCAGCTGTCTCCTGCCCTTTGGTGTGCACACGCTTTACCTCTCCTCCCCAGAGCTTCCACAGGCCACCGTGCCCTGGGCAGTGCTTCTCTTTCAATTGACCACGCTGCTTGGGGAGTCGTGTCAGAGCTTCAAAAAGCTTCCCACAGCTTTATCATAGCGACGCTACTGCTTGGCTTGGCTTTCTCCAACCGGCTGCTTCACAGCTCCATTTCTGCAGCTGTCCATGCCCTACTGAGGCACAGCTTGCAGCCTTCTCTTCCTCTAGGTCGTCTGCTTTGTGATACTGCTCCCAGCTGTGTTTTTCTTCTTCTGACGGCTGAGGTCACAGGAAAAAGCATTCTTTTTAGATGCGGTTGTATCTAAATGCTTCCAACTGAATACACAGTTAGCCCCTCTGAAAATACAGTGTGCAAGTAATTGAAATTCTGCTTCATTCTTTGAAATAATTGTGCAAAAATTTAGTTACACTGCAGCTCTTCTACTGTTGCAGGGAGAAAACACTCTGAACAAAACTCTGGCAGAAGGCATGAAGTCTGACAGTCGGCAGTGATCCCAGTACAGAATCTAAAAAAAAGTCTTTCTTCTGCCTTTGTATTAAAGGTCTAGGCACTGTTTAAGACAGTAAGATTGATGTTAAGATAAGATTTTTAATTTTCCCTTGTTTCTGGTACATGCTTAAAGGCAGTTCTGTATTCACTTGCACTTTCACTCCTTACCAAATTAAATTTAATAATTTGAATACTGATCAGCAGCAAGGCATTTGTGTATAAAATCAGCATGTTTATTCTTGAATGCTTGTCACAGGTGGATGAATGTGGCTTTGTTGCATGGAATTTTAAGTTGTCTTTGACCTAGTTGGACTATGGCCCAGTTCATTTTGAGTACGGCTAGACTAAACTTTTGGTTTATTAAAACAAACAAACACAACCCATAATAAAATATTTTAGTTATTTCTGCTGAGATCTCCTCTTCTCTCTGTAATGTGCCACACCACATATGTGCAGCAGTATTATAAATTCGTGTACCACAATACACACTATGGTGTGTCCACATGGTGTACATGGAGTAATACCTTCAATTTTAAATCAAGGATTAGATGTATGCTGTTTCCTGGGTTACTGCTAAATAAAACCACAGCTAAGATACGCTTTTTAGAATTACATGTAATAGTCCTTACTGTTAAATTTTTAACATCTTCCATGGCATGGCTTTGGCCTCTGCCAACTACCAAACACTTGCAGGAAGTGCAAGGCATGATTCAGGGTAGGCAGTCTGGACGAAGGCAATCTGTATTCTCTTATCTGACACAGATCTCCAGCACCAGCAGACTTTGTACCTTCAAACACTCTTGACTGTCCATGTGAAATAGCTATAAAAACACCGTTTGAATGGGTTGTCCACAGCTTTCAAAGCATTTCACATCCTTTAAAATGGAGGAAAAAAACCAACCCAAAACCAAAACAACCATGCAAAACCAAACCCAAAAAGAACACTCTCTTCCCATACTAGTAGAAGTTTACTGTCAGGTACCTGTCACTTGGATGAGAGTAATGTGATACAAGGGTATGAGTGATACTGTCATGAACAAGTTGTTATAGAGACAGAATATTATCAAGAAATAAATTAAAAAGTAAACAGATACTAATTTTACCTGTAGTTTTCCTTTTCAAGGATATTTAAGCACAGTCAATTGCATGATAAAATTTTGTAATTAATGGAAGTTAATACTCTATAAGATGGGAGTTCATGGGCAAGTAAGGTGGGAGCTGAAGGATAAAGAACTGTTGTGCAAGTCACAGTAATCTCTCTTGCCTTGCAATTGGAAATCTGGCCAAAGAGCTTGTGAACACGAAGCTACTTGTCTTATATGTAATTCATATTGTTTTATTACTTGGTTTTACTAAGTCTGGCAACAAATCACTTCTTTTATGAAAGGAAATGTTTGGGAATTATTTATTATTACTCCTCATCTACCTACAATTATTGCTATAACAGTCTGAGAACAGCACTTGCCTTATATATCTTTGGCAAGTTCAGCAATTACCAGTTACTTGTGTTCTTAAACTCAGCAGCTACATTGGGGATTCTACTTGGCTGTGGAGCTCACGGTCTCCATATCTTCATAACCCATCACCTTGTACAATTTTTATTTACATCAGTATAAAGTTGTAGAAAAGTATCAGAGGTTCTTCTACAGAGTTCGTTGCGGCTGAATTAACAATCTGAGGTGGAAGAAAACTGCATTTGCTCCATAGTTAGAAAGCTTATTGTAGATTATAATTAGTGTGTTCTATTTTAAGATTCAAAAGCAAAGAAAACAAAGCTAAATTAAATACCTAGCCAAACCACTGATGTTGATTTCAAAGACGGATAATTATAGCAGTAATATATTTAGAAGGGTTTTGTTCTTCATTTTCTTCCATCCACATATGAAGGCACTGCACAAATCACAGTTCTAGACAGTATTTTTTATTATCATTTTACCAGCTGTGAAATGTCACACAATAGTGAAAGGGACTTGCTTTTGTTACACAACCTCTGAGTTATAGTTGTCAGCTGCCTCTCCCAGATCTACTTCTACAGAACTGCTGCTTGCTCTACTATTCCTTGTTTTACTTGTGCAGTTATTCTTGCAGAAGTACAAGGTTTTAATTTGTACATGTGAAACTTCATCCTATGTTTTGAACCCTTTCTACAATATTTCAGGGTAGATGAAATTCTAACCTATCAGCCCTTCCCAATTTGACTTATCACGTTTCATGTAATGCAATATTTGTAGTCTCTACTCAGTCATCCAATGAAAACAATGCATAACACCAGGCCTACCTTAGATCCCATTTAACACATCTGTCTGGTTGGAAATGGGGACCACTGGTAATTACTCTCCGAGAATTCTTCTCCCAACACCTGTGCATGCACTTTATGGTAGATTCTTTTCTAAACTACTTTTTGTCTGTTCTTGTAAATGTATCATCTGAAACACTGTAAAGCCTGAGACAGTAATGTATGACATCTGCTGTTTCTCTCCTGCCCACAAGACTTCCTACCTTGTCATAAAACTAAATCAGCTTGTTCTGACACGATATGCTTTTGACAAGACCACCCTGGATGCCATTCACCTCCTTGTGGTCTTTTAGTAACTTTTTTTTCTCTTATGAAAAGTTCCTGACTTTTTCCAGGAACTGAAGTTAGGATAACTGCTTTACAATTTCCTGGACTACCAGTCTTTGGAATTTCTTCTGTCTTTCACAATTTCTCAGAAAAAATTATTACTAATGGCTCTGAAATTACTTCAGCCAGTCCTCTAAGTATGCTAGAATGAATATCCTCAGGTGATCCCATTATGAAATGATTCAGTTTATCTAATAATTGAATTTGTTCTTTTCTTATTTTACCCTGAATTGTCACCTTACTTTAGCTTCATATAATGAATTAGAGGCAGAATGTGGGTGAACGGAAAGAACAGGTTTCCGAAGGCTAGATTCTGCCAAATTTAAATATGCTTAGTTTTTTATCGATGGAACATTGTTCCTTAATTCAGTATGACTTCTTGCGGAGTACAGGAAACATCTCTTTCAGAGACGGAGGGCCAAGGACAGTTGCACAGGTGGCACGCACAGAGGTGTACCAAGCCAAGCACTTCTATATAGAAGGAGTCATTTGTGCACATGGATACACACTTGAAAGAGGTGTGGAGGTGGAAGGGCAGAACAGTGTGTGCATATGCGCACAGCTATAGCTTACTAGGTGCTCTCTGGCTAGTTTGTACCACTGAGTGTTTGCGGAACTACCAATAATGACACGATTTCTTTGAACCTCATCCTCAGAGAAACAGAAGCTTAACCTTACCTGAATTTAGGCATTTTTTAATGCAAATGTTCATCCTTAAAACTATTCTTTTCAGCTTTCTTTTAGGCAGCAGGGGGAAATATGTATGGCACTGATGATCTAGAATCATTGAATGGTTTAGGTTGGCAGGGACCTTAAAGATCATCTAGTTCCAACCCCCCCGCCATTGACAAGGACACCTCCTATGAGACCAGGTTGCTCAAAGTCTTGTCCAGCCTGACCTTGAACAGTTCCAGGGATGGGGCCTCCACCACTTCCCTGAGCAATTTGTTCCAGTGCCTCACCACCCTCAGAGTGAAAAACTTTTTCCTAATATTCTTTCTAAATCTACCCTCTTCCTGTTTGAAGCCATTACCCCTCGTCCTATCACTACATGCCCTTGTAAAAAGTCCCTCTCCGGCCTTCTTGTAGGCCCCCTTCAGATACTGGAAGGATGTTATAAGGTCTTCCCGGACCCTTCTGTTCTGCAGGCTGAACAACCCCAACTCTCTCAGCCTGTCTTCATAGGAGAGGTGCTCCAGTCCTCTGATCATCTTTGTGACCCTCCTCTGGACACACTCTAACAGCTCCATGTCCTTCTTATGTTGGGGCTCCAGAGCTGGACACAGATTCCAGGTGAGGTCTCAAAAGAGCAGAGTTGAGGGGCAGAATCACTTCCCTCAGCGTGCTGGCTACATTTCTTTTGATGTAGCCCAGGATACAGTTGGCCTTCTGGGCTGTGATCACACATTGCCAGCTCATGTTGAGCTTCTCATCAACCAACACCCCCAGGTCCTTCTCCTCAGGGCTGCTCTCAATCCATTCTTTGCCCAGCCTATATTTGTGCTTGGGATTGCCGCGACCCTGGTGCTGGACCTTGCCCTTGGCCTCGCTGAACTTCATGAGGTTTGCACAGTCCCAGTTTTCAAGCCTGTTTTTCCCCTCCAGTGTGTTGACTGCTCCACACAGCTTGGTGTTGTTGGCAAACTTGCAGAGGGTGCACTTGATCCCACTGTCCATGTCACCAACAAAGATGTTGAACAGCATGGGTCCCAGTACCGACCCCTGAGGAACACCACTTGTCACTGCTCGCCACTTGGACGTGGAACAATTAAACGCAACTCTCTGAGCACAACCGTCCAGATAGTTCTTTATCCACTGGGTGGTCCATTGGTCAATTCCATGTCTTTCCAATTTAGAGACCAGGATGTAATGTGGAATGGTGTCAAATACTTTGTGAAATTCCAGGTAGATGACGTCTGTTTCTCTCCCCTTATCCACCAATGCGGTAATGTCGTTGTAGAAGGCCACCAAATTTGTTAGGCATGGTTGGCCCTTAGTGGAGCCTTCACTAAGCCATGATGTGCTTCTGCTTTAGCCATCTATGTTAGGGTGAGATGAATTATGTTCTAAAACTACTCAGTTGTCTCCATTGACTATAAAGGGAGCATAAACAACTGGTTTGGATGAGGATATCCATAGTTCATCAGATTAATCCCACTCTTTGCTAAAGTTCCATTATTGCTAATGGTTCCATCAAGCCTCACATACCTCTTACATACAGCAAGTGTCTGTCTAAACACATTGCACTTTTAGTGTTAACTTCAAGAAAGGGAAGGCTGAGGCTTCCTCTCCTGAGCAACTGGTGGCCAGGTAGAGGACAAATCTGCTCCTTCATCTGTAGGAGACGATTACAAGGCCTGTGTTCCTTATTTGCTCTGAACACACACACACACACACACACACACACAGACGCGCATCTCTGTGTGTATATATATACATACTTCTTAATTATGTTTAAAGAATTACTTTTCTCACACATGCATATGCATACATTGCTCTTAGCAATGGAGAGGAAGTCCTCACTTTCCTTTTTTATGTATAAGAGCTTCTGCTTCCATCAAGCCTCCTGTCAGCACAACTGAACAGAGTGTATATAAACCTCAGTTTCAGAAGTCAGAACTATTTTCTGCCACTTTGACTTTTTCCACACTGTCAGATGTTCCTCACTTCATTTTGCATGGATTCAATATCCTTGAAGTTTTATTAGAATTTCCAGTTTTAAACATAGATTCAGGCTTAATCAAATCCCTTCTAAAACAAACATGATAAAGAATCACATCGTTATGTTTTTTGGGGGGAAACCTCTCATTCCCCACCCTCCTCAATTTCTTCATAGCCAACCAAAATTTAGCCCTGATTAATCTTATAATATCATAGGTTTTGATGACAATTTCTACTGGTAACAAACAGGAAATCTAATAAAATATTTCTAGTGTCTGTTTTGTTACAGATCTTTCATATAGCTCTTGTAATATCGTATGACTTTGAAATAGATTCAATTTACCTCTTGCTTCAAATAAGCTTAAAAATATTAACAAATGCGTTTTTTGCTCACATCATTAAACACACTCTGTAAGTCCTATTAAACCAGTCAAGGGAAGATATCTCAACATCAAATAGTACCTGCTCTTCAAATTCACTAACTAATAAAAGAATTGCAGAGCTTCCCTCACTTCAGTTTTAAAGTCTAACATGAAACATCTCTTTAAAAAGTATTCCTGACACCAACAAGATCTACTTCGTATCAACATGCTTTTAATAACATTAAGTGAAACCTTCTCCATGTTCAACTTCAATGCATTAGAATCAAGAGTAATGCCACTTTTAATTAAACTAGGTATTGCAAAGGATCTGTGGTCTCTTACATTTATCCTTATAATCGTATTTCATATTTTAGCCACTGAAGTATGTTTATTAATAGTGCTACAGAGATTTTGGCAGCAGGGCTTCTTAGATCTTCTAATAACCTTTTGAGCCTAAGATTGCTTCCTTTCATACTCAACCAAATCCTCTACCTTTAAGGAATGTTTCACTTTATTCAAAGCCTTTCTTTTTTCTTTGACTACCCTTCAATAATTCTTCTGCTAAAAAGTACTGATGAATTGCTTTGCTCCCCACGCAATCTAGAAATAATCAAAATAGGCCACAGACATACCCAGAGAAAAAGCTATTTTCAGTGACAGTTTCCATGAATTCCTTAAAATAGAGAAAATAAAAGGAGATCTAGATAACCTTTTGAACTCTATCTTTTCTCTACCGCTGTATCAATTTAGAAGGCAACTGTAGATGAATAAACATTGGAAAATGGTCACTCCACCTCTAGTAAAATCAATTTTATACTGTAAAGTAATATTTACTCCCAAGTTTCTGCAAATTTATGTCTTGTTGATGCTTGAGTGTTTAGCAGTAAAAGTGTCAAAATTGCTCCTTATACACCATTTCAAGTGGATCATATTATAATCACCTATTATTTTTTCTCCTCAAAATCTTTTTCCTATGGATAGTTTTGCTCACAGCCAAGAATTTGTCTATTGACTTCTTATCATAGCTACCTGTTATGAAAAGTTTTTATATGTTTAGCGCTAAATTTATCCTGTGTGTAAATGACATTTTGTTGGTAAGGATTTGCCCTCTTAATAGACAGACTCTCAATTTAAGTTTGTTTCAATGTCATCATACTATAATCTCAATAATTTTTAATCTTCCATAATGAACAACCTAATCAATAGATATATTTGTAGCAACTACTGAAAGTATTGACTTATCAGTTTAAATTTATTTATAACAATACATTTATTAAAATGCTGTTAAAATCCTAGTTACTCATTTCTGACTATAAAAATCCTAGGTTTAGATTCCACATCCAGATTTTCCATTCCCACTTCCATTGCTCAAACCAGTCAAGACCAATTGTAATGCTCTTCTTCACTCCCCTGCATTTTTGATGAAGAGTGGCCAGGTTCTCCCTCAGCACTTCCCTAGACTATGTAAATCCTCCCCCTCCCTGTCCCTAGGAAGAGGTAATGGCAACAGCGGTAGTCCAATATGTCCTCCTCCTTCTAGAGGTGTGCTCTGTCCCACCTCTGGGCAATTCATGGCAGGAGGAAAAGTTCTCTTGCATTTTGTACCTCTAAGTCTTCACCCAAGAAAATGGGGACTGAAGAAAAAGCTACTTCTGTGTTTCGGAAAGTCCATGATGCTATTGTTACAGGAAAAAGACAAAGAGAGAAAAAGAGAGGAGAGAAAAAGGGAGAAATAGAGAGAGAAAGAAAGAGAGAAAGAAAGGGAGACATGGAGACATGGAGAAAGAAAGAAAGAGAAAGAAAGAAAAAGAAGGAAAGAAAAAGAAAGGAAAAAGAAAAAGAAAGAAAGAGAAAAAGAAAGAAAAAAAGAAAAAAGAAAGAAAAAGAAAAAGAAAGAAAGAAAGAAAGAAAGAAAGAAAGAAAGAAAGAAAGAAAGAAAGAAAGAAAGAAAGAAAGAAAGAAAGAAAGAAAGAAAGAAAGAAAGAAAGAAAGAAAGAAAGAAAGAAAGAAAGAAAATAAAAACCAAAAAAGTGATTCATGACTATACTCTAATTCCTAAGTAACAGTAAATGGTAGAATGAGCTGAAGATATCTTTCCTTTTCCTTTTGCAGAGGAAATCCTTAGGTGCTAGAGATCCAGCATAACTGTGTTTCATCACACTGTTACCATCCTCCCCTTTAGGAATGAATGGAGCTCCTGAGATGTATTTCCCGGGCAAGCAGAAGGACCTCTTGGTGTCTTAGAGTGACAAGGCAAATAAATGTTCAGATGACCTAAACTGATGAACGACCCAACCTCTTGTTGACCCCAAAGCATACTATCACAAAGTTTGTTTAAAACTATGTTTGTATTCCCCTACAACCCTGCTGCAGACAACAATGACTACAGCATTCAAAATGCAAAACCTTTAAGGCCAGGGACCCTCAGAATATTTTAGGACAGCAAATGTGGTTCTCCATATTCTTGAAAGCAGTACAGAGAAGGAATGTTTTCTACAAAATGCCAATCTAAAATCTGTTAAGCGTTATAACCTGAAACAATGAAATGAAAAACTCGAACAAAACAGGGGGGTTGGAACTAGATGATCTTTATGGTTTCTTCAAACTCCAACTATTTTATGATTCTATGATTCTATCAGCAACCTGGTCTGATTTCAAAGTTAGCCCTGCTTTGAGCACTGCTTTGAACTAGAAGACATTCAAAGGTCCCTTTCAACATAAATTATTCTATGATTCTGTAAACTACACATTTATATGCTAGTAAGCAGACATGTCTTGCACTAACCATAGCTTAGTAGCATTATCTCTGGATTTTATATCCTTAAATCTCTATTATGGCTCGTACAGCTACTTTGTTTTACATTGACATCAGAAATCATCTTCCCTCTTCTTTCGAACCCAACCTTGCCTTGACTTCTGGGAGGATAAGAAAGAGAAATAAAACTTATTTCAAAAGAAAGCAAAGCACAACAGTGTTGTATGAAGTGGGAATCTCTGTCTTCGCTCTTTTGGGGTTTAAAAATATCAGTCTGCTGCTCCTACATAGGCAAACTGAGTGAGTTTTCGATTCTTTCAAAATTATTTCTGGGCTTATGTGGCATGATATTATTCTCCTGTGTATCCTAATGGCTTTTCTCATGAGGCATAACATTGAGGTCCTGGCTTTAGCTAAAGTGGAAGAGATGCTTATTCAGCTTCCAAACAACTGAGTAATGACTCCCTGAAGGAATCATTCAAGGATAATTTCAGCGTGAACCCACCTGTTGGTCATGTTGTATATGTTTCTGAGCTTACCAGACATGAAGATCTCTGTTTCCATAGTTGATATCTCCTTAAGCAAATGCAGATAGGCTTGGTTTTGTTTTGTTGGATTTTTTTTTAAGTTTTGTAACAAGACATGCTAAATAAACAAGATCTCAGAATATAACTAATTTTAGGCTATTAAAAAGTGCATTTGTTTTTGTGCCAGTAATACAGTCATCTCTTTTACAGGAAATTGGATTCTTGTTCCCTTGAACTTTCTTTACCACTCACTCCTTACTTGAAATCCTCATTCTCAGAGTAGCTGCGTAACAGCAGAGTATAGGAAGGTTCTGATACACAGTCTCAGGTTTTTTAGCTGTAGCTTCTGGGGAGTAAAACAGGGAATGGAAAAACATCCTGAAGTATGTTTTAAATACAAAAAGGGTTTCAAAGATAAGAATGGAGAGTGCAAAAGCCACAAAAATATTATGTCTGCCACCAGCTGCTCAGTTGCCTTAAAATCTCTGGAGCTCTTAGCTTCAGGACTTGGTAAAGCCAGCCCAGTTTCAAGTTATTGCCACCAAATACAGAAAGGCAAATTTACACAGCTTCAGGATACAGAGTGTCAAGGATCAGCTCCTGTCTAAGTCACTGATCTGTTGAGTTGCTTTCCAGCTTTTTGTGTCTCTATAAACCTTCCAACCCTTAGTCCTTTTTTATTGTAAGCTTGTCAGTGTCAAGATGATAACCTGTTGTTGTTCTTCCCAGTGCCTGGCACAGAGGGTACTGAGTTCAGCTGGGATTTCTAGGCACCACTGTAATACAAATGATAGTATTACTGCTTTGTGAACACGTTCGACATGTGTAGAAATGTCCCTATCCAGCTTTTTTATGCTACTGCTCCAGTATAAGCTGAGCAAGGCCTGAGCGTAGAGCAGAGGATAATAGGAGTTAAAAAACAACTCAGGAAACAAGCAGTGGGCATGCAATATACCATAACTGTCATATTATGCTGGCTTAGGAAGAGAGAATGAAGAGCTTGAATTCAATTCAGGAGATGATAGAGGAACCAGTAGAGGCGATGTAAGAGTGAATGGATGCAAAAATATTATCGTAAAAGGTAAGTGACTTTTTGCAGCAAAGTAGAATGATGACTTTCCATGCACATACCATTGACAAATGCCAAGGCCATTTCTTACGGCATATAGCATTAACTGGGTGAAGAAATTTTGTACGGCCTTAATATTCATAGTGTGTAAGGAAGAAATGTTAGACAAACCTGATAGTGGGAGGAATTTCCAGGAAGGAAAAACTGGCTGTATTTCTGGATTCCCCCCTTCTTACGTACTTTATATTACATGTGAAACAATGAACATGCAAATTTGATTATTCGTACGAGAGTTGAGTTGATTTAACAGTAACATGACACCAACATTACAGTCTTAAAACCTTTAATGAGTGACTTCACAGTATAATAAGCCTGTGAATTAACGAGTCATTCTTACTTTTAATTTCCTCAGTGAGGGTAACTGAGAAGAACTCCTACAAAGTACTGATATCTTGTCAGCCTGTCAGGACTTGTCTGCGTGGAAAATTAGTTCTTAGGAAGTCCAGGTGATAATTTACTGGAAACTAGCTACACTGAGCTAGTTTCTGCACCTGTGCCTGCGTTCCCGTGCAGTGTGCACGGTATGTCTGCTTTCATAGAAGAATGAGGTAATTTACAGAGAAATCCAACATACTATGCTAGTTTAGAAGGTGGGAATGAAAAGATACGCCAAACTAGCCAGAAGGAGTGAGCTACGGTCTGGAAAAAACACAATTGTTTTAGAGATGAAGTGCATCCATTTACTAGGAAAGCTTTTTAGCTTGGCTGTAACCGTGCACTAACAACTCTCTCTAACATTTGGAATGGAATTGGCTTGTTAGTAGCTAGTTCAGATCATGGACAAAATAATAAATCTTCACCTGCATCAGTCCTTGTAGGTGTAGCTTCAGAGTTCATTAAGGGCAACCACAGGAGGCAGAGAAAAGGAAAGGTAACAAGACAGAGTAGCTAAAATACTATAAATTCATACCTAGTTGTATAGACAAATCCAAATTTATTCTTAAATGCAGCAGTCCAGAGTCTATGCTTACTGTTGCAGCTGTTGTTTGTTACACTAGTTAAGGATTTAAATGCCACTTTATCGTTGTTACGCATGAGATTAATTCATAAAGTCTTTAGCCACAGGCATCAGTGCATCCAGCAGTCTAGTAACATTAAATCATCATATTTAATTCTTCTGATAAATATAAAATAAACGCACTTTTGTTTCAACTATGAGGAAACCAGTTAAAGACATCTATGGACTCAAACTCGTGTATAACATCATAATGCAGATTTAGGATCAAACTCATGTTTTAACTCTGTGAAAACTCTTATTTTGATGTCCTGTTGTCTTTAATACTTGGGAAATGAGACTCAGAAGACAAGGAATGGAGACATTTGCACTGATTGAAAAAAAGACAGAAACTGCAAAAAGAGAATAAAACACAAGCAATTGGAAGAATCTAAATGACAAACACAAAAGATGAAAATGCAAATATGAAATCTACTGAGCTCTTTTATAAAATCCTGTGTAGAAGGGATTTATCTTAATAGTATATTGTTACATGCAAAGAAGTTATATATTGGTTAATAGAAAATTGCTCTGTGTAGTTCCAAGACTATCAGCATTTCTGTCACATAAACAATATATCATTGGAAATGTATATGTGAGCCTTCATAAATTGTGTATTTTGAATATGTATTCACTCCTCTAAGCAGATAGTAATATTTTATACTTCATTGCATATCATATTTTTGTACACATAGAAATAAAACAGAGTTGTAATTAAGAGACATGTGGCTACATCAGGCAGAAACAGAAAGTAATTTTTGTTCTATGAAGAAATCTAAAACATTTTTTTAAAATTGGGATGGGAGAGCATTTGAAATATTTATTTCATTTCAAATATTTATAGTGTCTTTAAAAGTAATATTTCAAGTTATAAGTGGAGACTTTTGTTCCAAAAGCTAAAATAGAAATCACCATTTAATAAAAAAAATCCAAAATTATTTTTATGTTCTTCCTCCAGCAAATGTGGTTATATAGCATTTTCATAGTAAAAAATATTTCGATTAAAATATTGTACTCTAGTACACTGAAGCTAGATAGTATTGCTAAAGATGAGACTTTAAAAAGCTGTGCATTTTGGATAGATTAAACACAAGATATTTGTGTTCACTTTCAGGGCCCATTGTGCTTTTCTTCATAATGCTTGTTATCCTGTGTCTGGTATCAAAGATGTAATTTCCAACTAACTGATTGTGATTCAAGACAGAATTTAAAAATTCTTCATAGCTTTCCTTGTACTCTGTAAATACCTTTAAAGGTATCTCACTTTCCTGTTATTTAAATTTTACAAATTACTTTAGCTTTTTTGATATCAGTCAGTGTGACACTTTTGTCATATGTCAATTCAATCTTGCTCCTTAACCTGTGTTCCTCATTTGTGCATGTACTGAATTTCTGACATTGTAATCACTCTAAGTAAAAATATTTAATTATAACAATTGTAGTAAATACCAATATAAAATAATTGAAATTAAAATAATAATAACAATAAAACTAGTGGATAAAAGTAACTCTATATGACATTGTTTTTTAACCTTATTAATGGATAAGAGCCAGAAAATTGGATATTCTATTAATTCAGGATCCTTCAGATTCGTACCTACAGAAAGAACTCCCAAAACCAGTCACACACATCATCACAAATGTTTTTAATCTCTTGGGTCAAAAACTGGCAGACAGGAAAGAGGTAAAACTCTTCCATAGATCAGCCTGTGAGCTTGCAGTTAGAAACATGGAGGGAAAACCAAAAGAAAGCCAATAATGACGATTGTTTCATATCACAGGTGTTTACATTCCTGAGGTGAATAAAGAGATTCCTGCATAGTGGGTACGTGTTTGCCCACACAACCAAGGAAAAGAAAACCTGTTATATAAACGTATGCATGTTGCTCAGGATGCTATTATTAGAACAAGTGTAGGACTTCAGGTAATTCATCTCCACTGCCTTATTCCTAAATAATAATTCTGGATAACAGCTGAGCAGACATCCTGGGGGTTTGAGATCAAAGAATATGGAATCATAATGGAGTTTTCAGAAATCAGAGTGGGATTTAAGTAAGCCGTGCCAGGGCTCATGTATTTTTGGTGGTACTTAGTGCAGGCTGCCTATGCCTCAAGTACCAGACATCCCATTGAAACAAATATGTGGCTTTCATGCAATAAGACTAACTGTTGGAAGTTAATTATTTTCTCTCCCTATTTTTCTTCTGCTGATAACTCGGCGAATACAGAAACTACACTAAGAGAACAACAAAACATTTTGCTTCCCTAAAAGTATGGATCAGTGGTATAAGTCACTACAGTCGGGTTTTTCTTTAATTATTCAGAGTTGCCTAACAAAGCTGTAAGATACCCTTCCTATGGTAAAGTGTATAGAGTAGCTTTTCTACTGTAGTTTTCATTAGTCCTGTAGACACTAACCACATGAATAGAAATAGATTCTTATTTTAGTCTGTATTCATGTTCTGTTCCTTTAGAGGATTTTTCTGTGTTTACAATATCTTATTTATTTGGAAATCGTTGTAATGCATTTAGTGAAATAAGTACTTTAAGAGGGAAACAGTGGAAATTGTCATCTACCAGTGTATATGTTAATATGTGTGTACACAGTACTTCTAGAATTAAAATAAATAACATATTTGTGATTAGAATTTTGATTCTAGGTACTGGTGTGCGCTCAAACTGCACTGGGGAGATACTAGGGAGAATGTCTTTTACCTAATTGTAAAATACTCTCATTTTCTAGCTCTGTGAGGTTTTCTAGCCCATCTACTTTTAGGGTGATTTTTGCTCTGAAGCTCTCAGGTTTATATCTCATCTAAAAATCATTTGACTCTTTCTAGCGGAATCACGAACGTTGTCATTATCTGTATAAATACTAAATGTAATTCAAAGGCTGCAATGCTTCTGGCTTCGGTGATTTAAAACCATAACAGAATTAAGGGGAAAGTTACTTTCTTTGAAATCATTTAGCAGATGGGTATTCTTTGTGTGTGATGGGTTATTTAGACACAATCTTTTTCAATTTTTTTGCACTCAGGTGGCAATGTTTTGGTGGTAATTTTATTCTGCGTAGTTCGTTATTGAATTATTGAATTTCTTTATTTAGTTTAGATACATTATATTTACTCCAGGGTTCTTATATTTCTTCAGACTTTTTTATTAATTATTTATTTTTATATAGCAGCATTGTTAGAATTACATTAATTAAATTCTATGGTTCTTGTAATAAATTCAAAGTTTTATAATAAGAAGAGGCAACACATAGCAATAAAGAATACTACTAGACTAGGAGAGTTAACGTGAAACTGGAAGTACATTGTTCCTTAGTGTCTAATCTGCTAAATCTTTAATGTTTTTCCAGACAGCTTGGTTAAAACTTAATCCATTAAAAAGCAGTGTAATTCAGAAACTTATAATTAGACAGGCTAATAGTGTTAGTATACTTATTAAGTTTATTTCTTGCAGCTGGTCTGTTTGAAGTTCCGTTTACTTGTAGAACAGAATCTAAGAATGAAAAGATCAATAACTGATAGATTTACAATTTACAACAATACTTGATTGGAAAAGAGGACTATAAATAGACTTATGCTGCTGTTAAATACTATCAAAACATTAATAAAGACGATCACAACTTCTCGGCTCCCATTTCCCTTCCATAATTAAACCTTTTGAGACACATGGTCACTCTTTTTCTCAGTGGGCACAGATAAAAAATCCAGAGAAGGAAAACAGTATCTTGTTTTGATTTCTTAGCTAAATGATTGCTTCATTCATTGCAGGAACGTGGAGTTTCAGGACCAGCTGAAGAAATGCTGCACTGGAAATTACTTTAAAGGCTCTCCTCCCTTAGGGACCCCGTTGCAGTAAGTTGTCTCAGGGATTTCTCTTCATTATATTTAGATCAGTTCTTGTGTCTGCAAACGGGTGAAAGCTTATGTGTAAGGCCAAGGTATGGCTGTGTAATCTCCTGAATAGAAGGTCAGTGTCTAAGCATCTTCAGCAGCATAAGAGCATGCCTATGCCTTCTCCTACAAACCAGAGTAACTCATGCAGTTGTTGAACCAAGCAGCAGCAGCAGCAGCAGCAGTGTGGCTCTGCAAATATGATTCTGTGCCTGAGTGGGTAAACCCTAGGCAGTACTTGCTGTCTGAGCTGTAGTGAGTGCGTGTATAAATTTTGTGACCGGTGTAGCCAGCATGAATTTGTCTCTCTAAAAAACTTTAATCTTACTGAAAGCTTTTGGGCTATAGGAGTAAGCTATAGGAGCTCTGAAGGTTACATCAACTTTTCAAAATAAGATGTATGCTCCTGTATTAGCTGAGTATAGTGGGATAGATTTGTGACCCTGTTAGTAGCGCTTGAGCTCAAATCCAGTTATATGATGGTAGACGTTATTTTTAATGGCTATGTCTGTTTTAGTTTGAGATTTGACCATGTAAGCTTATTTTAGGAGCTTCAGTTAACTAGCTGATAACAAAGATAATGATATTTTTCTCTCCTTTTTTTTTCTCTCTGACTACAGGTCATGATGAATGCAACTATGTTATCCCAATGAAGAATACATGTCTACATGTTTTGAAATCAGCGATTCTTGTCAAAAGCATAATATATATTTTAGTTAGTATTGCAACAACTACAAGTAGTGTCTGTATTCAAGAGGGCTTAATATGTCATTTGAATTAAGACCATGCTAAACCTGAAAGCTAGATGTTTGATATCAAAAGTATGTTTAATACTTCAAATAATAAGGACAGCTTGATAAATTTTGCATACCTGAACTCTGTAAGAGCATATAGTATGAGGTTTCGGAAAGAAATTTGTTTATAAAACCTCTTTGGAGACAATTTCACTGAGCTGAGAAGTCTTCAGTGGCTGGATCTCAAGGCACATACATATATATGTATATAGAATGGAAATAAAGTTCTGTCAATTTCATGGGAGTTTTTTGAAAGGACAGATTTTAATTTTTCATTTTGAAATGCTTGTCTTTCTAATGACTTTTCATTTCCATAGGTTATATTTTGTGTTGTTGATATAATATGCTATATTTCCAGCTTAAAGCAGAGCTGTAATGTAATGCAATCACCTGTAATGATCCACTATATCAAATTTTCCTCTTTGAAAATGAGGAACTTTGGATTTTAAAGACTTTCCTAACTAGAAAAAGTAAAGAAATATTTAAGGATCCTTTTCAAAATGAATTTTTCATTCTCTGTGCCATTATCTAAGTCTGCTAGTTCATAATGGCTAACTGCTTCCAGCAGAAAATCTGTTTTGATGCCAACTAAAGAATGATAGTGGGTACCCGATCCCAAAATGAAATGCCGTGCTTGGTTGCATCACATTGTGTTAAACTGCATTATATTCAGCAATATACAGGGTATGGTGTTAATGTCAAGTGAAAGCTAGCAATAATTGTTTTTTCCCACCTCTTCCTACATTAGATTTCCATTAGATTTGTGGTACTGTTGTAGTTAGAGTAACTTCAGTAATCATCTTTTGCGACCCTTTTCTGGGTGATAGATTCAAAGCAGACAGCAAGCTGCCTGCCAGCAGTGCTCACATTATGATGACTATTCACTATGAGAAATCCAGCAGTCCCCTAGTCTATGGTGTACACGCAGCAGAGTCTCACTTCTCGTGGTCACCCACTTTGCATGGCAATATAACGTAGGCACATCTAGTGTCTAGACAAAGACACCTCTGAATTAGGAAGGCATACATATCTTTTATTAAAAACATCTCCTCTGCAAGTATAGAAGATCATAATGATGACATCTGATGACAACACCTGATTTTGATGTGGTCTTAGAACGTTAGCCTTTTCTGTATTCTTAAAAAGGCTTCTTATTCTTTACAGACCATAATCTGATTCAGGAAGTTATCAGGGTTTTATACAACAATCTGTTTAGAATCCATTGGATACAGTAAATAAAAAGAACTCTGCTGTTAGTTTAAAGTTAGAAAGTTTCTTTTAAAAGCTTGCTGTAAAACCTCAGGAAGAGGAAAAGCCTTTAAAAGTATTTCTCTACTGCCTCCGTCTGTTGCTAGGATGAGAGTAAGGGGAATTGATGGCAGAAGAGTGTATTTGACGGGCATTTTATGGGATTTGATTATCTGTTTAGTCCTGGCACTTTCTTCTATAGCTCTATCTGCAAGACTTGATTTTTTATTTTGTAATACAATTTTGTAGAGAAAAAGTTTTGCAGAGATTATGAAGGATGGATTCTCAGACGTACACTTCTGAGGAGACATAACCAGAGAAGAGCTCGTGTAAATGACTAAAGATGTTATAAAGAATGTGCACTATCATGTCCTGCCAAACTAATTGAAAATTGAGGACACATCATCTCTCAGGATGAAGCAATGCAAAGGAGCGTCCCTTCTTCTGGGGCCAATACTCTGATGGGAGAAATTAATCTTGAGTAAGTGAGAATTTGATTTTATGAGCAGCTGATTAAAAATGCTTTACCTGTTGAAATGTTCTAAAAAGATCAGTTAACTACATTCTCCCCATCTGACTGACTGATAAACTGAACAGCTATGGGATTAAAAGCTGTGCTCAAAAATCTTCATTTAACAGACCCTAAAGCTTGAACCTAGACTGACATTGAGTTCTCCACTGTGTATATTAAGCTCCCTAGAACAAGGGAAACATTGTTCCTGTAAGCAGAGATACTCCTCAGGACAACATCTAGTATAAACTCAGAAAAAAAATTATACTTGTGAGCAGATCAAAATTTTGGGGCTTATCATTTATCTTCATTCATCTTCATTGTTCCAGTTATGAATAGTTGTGCCTGATACACAAGTAAGGCAGTTGCACTCCTGCAGAGCACTGAACAGATCACTCCAGGTAGCTATTTGCCATGGCATAGGTGTCGGAAAGAAACTAAACTGGTGCACTATTCCGAGACCATAACACATTGACAACACACGCACTGACAAAATATCTTAGGCATATGGACAAAAAAGGTTTGAACTCAATAAGAGATGCTGTGCTTTAGGTGTGATGTTAAACAAATGTGCGTGGACACGTTCTGGGTTTGATCACTAGGCAGAAGAAAATGCTGAGGGAGGCATACAGGTTATTTGATAAGACTGAGGTCAGCTTCCCTATCTGTGTCCCTGTCCCTGTTTATTTATGGATACACTCCAGGTGATATGCTCTCAAGCTTTGCTATAGTAGACTAAGCACAAACTAGGGAGAAAAATTATTGAAGCTAAGAGATACTGCTGGCACAGGCTCAATGGGTATGAATTAATTTGATCTAAAATCTACTTGAAAAGAAGAAGAAAGTCTAACTATTACAACAGTGATGTGCTGGAACATCTCAGTTCTTGGCAAAGGAGGAGAAGGAAAAACCTGACTGTTTCTTTAACTAAACTTGGCAAGTTTAGGAAGGGGTTACATGGTGCGAGAGCTCAGGACTGCATTCAGCTGTATCACAAGTCACTTCCAGTCCTGTGTTCATGTTATAGACCTGAGTATTGTCGCCAGTCGTCAAGAAAGCCAAGAAAATTTAGGTCTGGTTTCTGATTTAGCTCTAAGTCTCCATTCAAACAACAAGTGAGAAGGCAGATCTGTGAAATTAAATGATAGGCAGAGCTTACACTAGTCAGTATGAGCTGCGTCTTTAACAGTACTCTGATTTTGGTTCTTGAATCTTATTATAATTTTTAAGCTTAATGTCCTGGCTTGTTTTCAAATGCCACAAAAACTCCTATTCATTGCTCTGAGATTATCAGATATGTTGGCTATAACACAATAGATAAAATATCTATCCTTCTTTTGGTGCCAGAACTGCCTTTAAAATATTTTAGGAAAATATGGATGTTAAATCTGGTGTAAGAGAATTATAAAGACTTCTTTTTCTTGGCTGATACTTGAAATTATTTGTTTGTGCTCTATTGTTTGTTTTTAAAGACAGGAAGAACTTTGATCTAAATCACATATCTCAAGTATTTTCATAAGTTATGTAGAAAGATGTCTAAGTTATAATAGGACATAAATAAAATGCTAAAATATTCAGGATTTTGAATTTCTGTAGAAGAGACCTGATCGCAAGGTGCTGGAAAAGAGTAAGATGCTAGAACAAGCTCTCCAGACATGAATTTTCAACACCTTTGACTCACAAATTACTATTAAATTAGACTGCCAATCTCTAAGGCAGCTGAAAATGCATTAACAGTATTAAAGATGGCAAAATTATACCTTAAAAAAAAAAAAATATGTACACACAGCCTTAGGATATTGCCATGAGATACCACGACTTGATCTATAAATCTATGCCAAAAGATCAAACTGATTTCTATGTATATTCAGAAAGCTAATGTCATGTAATGTTATAATCAAGGAGCTCCATAAACAAAAGTGAGGATAAATGACCAAAGAATGAACAGCTTGTGAGAGTTAAAGACATTGCTTCACAAAGTTGAGTAAACAAGACCATTGCCTTGGAGGCCTTCACCATTCAAAATAGGAACTTATCAGGTTGCATTTCTTCCTTGAACAAGTCAAATGCAACAATTACCTAAGAATATTGCTAAGGCATTTAGAAGAAATTCAGCTTTGTTCGCTTGGGAAAACCCTCACTAGTTAATTATATTTGTAGTCTTCATATTAAGAAAAGACACTTCTTGAATCCTTCAAATATAATTTTCTACTTAAAAACCATATTCTCTTTTTGTACTCCTTGTGGAGTGAATTCATATTATCAATTAAATGGGCATTCAGACAATAAAACTTTTTGTGAAAAAGTGGCCCATTGCTGCAAAGTCAATGTTCCTCAGCAGTGTACTGATTTTCAGGAGAATGAAATTAATTCTCTTCAGAGGTTACATTTTAAATATATGAATTTGAAAAGTGCATAACTGTATTCTGATTTATATAACTGTATATACTGAAAAAAAAAAAAGCAAGTTCCAACTCTAAGTCAGAGGCAACCTTTTTGATAATTTCAGGGGTAAAAACATTTTACCTGAGGTTTCTATCCTGCTGGGTTTATAAACAGCAAAATAATGTAAAAGGAAATAACATGGCGTCCTTCTTATTCTATTGTCTACTGTCTTCACAAGACAAACCTAATCTTTATGTTAACTTATTGCAGGAGTGACACATTGAGATACACACCAGTGAAACAGTTAAAGTTTCTCCAGCATAAGACAGTCAAAGAAACAATACACACTATTATATTGTGCATCTCTTCTTTGGCAGTTCCACCTATTGATGGTAATCCCTTGTCAAGCGAAAAGACAGTATGTGGGTATAAGGTTGTCTGTGTCAAAAATGACTCATACGTTTCAAAGTTTAACCAGTCATCAGAAGTGACCTGAACGTATACACAAGAACTGATATTTGTTGACTTGTCAGGACAGAAACTTTGACAAAAGAAATTGATCTTTTTGGCATGAAGCACCAGCTACTGTGTTTGCTTCATATAGATGTATCAATCTTGAAGAGCATTCACAGTCATAGGCCACCAATAACAGTTGGGATTGCTGTGTTCCTCTAACTACCAAAATAATTTCAGGAGAGATTTTGTGGTTTGTTTGGTTTGGTTTGGTTTGTTTTTTTTCATTTGAAATATGAGATACAGTTGTTCATTTGACATGATATAAAGTCAGTGGCAAAGCTGGGGCTAGCATTGAGGGAGCTAGAAGCCCAGACCTGCACCTCCAGCTGTTTGATCACAGGTGTACTCCTACATCCTTTGCTCCTGCCTGTTGAAGTGGAGTGGGATGCTGAGGGCTAACTTACAGTTGCTTCGTTACAGCTAGAACTGGCAAAAAGCTGCATTTCTTGACAGCAAGAACTTAGAGAATATTCATCATTCAGGACAAGACAGGTGACTTTTTTCAGGTTGGCTGGGGGGACAGTTGAGCAAAAATAATATGCAGATACAGCTTTTAACTACATTTTGGGGGGCATTTCCTACTGGTCCCAGTCACCCATCAGACCCCAGAGTGCCAGTTTCCCTACTGAACATTCTTCCTACCTAACACCCCACTGGTCTGTGTGTGAGAGTATTCACTAAAGAGCTGATGGCTTCTCCTCTGTCTCTTGTGGATGACAGCCATCACCACATCCCACAACAGCTTACAAAGGGGTAGCACCTTTTCTGTGCTGTTACAGAGCAGGCAGAGAGCAATCTCACTTTCTCAGTCCTTTCTCAGTCTGAAGGTGTCCTACGACAAAGAAAAATGATGTTCAAGGTCAGACCTTAAAAGCACTGGTAGAGGGCTAACACTGACTAATCATCACTTTCACTTACAGAAAAAAAAAACCTGCCTGTCTGATTGTCCAGTGATTTTGAAATCTTACAAACATTTTTATTTTAACTTCTGGTAGGAGAGGTGGATTTATGTTAGACCCAGAAGTGCTCTGATGATAGTTTTATGGAATGACATAGATCATTTACTTTTGCAAGTAACAAGCTGAGCTTCTGCGCTCTGTCTCTGTACTTCTAAACATGGTAGGAAAGATGTGTTAATACGATGGCTGATTGGGTAACTACAACTTATCACAGGTCTTGCAAATTCAGAACTGTCTGTAAGTGAACTTAGAACAGTACTACAGAATAATCCCACATGTAATGTTCTGATAATTAAACCCCTCTGACAATTACATCATACATTATCAGGATTAGCCAGATCCATTACTCATCACTGGTGCCTTGGACAAAACAAAGCTGGTACGCTAGGGACTGTCAGCAGAGCAGATGCTCCTATGGAAGAAAGCAGCCAAGTACTGTTTATGTAATACGAGCAGCAGCATGCTGGAGAAAGATATTGCTTCAGCTCGCACAGTGTTCCTGGAGTTTGGAAACTAGGAAAGGCAGAAATCTGAAGGCAGCACATTGACTATACCATATTTGAATACTGATTTATTTGCATGTTCTGCTTCTCTGCTATAATTATGCTTTGCTGAAGCCTTTTTTTATGTATATAAAGCACCCAGCTTTGCATTTCTGCTGTTTATAAAAATTAAAGACAATAATCCACAGAACAGAAGAAAAAAGGGAAGAGTTACTTATTGTAAAGGAATACTACATTAATCACAGGAGTTTATATTGAAGATGGGTTAAAAATAAAATGTATAGAGACATTTTTACTAGCAGTTTAGTGGGGGGGTTGGTGGTGGTGTTGTGGGTTTTGGGGGGTTTAGTTGTGGTTTTTTTTTCTTGTTTTTTTTTTTTTTTTTTTTTNAATGGCAAGATAATTGGAAAATCTGGCAATACCAGGACCTTATTATTTCATATTGCTGTTTCTTCATTCTGCAGAACAAACTTTCCAAAAACGGGGTTTCTGAGGGTAGAAACTTATGTCCTCACCCTGCTTCCACTACCAGATTCCTGTCCATGTAAAGTTGTGAAAAGCAAAAGTCTGTGTGCGATAAGAACATCCTGTTTCCCCAGTGTTTCACCCAGGCAGAAACTTTCCTAACAGCTTTTCATTTTCTGAAGCAAATTATTTCATCTGAATGCTTGGTGAGGACTGTGGTAAAGCAGATATGTCTAGGGGACCTGCTCCAGCTAGGGAGTGCTCTTCAGGAACTAATAATGTTTAAACATCCACATTTTAGAGATGACGTCTTATTCTGTCCCAGCTTGGTGAGACTATGCAAATTTCACAAAGATATTGAAAGCTCCATCTGAAAGTGTGTGTGTTTGCCCTCCTTTTTTTTCTTTAAGGCAGTTTTCAGGTAGCTGTAGTCCTTCGGACCTCTGAGAAATTCCAGAGAGATGTGCAACTTCTAACTAGTAAATAATGAAAAGCTGAAGGGAAATCTTATACCGAGTTGTGTCAGTCAGGTGCAAGCTAAGGAAATTGGGTTTTATCTGTATAAGCATCGGACACTGGGAGATTTAAGATACATACCCTCTTAAAATCTTTGTAAGGTTTTTAAGCGTGAGCCTTTTCAATAAAAGTGTGTCCAGCCCTATAATGGGTGAAATTTTTAATTCTAACGAACATTTTGCTTTAAAAAATTTATTCTTTTATTTGTTATGGTGTGGTGATGGATGATCATTGCCACTGACATGTGCCCTAGGAGTCAAAGAAAAAAACAGTACAGTTTGGCACATGGATTCGGTAGATGATCTGTGTCAGTTTAAAGTCTCTATGTCCTGTGCCAGAATAGAGTGAGGAAAATCTCAGATACTGCAGTTCGCAGTCTGGTGTCTTTAATGTAAAGCCATCTTCATCCATAGATTAAACTGACAGACTGTGAACTGTGTTGGGTGGAGTGCAGCTTCATGCTCAATTTCATACCCACTTCTGTGGGGGTGATAATCACTGGCAGAAAAATGGGGTAAAGAAATGGGCACAATTTTGCCATTAGCCATTGTGCTTTGACAAATGTAGCTGCATTTACAAAACCTCAAATCTTCTTCTATTATTGAAACAGTATTTTCCAGTCATCCGCTGTCTTGCAATTATTGTGGAGCTTTCTCCCTATTTACTGGTAAAGTCACCATGCTATTAATGAAGAGGAAAGGGTAAGGGAGGGAGCTGGAAAATAATCATATACTCCTTCTAAGTATGGGTAGTATTTTTTATTAATGATTGCAGAGCCTTTACTAACTTTATGACAAGATGCAGTATTATACAACATGCTCGTGCTGCTTTTCTTTAAAAAGTCTATTAACAGTGGATGAATGATACAAAAGAAGGAAAATTATTTTGTCACTCCATAATGAGTCATGTTATCTATTTGGTGTTTTTTTTTGTGTTGATATTTCAATTATACTAGTTTAAGGTGTGAAATATTCACAGATTCCCAGGATTATAATTATGTATGATCTGATCAAGTGTGAGTGCTTAGAACTAGAAGTTTATAATTCATCTTTTGTTATTAGGCTTTCTTTTTCTTAGCTAAAGTGACCTGACGTTAATTCTTTTCCTGCGTATGGTGTGCCCTATATCTATTTCCATTGCAGGGTCTGGGTGTATGCCTCGGATTCAGTTACATTGAATTTTGCACAAAATCCTACTGTACACCAACACTGGCCCTACTATCTCATGCCCTTTTTTGTTTTCATAGTGAGAAAGCCCAAATATATCGCAGAAGGATCGTCCGTTGTGTGCTTTAGGTATAACCTCGTATGATCAGCTGATGACCGTAGACACAAATCACAAAGGAGAGGAGCACACAAATGATCTTTGGTGTAGAAGTGGAACACAACAGGGAGATGAATCACAGACTAATTTCAGCTGATTGAAGCAATGTGTGCCATCTGAGTTTGGCATTTACACTTTCAGTAGTCACTGATGAGAGGAAGACCTCTGCAGAGAGTGATTCTGCCATTGTAAGGTAGGTATCGCAGCTATGTGAACCAAGCTACTGACCTGGATGTGGCTCTCTTACTTCACTGACTATAGATAAGTCTTAAACGAGGCAACTAACTTTCAAACAACTGTTGTTAGGTGAGGTGAATGCCATCTGCAAATTATTGTATGGTTACAGAAAAGTAACACAGTAGAAATCAAGAACACTTCTGAATGGTTGGCAACACGCATACGTAATGAGATTTCAGTTACAGCCTGATAAAAAAGTAAAACAATGTTTAAAGCAGGAGAAACTAGTTATTATTGCAGGGCTGGCTGCAAGTTGATATGCTTGAAAACTGGCTGTTTCTGCGTTGCACAGAACTGAGGAGAAGGAGTACCTGCGGTAGGCTGCCCTGTTCACTTAACTGTGGATGCTCACTGAAGAATTTTGCCTTTGAAACCCATTTTGTCCTTTGAATCCCATTTTACATATAAGGACACTGAGGCATGAAGTAATTCTGGCACTTAGGAATATTTTTTGTGAGACTGCTCTTAAATTTTAAGACCACTCCTTTGCAGAATTAGGAACGACTATTTAGTGAGTGCTCAAAGCCAATAAAAGCAGCAGCCTAGCTGCTGAGAAGCTGGCTGTCCTGAGTTCCCTGACTCATTTTGGGAAATGGCGCATCACAGCTCCTCTGTGCCAAGGGCAGGCTGCAAGCTGAGTGATGTCTACAGAAGTAGCACACTCTTCCCTTGCTTCTTCAGCTTGTTTCGTTGCTTCCTCCATGTTGTCTAGCTTGAGAGAAAGCAGGCTTTTTAAAAGGTAAATATAGTTCACGTAGGAGCTAAATTTCCTGGGGCTTCTTTCCATTCAAGGATGACTGCTGTGCTGTGCATTCACATGCAGTATGAGTTTATAGTCTCATTACTTGGCACTATGAATAAAGTACAGCTTAACCAATAGGTATGGGAAGAAATGCAGTTTAAACCTTTGCTCTTGCTATGGTGGCATCTCCTGAGGAAAAAAATCAAACGTTATGTTTCTGGGAAGAACAAAGACAGAATGCATTCCCTTGGCTGTTTGAGATGATCCCATGCCAACGTGTGCCAGCAAGCGCCACCTGCCAGCTGCAAAAAGGGGTGTAGGAACAGGGACGATGCTCCTGGAGAGAGTCTCGCTGGGCTCTGCCACCACACTTCACTTTAGGCTGTGCTTATGAGGCACAGTCAAGCCCAATTAAAAACATGACTGGAGGATGTTGCCAGAAAGAGCAGGTTAGTGCCTGCAATTAAACTGTTTGCTAATTATGTGGTAGGTTATTTTTTTTCAGTGGTTAATTTGTTTCACAGAAAGCTCTCTGTGTGCACATGTGTGCCTGCTGCATGTGTGCAGAGGAAGTACTTATTTAACATCTCTATCATAACTCGAATTTGCATCAGCGTCGCTCACAGAATTTTTACTTTCTTGCACCAGGGCTGCTTTAGTCTCCCGGTGCTCATCTGTGGAGGTCACTGTGGGCCTCACAGTCATTTAGCTGTATGTTAATCTTGAATCCTCCAGCAGACTCTGGACTGTTATGGATCATTTTCTTTTTATTGTTGTTCTTTAATTAAACAGAAAATGATAAATTGTTTATGTCTATTGTGCAGTCTACAAATACTCACTTCCTGGTTCATTACCATTATTATATGACATATGAAAAGAATGGAAAGAAGTAGATTAATGGAGCTGCATGCTGATCACAGTTTCGCTCGGAAATCTCAGATATCAGCAATCTGACAGCCATTCAGAGACTGCTATCTGGCCCGATCAGATGTCGCTGAGCTGTGACCAAAAGCCAGTGGCTTATTTTTTTCAACAACACACTTTTCAAAATTATGCATTAAAGCGATTATTGATCATTGCTCTGCGAAATATAATAAATGACAAAACTACTTAATTCCACTAATGTGAAAAAGATAATAAAATACAAGCTGAGATCTTTAGGCAAAAGAAAAGCAAAACTGCCTTCTACAAAGCACATTCAGTATTAATTAGAACAACTGTAGCCACAGAGCAAAATTCTGCTTTCTCTGATGTAGGAAGATTGTGGGGAACAGCAGTGATTACAGGACATTTAAGGCTCTTTGAAGGTGCTTTCTGCAGTCAGAAAACTTGACTGTGTCCACTTACCTACCTTTTTATTCTGCTTTTGACTTTTTCCCTTCCACTTTTATCAGGCATGGTCTCAACCTTTCTTCTGGGGGTGGATGAACTCCTGTTGGTTAGTTTGTTCTCGTGTTATTCTGTTGAATACCAGGGATCTGAGTTTCCGCCACAAAGGTATTTACGTCAAAACAAAAGGTGTATAAAGCATTACGGTTTTGACTAAGTCATATTTGTTTCATCCTTGTGTAAATGAAGAAAGTGGAAAAAGAAGCCAAAAGTTTCAAAATTAAAATTTTTTAACAGGGATTAGCGTATTATGTGCAGTGATACATGATTTTCTAACACGTGGGCAGTGACTTGCTTTTCTTTCCTCCTTCCCCTGTTTTTTAAAAGTATTTCCATCAATAATGTGCCTCTGTTTCTGGGCCTGCCAGTGGCAAATCCAAACAGTCTATTAACTGTGAAGTCAGTTGTCAGTTCTTCTCTCCTGCCTCTAGGTTGGCCCACTTCTAAGTGACTTGCTTCATTGATTGCACACTCATCCTGCATTGCAGAAATGAACTCTGGGTCACATATCTTGAGGTTAATCCAAACTATGTAGTATTTTCTGTCAGAGAAGTTGGCATATTTTCTCAATAGCAGCAGACTGGTAATGTACGCCCGATGATGATTTGCTATAATAGCAAATGTCCGGATTCATGTTTAAACTGAGATGGGCAAAATAAAGGGTAGGATTACACTGGAAGGAATATGCATTCAAATAAGTCCTTTTGAGTTTAAGACACCATGACTTTTGGATCAGCATGTGATTTTTTTTGTGAAACTTGAAAATATATGATGTGTTTGATTAATTACATTTAATGGTTGCTTAATGTTTATGGGGAAGATAAGAATAAAATGCAGTTTTAGTTCCTTCCCTTGCCATCTCACATCTTCTCTACACAGTTCCATGGGGCAGAGTAAGATTGTTTCTTATATTTGAAGTAGCTCGTTAGAGAGCATTATATATTGACCCATGGTCTAGGGCTGATAGAGAAATAAAAGCAGTATCTTGCTATCAGTGGGCTCCACAGTGATTTTCTCCCCTTAAATGACATTCCCTTGAACATACTGATTTTGTGCTGCTTTTAAACTTCTTGTCCTTCCCTATATTCTATAAGTGCATCTGTATATGATGTATCTTTCTTCTCTTTTTTCCTAAATGGTTTGTAATGTTATTGCACACTTTCCCCAATGCAGCAGGGAAGTGGCTGGATTTTTACTGGTGAAAAATGACTCCTATACACACTTTGATCCTGCAATTCATTATTCTACTGTCAGTTTGGTTTGTTTTTTACTCTAGGCCACTGTTTTCTTGATTGCTTCAAGCTTGAAAATTACTCTGTTCCCAAGATCCACTGTAAAGTGAACAAAAAGATGAAGACACCAGGGACACAGGGCAGTTCTAACTTAAGAGATAGGCAGCAAGATTTTCTCCCTGGCATGGACAGCAGTGATACTTTTTCAATAATTGGATCAGGACTTAGTATTGCCTGGTCTCTCAGTACAGCAGGCTGCATTGACTAATTTTCTGAAAATATTTCAACTGTAAAACAAAATACTGAACTTCAAGTATTGTGATCTTTTCCCAACATGTGTGGGAAAACATACAGAAAACTTTGAAAAGTGAAATGTTTTTTGTATTTATAACTTTCATGGTAAGTACAGAGGAGATAGGTATTATGGGAAGAAAACATCCCCATTAAAACAAACAAACAAGAATACTTTTTCCTTATCAATTATTTTTGCTTCACATCCAAATGTTTGTATAAATATAAAGAAACAGGCAATCTCTTCTACTTGTAGTTATATATTTTAAATATTATTGTTACGATTATGTATTTTATATACAGCAACAGCAGTAGCAGCCTGTTTACATTGTTGCGTTTTTTCTCCTCATGTGCTCTCTCTTTTTTAGGAGAATGTGCTCTGAGTTCGAAAAAAAAAATGTTTTCCCACTAATGATAGCAAAATCTTGGAAGTTGTCAAATAGCTAAGAAGAGAAAATTCTTCCATGAAAGTAGCTTTGCTCAGAACATTGTTTTAGCCCAAGCCCATGGTCTTTCCTGTTCCTCCTACTCTGACTTCCTGCAGGATATTCCTGTCTCAAAGACTTTAAAATAAATAAATAAGCACCATTTTAAGTATTCATTTGAAAAACAATTAATGGAATACAAGGATGCATATTTATTTAATAAGACTCAGCAGTACATTTCAGGTTATTTTGTTCCTGCATAAAACTTTTTTCATTAGCAGAAACATTCTGATCACAAAGATGTCACTGCTCAGTGCTATGCACAATTGATTACATTTATCTACTGTCTCTTGGAAGTTAAGACAGTTCACAGAATCACAAAATCACAGAATCACAGAATGGTCAGGGTTGGAAGGGACCTCTGGAGATCACGTAGTCCAACGCCCCCCGCCAGAGCAGGGTCACCTACAACAGGTTGCACAGGACAGCGTCCAGGCGGGTTTTGAATGTCTCCAGAGTGGGAGACTCCACAACCTCTCTGGGCAGCCTGTTCCAGTGCTCCACCACCCTCAAAGTAAAGAAGTTCCTCCTCATGTTTAAACGGAACTTCCTATGTTCAAGTTTGTGCCCATTACCCCTCGTCCTATCAATGGGCACCACTGAAAAAAGATTGTTCCCATCCCCCTGGCACCGTCTCTTTAAGTATTTATAAGTACTGATAAGATCCCCCCTCAGTCTTCCTTTCTCTAGACTAAAAAGACCCAAGTGCCTCAGCCTTTCCTCATCAGAAAGATGCTCCAATCCCCTAATCATCTTTGTAGCTCTTTGCTGGACCCTCTCCAGCAGTTCATCTAACTGTAAGCATTGCTCAGTGATGTACAAACAGAATCAATATAGTTTCAAAAAAATCCACCAACTGATAAAGTAGATGACCTTGCTGTGCTCTTTTGCGCTGAATTTCTGTCTGCTTTAGAAAGGCTGTTATGACCCTTGATATTGACAGGTAACTGAGGCACAGAGAATGTCTCACCTAAAGGTGCTACTCCAAATGGTTTCATCCTTAGATGCTTCTCCATTTTCATTTCAAGTAAATTGCTATATTTTTAATCCAGGATTTAACTAACAATTTACTAATGGTGGGGAGTTAGTGCCAGAAATAGGGATGTGTTTTAACCTTTGATATATGCAGTATAGTTTACAGGAAGATATGGCTGTTTCTTTGGCTTGTATAATTAAAGACTTAGGAATACACATATACCCCCAAAAAAACCCTCTCTTAGTTACTGATATTTAATATGAATATAAATTCCCCTTTTTAGGTGCCTAAAAGCTGGAGATATAAAGTACAGTCTCTGCTGAAGATAGATGTATAACTGAAAAGCAGTGGTCCTGTGGAGTAACAAGATGGCTTCATCATTTTTATAAAGGTGAGTTTGCACCACTTTTGTTCCCCATGGCCCCCTATTTTATTCAAACTTATGTATCTCTCTCCTGGAGTCAGTATTCTTCTCATGGGAATTCACTGAAAATGTTAAACATAATGCTGGTGGGTTTTTTTTTTTGCATGACACAAACCAACATTTTTCTCCAGAGTTTTGAAAAAGCCTTTTGTTCCTTTTTCTTCTCCCAAAAATTTGGTTATTTCACTGTGATGCTATTCTGTCCATAATCTGTTTCTCCTTCTCCAAAACTGATCCACCAACTAAGAAAAAAATCTCAAATCTCTGCAGGGAATATGTCATGCAAATGACTAGTTTGTCTGTCATTCTCATGTTAAAACAATCTTATCACATTTCATTTGGTTTTGCTAATGCAGCAAAATTATAGAATATGAGTTAATCACACATGTCGTGTGAAAGCTACCCGTATTCTAAATTTTCCGAACAATAATGTAATTGAATTTAGTTATGATTAGATAGACCCAAGAAAATATACTGTAAGTGACATAGATAGTTTTGTCTGTATCTTCCTGAATTTTCAGAAAATTACATTGGAAGGATTTATTTTTATCTGACAGCACAGATCTGGTGCTGGTATCTGGTTTATCTTATCAACTTAATTTGTATAAGTGTGTTGCTAGGTTATGATACTATATGCAAAATTACGTGTAACTAGTTAGGTTAGTGTTCATATGTGATGACTGTAGGGCCAGATTCTGACCTCCCTTACACTTGCTGACATATTAAACTTAATAAGGATGACTAGGTATAACTGAGGACAGAATTTGTCTTGTGCTTTTTTATTATTTTTTTTACAATTTCCTTTCAAACACTGGCTAAGCCATCTGTTAAATTTAAGTAAGCTTACTAGCTATATGCAATGTACTATAAATGAGGACTGCGGGGAGATGCAAAGGAATAAATGGCCATTTTTTCAACACATGACCTGACGTGCAGGTGAGAGGGTTGAGAATGGAAGGAACTCTTCTAACAAATTTTTGTTTCAGACCTGGTTTAAAGCTGTTTCATACACAAAGATTAATGTGTAGGCCCACTGTTATCATCTAGTATGACGTCCCCTATAATAAAGAATTAATTAATTTCCCTTCTGTCTGAAGACCGTCTTTCAAAAACTAACCAAACGTGTCTAGCTTCAAATTCTGTCTATTAATCTCATTGTGAGTTGGTTTTATAGATTCAGGAGACTTCTTTTTCATCTTGTGCTGTACGCGGGCAACAGGAATTTAATAAGATATATAGAATGTTATCAAGTAATGCTTTGTCCTTCAATTCTTTAAGTCAGACTGATCATCTTTTGACTTTTACAGTGAAATGTTTCCATTTTTTGTATGTCCTTGAAACTTTCCTGTGGTGCCTTTGCAATCTATAACATCACTGAAATGTGCTCAGACGAAAGGAGTTAGCATTCCAATAGCGGCTGCACTGTTGCCAAATGCGGATGCAACCTGACCTCCCTGCTGCTGCTTCACCTTCTGTAATTATACACCCAAGGATCACCTTTTTGACCCTACCATTGCAGTTGCCTCTACCATCAGCAATTCCTTTTCAAAGACCACATCTAAGCTTACCTGCAAGCGAACACCGGGAGACACCCCAGATCCTGCTTGCTCCTTGGATGACGAGATCGTGTGCTTAGATTTCACCTCCATGGAGACAGGGATGTGGGAAATGGCTGGTGCATATCCAGATAGCATGCTAATGGGAAGTCAGGCTGTGGCAGGGGCCAGCACCTGCATCTGGGAATTCAGAACACTCCTGGACTTTAGGTTCCAGATATAGTCAAATAAAATTCTTCCTGGGACTACCTCTTACATTGTTTGACTCTGGGTATATTTCCTGAACTGCTTACTACTTCTTAAACGAAATCTGGGTTTTGTCCTCTGCATTATTTACTTCCATGCTGTGTCACCTTTTATCACCAGTGATTTTGTGTTTTAGTTCAAATAACTTTCTCTTAAGTGTAAATATATAACCAAAATCCCCGTATACTTAGTAGAAATTATATAGCAAGTATTGAAATGTAACAGAACATAAATTTTTAATCTTTTTTTTGTTTGTTTTGCCGTGTCCATTTTATATTCCTTTAATTTAATCAGAATGTCCTGAGTTGTTAAGTCAGATGCTGGCAGAAGCATCGATACTGGTGCATTTATTAACTGAACTTTTAATCTAGACAAAAATATCAAGTTAGTTTGACAAGAGTTGCTTCTATGAACCCTTGTTGATTGGCATTAATTGCCTTCCATATCTTTAATTTATTATTAGTCAAGTCCCATATTATTTATTACATTATTTTGCATACTTATTTCAGTCTCACAGCCCTATAGTTACTTAGGTTATACCATTTAAGTAATAACATTTTTTTCTTCCTCAAATCTTTTGGAGCTTTCATGGTGTCCCAAGGTGTGCTGATAATGAACAGTGATGGTCCAGATAGCTCTTTTCTATGATATTTATTTAAAAGATCTTTATACAAGTTTTCCAGAGCTGGTGATCCTACAAATATTTTTTTTTGAACTAGTATTCCGTGTTTCTTTATTAATGGCTAAAATGAAAATCACAATCACCATTCAAATCTCATCAAGCTTTTCCCAAGGGCACAAGAGATTTATTTACTGAACACTTCTGCCTTTCCTAAGGTCTTCCCGTTATTAATGAGAATTCTGCCAGCTCTAATAATGAACTAATGCCACTTTTGGAATTCTTCTGTTTCCAAAAAGTCCCTTCCATTTTCTTGCTCTTATATCTGTTGACTTTAGACTTTTCCAGGAGTCACTTTGATTCTTTTAACCATTTTCTACAGACCCAATTTTCTGAATTATATTTATTACTAGTATTTTTCTTTTTTTCATTTTGTTAAATTTTAAAGCTATTGGTGATATCATCTAAATTATTTTTTTTATTATTTTTTAAGTTGTTCTTTGTCTGCTGAATATTCAATAAAGTATTCTTAGGCAGTTCCAGTTATTGTTCATGTATTTCTGGTTATGTTCTATTTTCTCTGATGATGTTGCTTACATCTATTTCAAAATCGGTCTTTTCTCTAGAGCAGCAAATTTAAGTATTGCTGACAAGGACTTTGGTTTCTTCAGGTGATTATGGCAGGAACACTGTACTGCAGATATTGTTGCTCTTTAGTTTTGTGACCAGCAGTTATCTCAGTCAGGACAGCTAATACAATGTTCTTCCATGGCTTGTTTAGGAAATCATCAAACTTGTCTATGGTGTGTCTAGAAAAAATAGCTAAATATAAGTCCAGCGTGTGCCATCTTAATGTACTGTGTGTTCCTGGGATCTTCTTCAGAACTGACACAGCACTCATATGCGCAGATCTAACATGACTTTGTGTACTTGGGACACCATGAAAGCTCCAAAATACTCTGCTGTATGACTCAACAATAGGATACCCAACGCTAAGGAGTGTGCCATCCATATGGCTTCATTTCTGATAGAAAAATATGTCTCAATTGAAAAATATGAAAATATCTTTCAGATAAGCATCTTTATTTTCTAGGATACCCTCATCCGTATGCATGATAAAGTCAAAGATTCAAGCCAGAAAACGGACAGGCATTTGATTGATATGCTATAAAAGTAATGAGAACAAATCTTTTTCAAAGATTTGCTCAACAATTACAAGCAGAATGTCAAAGGCTCATGGAACCGTGCAGACAGTCCATGGTGCTCATTGTTAGACAGAGTAGTAAGTGTGGATTTCAGATTCACAAATGATTCATGTTTGGTGATGAGACTATTTACAGTAATCACCAGGCTATTATTGATACTTGTAGGGATGACATCTTTAAAAGCAGTTCTGTCACATGAATATAACCTTAGATGTGTAAAGGTCACCACAGAACACTGGCAATGCCATGGAGGACTGATCTAACATGGGATCAGAAAGAGGCTTTAATCAAACAAGTTATTTTCTTCAAAGAAGGGAAGAAATCCTATGCCTCGTACCTTGTAGGCCAACACGAGTTGTAAAACACAAGTAGTACCTTCTTGCCTTAAAAAAAAAAAATCCTTGTGATTTTTTTTTATCCTATGAATGGGAGCTCCATTCTACTCAGTATCTTGTGTTCAGCAAGTGATGGGGCAATTTCCTGACAAAAGTCCAGTAAACCTCACAGATGCTGCAAGGTTTCCTTACGTAATCTGCCAGGGTACTGTCTGAGGGAAGAAATACTGTTTTCTAGTACTATTCTAAGGTTTTACTACCAACGTAGATACAGAGAGATTTCTAAACCAAAGTTAAGTGTGACGTCCTCTTCCTACTTCTCTCCAAAAAAACCCCAAGCCTAGCCACTGTTTAAATTCTGGTTTACTTTTTAATCTAGGAAGAAATTTAGCTCTGATGTGTGTGGTGATTGACAAGTAACAGACTCAGTCTATTTAACATCAAGTTACTTGATGGACCATCATATGGAGCTAAGGGGAACTGGGCTTGAAACAAACAGGAAGGAAGTGGTTCCTCCTGCAATGGGCAACAGATCTGTGGGTCTCATCACCAAAGGACCTTGTGGGTATAAGGAGCTTGCATGGAATTGAAAAAATCCCCTGAGATGAAAACAGATGTTGTGAGAGCATTGGGAAGGTGATGAATTAGCACATATCCTTGTTCTGATTTTATTCTTCCATAGTTATTCAGTAATGCTGCTGTTTGAGACAGGACACCAGGGAGATGGACCCTTTGCCAGTGGACACTTAAGGCAGTGCAGCTCTTTTAAATTATGTCTTAGAGTTTATGGAGACAACAATCAGTATCTTTGTTTGTGCCTGACCTCTCTTGTGAGAACTTATGGCCAAAACCTCTAACTAAATTAATTTAGCCTTGATCATACACGTGCTTGTTAGAAGAAGCCATTTTAAGTATTTGGGAGCTGTCCTGAAAATGCAAATGCACAGTGAACACAGGAGAGGTGCTTTTCTCCACGTGCTCCATCCCTGGGCAGTGGTGCAGTAATTCTGTGCACCCAAAGGAAAACAAAGTCACATTTCCATTTACCTTCCCTTCAATATATATGTGTTTGTGTGGATGTGGATTTGGGTGGATGCGAATGCATACAGCTCTTTCCAAAATGAGATTTTTGCCCAGGCTAAGACTGTAATATGTCTTCTGACAGTGAGTTATAACTTACTCTTTGTTTTCACAGATTTCAAATGAACAACCTGTGGAGTAAGAGGCTACTCAGCACCATGCAGAGTAGTAGAGTTGAGCTGGATAGCAAGCCCATGTTAATGTGTAGGGATTCTGTGAGAATCATGGTATTGGCATAGGTAATATCTTGCTTTTTTTCCTTTTAAGAAGGGAAAGCTTTTAATAACAGTATTCATTATGACCCTTCTGACATCAGTTAAACAAGCAACATTTAAAAAAGGGAGTGCAAAGTGTGAAAAAAAGAAAGAGGTTTGATATTTCCTGAAGAATTCCCTTTGAACAACTCCATACCCTTTGACAGTTTTGGAGCAGGCAAATTAGTCTGGTCAGATGGGTCATTGCTGGCATCACACTTTCTACAGTATCAGTCTAGACTGATTTCTACTGCACTACATGGTGGCTTTGTCATAGGAGATGGGGTCTTATTTGATATGCACTGTTTGACAAGGTGAGGAAACAAGTTTCAGCAGGGTAGAAATTACAAAAAGAAAATCTTCCAGGTAAGCTACTTCTCTGGTTGGTGGCAACAAAAAATCCTACCTGCATATTTTAGTCCAAAGTGGAGACACCCTAGATGGAAGAAAAGCTATAACATTCAAATGAGCTTACTGAATTCTTCTGCTCTGAGCTGCTATATGGATTGGAGATTTGTGACAGGCTTGTTTACTCAAATGAAACACATTCACATAAATGGACACATGCATGTGCATTTCTTTGCATGCATGTGTGTATATATGCGTACATGCATACCTCAGGAGTTATTGCTGTGCTTCATAGCTTTGCACTCTTTGAAAGTCTGAACTGAATGGTAATGTAGTGATCCACGGCTAATGTGAAGGGATTAATACCTTTCCTGATTTTTGACAGGGAGAAGGAATATCTTTGTCCATAATAAGTGAAACCATGTATTTTACTGAAAGTGACATAAGCAGAATGGTTTTATAAAAACGAAGCTGCCTTTCTTTTCTGATGAAATTCACTATCATAGGGCACCAAACTAGTCTTTTGTAGATTAGTGTTTGAGGTGTTGGTTTATAGCTATTTGTGGTTGTTTTCTTATAATGAAGTAAACTCCTGTGAAACACAAAACTAACCATGAGTGTTACAACCACAGCAGCTAAAATAAACTCTGCTATCTGTTTGAGGCTGAGAGTGTCACCCTGGGGTGATTCTGTTGGGCCAGTTAGACTGCGTTGGCGACTGTATTGGCAGCTATTCTTTCACTGCTGTGTGTCTGCTGCTAGTTACCATTGCTTGAACCACTGGCTTCTAAAGGAAGTCTGTTGATATGAGTCCAGAAACTCAGGTCCCCAATGGGAAACCTCTCTGTAAGTAAAGTGGAGAATTATATTAAGGAAACATTGCCATTTCTGCACCCTTCTTTGAAGTTTTATGGAATATGTGGAGCACTGAGAAGGATTAAGTATCTGTTGTCAGAAACCAGTAAGCTCTTCCCTCAGAAAGAGTAGAAGAATATATCACCTCTGAAAATCAGATCATTGATATTTGTTTCCTTAATATGAGGTTACAGATCTAAATTTAAGTGTTCCTGTTTGGCAGTTCACCTAGCAATCTCTGTTCTTGGTCCTTATGTAGGGCAGGTGTGACCTCACTTCTTGTGACCAACCTCACTGGACTAATGTCCTTGATAGGATGAAGGGACCTGAACTCCACTGACTCCATGGAACCACACAAAGCTAGTTATATCAAGACTAGATAAGATAATTTATAAAGTAAGCTGGGTACTTAACTTTGTCAACTACATTATTGTAATGCAGAGGTTTCAGCTTTTCTGCTAAATCATGTCCCTTGTGCAGAGGAGGCTGTGCCTCATGGAGGGAAGTGCAGGAGGGAAGGAAGCACTGACTCCAGGCTCTGTGGGTCCTGCAGTTTTCAGGGTGGTATTTGCCAGAGGGGTAAGGAGTATTCTTGTCTCCTGGCTCTGTGCAGGGCATAGGTTCTTCATTCCTACTTCTGAGGCCAGCTGAGTTCAAAACACAGACAGAGCTCATAATGAAAATACGTTAATTTACTCCTGTACAGGAGATAGCTCCAACCCAATAAAAGCTCAAGGCCTCCTATCCTTGTTGAAGTGGGTGTACTCTTAGTATGAAAATCCCTGTTTTAAAGGAAACATTTTAAAGGACATAAAGAAGCAGCTAATGAACTTGCTGTCGGGATGCTGTGTCCTTCTGCATGCTCCATGTCATATTTAAGGGTATAACTGAAGCCTATGGCCTTTACACAGATCTATGAAATCTGAGCTTTACACAGATCAAGAGTGGCTTTCTTAATGCTCTTTCTCCCCTAGGCACTAGGGTGATAATTCTCTTGTCCGGTCACTGTCCAGACTGCTCTCTCACTTCTGTTTTTTTTCCTAAACATTGCAGTTGAAGGCCAAAAAGATTGAAGTGATACAATTTCTTTTGTTACCTCAAAAAGTATTATTCTTTTAGTTAAAGATAGTGTGAATTTTTAAACATTTTCTTGGAACAGTTATCGGTAAATTAAGAAAAGTCTTTACACTAACATTTTGTCTCTTCTGGATTAAAAATAAATGTTAAGAAATAAAAGAAATAACAGGTTTCTCCCAGAAAATTGATGGAGAGTTTTGTCTTTTTACTAGTGATTCAGAAGATTTCTTTCAGCCTTTTCTGAAACTAAATTTTAAATGCCTTTAAATATCTTCATAGTAACACTTTCCACGATACTTACCATAAGTTTTAAAACTGACAATCCAAAGAGTTTTGGAAACCTAACGTAAATTACTCAAAGGACAGAATGACAGTATGGACCATGTAAACCACACTAGGAATGAATGGTGTCTTTTTATTCTGAAGAGACTTCCTTGTAGATTATCGTAAACTGTACTAACAAGCAATATCTTTATCTGACATAATTTATAGTGTTTTGATCTTTGTCATATCATATATCCACCATCCACTGCCTCCTTCCCATTTCTTTTAATTTATCATTTCAGTCTTTAGGTTGGCATCCTGTCTCATCAGGACTGACTTCTTCCTGGTTGTATGAGTGATTCCCTTTGCCTAAAGAGAAAGTTACCATCCTGCAGTAAGTGTGTTGTAATCAGGTCCCAAGTTCAACAGCCACATTTAAGGTCAGACTGTGCACATGGGAACGATATCAGAAACAGAAAACTGCTCCCAGATTTAGGGTGAAGTCCTTGTCTTGCCATTCAGAGAACGACTATATCCATATTAATAAACTAAATAGGGTCAGGGAAAGCATGAGTTTAAGCCTGACTGATGTCAGGCTTGACTATCAACATGTTCACTGGCAGGTTTTTGACCCATGCCAGCTGGCATTTCCCTAGGTCATGGCCAAATCTGACATAAGGACAATGCTCCTGGGAGGCAATATGGAAAAGGTCCCCCTTCTTTGGAGAGCAGAGGAAAAGAGCATTTCCCATGCCACTTTTGTCTCATGGTTTGTCCCTCCCTTCCCTTTATTTGCTAGTATGGGTGTAGGTTTCATCCAGAAAAGTGTAGTCTTTCTGCACACCCCATTATCCTACATTGTCCAACAAAGACAACAGAAGAAGAAGTAATTTTCTGCTAGGATAAACAGGAGAGGAAATAATTTGCTACTCAGGCTATCAGCCCTCTCTGGAGCAAAAGTGTACTGGAGTCATGCTTGAGGCCTCCTCCTGAGGTAAATGCAACATGCTGAGTGTACACAAGCCTCATGTTACAACTGTCTTCCTGATTTATGTGCTTTGGGTTTTTTTTTTGTTTGTTTCATTTTGTTTTGTTTTTCTAAAGATGAAATAATTGTGTGCAATTAACTCATTTGTGCAACATGAAAATATGAAAGTTAAATATTTAGGTGCAAGCTGGGAATTTTCTTAATTATTGTGCACGTATTATACCCATGTGACAATTTTTGTTGTAAATCCACTACATTTATAAAATAGTTTAATTAAGTGTTCCTTTTAAAGGTATTTAACAAAATATCCATACATGGCTACTCTTGGGATTAGTGACTTTTATTACCTTAAGCATGTCATAGAGGCAATTCATGAGAAAATTCAATGTTTAGGTTCTTCTTATTCCCTTTGCGATCCTGGTTTTGATAATCATTATTAAAGTACTGTTCAGCTTAATGGCTTTGCAGTAAAAAATAACAATGCAGTGGAGAGAAAAAGAGATTTATTGGAACCACAATACAAATAAAAATATTACTGCCATCTTTGGTGTTTTTCTAAAAGCTATGTCTATGCTAGTAAATAAAATGGACCAGAGACTGTTCTCTGTCCCGGAGGACAAATGATATGGCACAACCCACGTTTATACAGTGAAAATCTCTTAGCTCTCAAAACAAAGTAACTACATCCAAACTGCCTATTGGGAGCAATCCTTAGAGCATGCCATCCCCAAATCATGCTCCAGGACTCTTTGGGACAGCGTTAACTGGTTTCCATCCGAAAGTTTGCCAGGACCTATGCTAACAGTGTGGATGCTTTTGTGTCCTTGCACAGACTCTGTTGCTTATTAGTATAGTCATGGCCTTATTTCTACAGAAAACTGATCTCACGACACAGTCGGTGATCAAGGGCTGTGGTAATTGCTCATGGCACTTGTTCAAGTTCCAGCTCACTACTAGAACTTTTAACTCAGAATAAAAAATTGATGGATTTGAACACTGATATTCAAAGTAAAACATTTCCTTGGTTTACAGTATCTCTTTGGAAAAGGAGTGAATTCTTGTCATATAGCTGAAAGATGAGTTGCCCTCAAAAGATTGCTAACAACAATGGATAAAGAGAAATTAAAACCTATGGAGTTCTCACCTTACTAAAACCACCTTTATTTTTAATAGTCTAAACACTCTTAAGTGACTCTGTGAAATTTAAGACAGGTTTCTAAATGTAGCTTGGCTTTCATTGCACTTTAAGCCTTAAACAAGAAGAGAAGCATTAAAAGAGGCAAATTAATCTTCTTGGCACGCGTGCTGAGGAAAATGGTCCTGAGAGGGGTTTGCTGAGAGCTAGCTAAGGTGTTTCTGCACTGTGGTGACCTGTGCAGTACAGATGCACCTTGTGCAAGACATAAATGATTCCCTCCTCACCCATCACTTCAGGAAAGAAGCAACTTTCACACTGGTGATTTCAGCATTGGTGCTGTCTTGCAGGCTGAGCCATGGCACGCTGAAACGTCAAGGGATGAAGGTCAGGCAAAGCCCTATCTCTCACGCCACTGAGGTGAGAGGGGTGCCAGGCACTGAGAGCTGCGCAATGTGTGTCCCATTAGAGAGAACAAGACAGTTTCTAGGGAAGACCATTGCCTGCAATTCAGGAAAGTGCTTGAGCACGTGGCCAGCGTTCAGCATGTTTGCATCTGACCATATGAAACAGAATCTCAGTGGTTTCCTGGACTGGTCTCTGAATGTGCAAAGAGTAAGAAAAATCTCCTGAGAAGGAGACATAAAAGCACTAGGGTAATAGAAAGAAGACAATTATGACAGCTTTTATTTTAAAACACTGAGCTATAAATGTGAAGTAGAACAAAATGGAAAAGCAATTCAAAACACTGGGGGAGGCAGACAGCCAAAACATTTGTCTGAAAATGTAGTTTCCTTGGTACTCATAGGCCAGAATGGTTTGTGTTTGTAGCTTGCTCTGAATTTTGTTTGACTTGAACATGATTTTGCTTTTGCAGTCAAAAGCAGCCAAGGCCTAATGGATATAGTACTTTTTATTTTACTGTCTTCTGTTAAAAAAAAAAAAATACATAGCAGTTTATTTTTTTTTTTAGAAATGAGCAAGGACAAATTGGTCTGCCTCTAAATCTGATAGACTGAGTGACCCTTCTTTCTTTTTTTTTTTTTTAATTAAACTTCTGGTCCTATGACACGGATGAAAAGGAGCAGCATGCACATCTCTGGTCGGTACCTTTTTAATTTAAACTGGCTATGGGTCTATGCAAATATTTTTCAGAGAGCTGCTCCAGTAAAAGATCTTCAGTCTTTCCACAGCTCTGGAGAGTCAGCAGTTATGGAAGGAATGACAACCACAGAGCCTGCAGCTAGGAAAGACTCTGCTAGTTTCAACGCTGTGATACAGCCTTGTTTGATGCCTCTTACAGCTATTGCTAGGACAGGTTGAGTAGTTCCATCTTCCCCAGTGTTGGAGAAGTCATTTTACCCACAGCAATTGTTCACAGCTAGATATGGGCTATATAAAAGGGACATAGTCTTTGATCACCCATTGAAATGAGTGCAATTCCACCTGGACATACACGAAAAGAGGAACAAGATGATCACAGAAACAGTAAAGTCTTTAATTTATGGTAAATACAATCTGCATTTCATTTAGAAACAAAAAAATCTGGTCTTAATAATTCAGTGTCTCCATAATTTCTATAAGTCATTCAGCTATAGACATAGCTAGGTGGAACAATCTTCAATTAGCATTTTAGTGGCTCCGGAATCTGTTTAATATTGTCCGTGGGAAGACACACACTAACATTGTTTTTTAAATTACATATGTTAAGAGGTAAATTGCACCCAAGATGTTGGAAAAATGTCCTGGACCTAAGAGAGATCCAGTAGTTTTAATGCCACACACTACGAATTTCTTCTCCAGCTTGAAGCCCTGAGCCTCAGGTTTCAGTAGACTCCAAATTCAAAGGAAGATTAAGGAAAACTACAGTGTTTTCTCTGCTTCTTAGTCAAAGCCATTAATCCCACAGAGGCTTTCATGGCTACCATGGTATAACAGCAGCTGCACTGAAGAAATTGTTTTATGAAATCAATGAAAATGTTAAAGAAAGGGAACATGAAAGAAAAGACTTCTGCTTTAACAAATTTTCAATACGTCTGGTAAGATGAAAGAGAACCACACACACACAGGCAGAAAGCAGGCCGAGTGGGTACCACAGCGAGGTATTTCCAAACAGCTTCATAAGCAATTGCACTTAATTTAAATGGGCTTCTCATATGCAGAATGGGGAAGCTCAGGTTTAAAGCTGGCCCTGAAAGACGGTGAAAATTTCTCAGAATGAAAAATGAAAATGAAAGCAGTGCAAACACTGATTTATCAGCTACATGAGTGAATCTAAGAGGTCCCTGGCTGTCATCAGCATTGCAAGAGTGCTGGCCTCACACCACTGCATGACCCAGAGTTTCCAGGCAGGTAACAAATTTTCGTTGAGTTTTGTGATGGAATCCAGTCCTTAACCACTACAGTCTTGATACTTTCTGTAAGCAGAAAATAATCTTTTCTGGTGCCATGTTAACATTTAACACATTTCTGAAATGTAAATAAGCAAGTGAGTGTGTCTATGTGTGAAAAAGCTGCAGAACAAGCACGTGCTAAGGAGAGTGTGGAGGCATTTGGGATTAAAGGGTTTTAGGTGAACTAGGTAAGTACATGTATATCATCTTTTATCATTGCATAGTCACTATTTGTAGCAACTCAAAATGTGGTACTAGACAGGTATTGTAACAATTTTGTGTGTAGCATTAGTAATCTGCCAATTTACTCCTGCTAAAAATCTGGCCCTCGTTAATGTTTACCATTAAAAATTATTTTAATGGGAATTTTCTTTGCTCATTGTTACATTTAATAGATGACAAATATATTTCTTTCTTTCTCCTCTCATTTCTATAGAGCAAGGTCAGCTTTCTGTATGGTTCATAGCAAGTCAGTGTGGAAAGGCAGTATCACCCATCATTTAGGTGTGTTTCCTCATTACCCACACGGGTATTGCTGCTGTTAGCTTTATAGTTATCCTTGAAAATTTCACCCAGTTAGATTGCTCTGTCCTGTTCCAACCTCCTAAATTTCATCCTCATTTGACTCCTCACGGAAATGAGAAATATTTACAGTTAGAGAATATTAATATTTTACCTTTAAACGTAATCTTTAAGCTCAGCAGATGCCACCATTTGTAAACAAGTTCATTCACAGAAACTGGGTTTCCTGCTCAGATGCACCAAGAGGTGATATAGACTGGGTGACATTCTGGACTGGCATCTTTTTCAGACAATCCTCTGGTTTTGGCAGTGTCAAGTTGTTTCAGAAACCTTTCTTGACCTCCCACAATTGCTTTAATGTGAACTGAAAATATCTTTTTAGAAGCGTAATACATTCATAGCATTTTGATTTTGCAATTGAAATATTTTTTATTATTATTGTGATGTAGGATTCTCTTTCAATTTTAAGTTACAAAATTCAATACCAGATTCTCCTATTCAGGGCAAACGTTGTAGTTCAAATCAAGCAAAATATTATTTTTTAAGTATTTGGTTCATACGAAGTATTTTTGGTTGTCTTATTTTAAATTAAACATTGCTAGTATTAACTTTACTTTTATTTTCCTTAACTGAAAAAAAGAAGCTGGCAGTACAGCTTTAATCTTAACAGGATCTTTAGTAATGAGGGCAGCTGTTCACTAGAAAAATGGCTTTCATTTATTCACTCATTTCATCTTGGACACCTAATGTGATTGACAAATGTGTCTATTCAGGTTTTTCACTTGTTCTGACATCCCAGTGCTGGCAGAACTTCATTGAATTACTTGAGAAAATCAGACTCTGTTGCCACAAATCAACAGGTGCAAACTTATGAATGTTGTTCACACCAAGCACTGCGGAAATAATCTTAAGAGAATAATTATACAAGAAGTGATGACGGGTCTTTCTAATAGAGAGCCAGCTGCCCAGTCATGGATAGTTTGCAGTTGGTTGCTGAGATCTGACTGACTGCCCGAAGCCAGTGATGGAGCACGAAAATTCTGCTGCAATGCCTCTGATACTCAGTCGCGAATACATCATTTCATTTACTCACTGACTGAGCTGATTAGGTGCTTTAACTCAGTCTCGGTAGCACTAGCTATTAGTGCTGAGCAATAGCAGTGGATCTGGAAGCACTGACGAGGAGGACCTAACATTGCCACTATACTTGTTTTGGCGTTTATTTCAGTCTATTTTGCTTATTTCAAATGTATTGTGGTCTTATCAACTAAAGGTTGCAGTGCATTAGGTGCTCTCCTGGCATACATCTTCCAGCTAAGCTTCAACTGAAAGGAATCTGGGATGTGTGCTTTGAGTGGGCTCTGCAATGCGAGCCGAAGGATGGGGGGTGAAAATAGCAGGACACACACCTCTGTTCTAAAGCGCTAACATAGGTGCATCCTCCGCCAGGGAGACTGAGCTCTGCTTTATGGCATATACTTGTGACATTTTCATGCCCAAAATTGTCTTAGGAATGTTTAAGCTCTGCAGACCTACCAGCTTTGGGGCTGGGACATTACCAGACTGCCAGAACCCACTGTACCATTTTAAGCATTTCAGTCCTCTTACTTTCAGCATCTAAGTTAAGAACTAGGGTTCCCTCACAAGTAAACAAAGGAAGGTAATTGAATCCGTAATGTAAATCAGAATACCTAAGCAGGCAGTGGTTACGCTGTTAATGTGAGGGTAGTCAGATATTCCTCTGGAGGCATATACTTTTCTCCTTGCTTGCTGGTGCATAAATTCAGGGCAGTTATGCCAGATAGCCAGAGTTAGTCAATTCTTCCTTCCTGACCCCTGGCAACAGCGCTGACCATGTCCAAAACCTATGGAATGCTAGTCCAGGAAGTGCAAGAGCATATTATTAACTCTGATATATTAACTCTGGGTATCTAACTGTAAAACTCTCACAACAGAATTCAAGTTCTATTTTCACCAAGATTTCTTCTTCAAAGTAAGTTCAACATATCAATCATTCCTTTTTCTTTAGCCAGGATCTTCAGGGGCCCCTCTACTCCCTACAGGATTATGTTTCACAAGCCATCTGCTGACAGTCAAGGAAAACCCTTATGCTTCCTCCATCCTAGCCTTCCTCTTGCAAGATAACACAGCCACAGGTCACAGCTGAAAACTCCTGAAAAAAACCTTCCTGTTTTCTGCTGCTCTTCAGCTCACTCACGCTGCTGCTGACTTTATGTCCCAGACCTCTCCATGCTGATACTTGACTCTGTGTTCCTGGGCAGTAGCCGTATTCTAAAACACAAGTAGGTGACTACACAAACAGCTGAGGTGATACTCCTTTTGACTTTTGTATAACACATTTTACTCCTAGACATCATACTCTCCCAGCATGAAAACTTGTAAGAACGAGTTTGACAGAAAACTTACACTGGTCTTATAGAAAACACAGAGCTATCAGTAAAGGAGCTGTTACTGAACAGTGTAACTAATAAGAGAGCCTTTCTTGGTTTTGATTATTACTACAATAATTTTTTTCCATGCCTGATATATGCCTCCTGCTCATTGCTCTCCTGTGTTGTATTTCTGCTTCCCTTGATTTTCATGGGAAGGCTTTCATCTGCTCACCAGACAGACCTGACGGCAGGAAATTTCTGTCCTCACCACAGTGGGAGTACTTAGTCAAGGTCTATGAGCTTGAAAAACATAACCATTGCAAATGATGTTATCAGTGATAGGGAATGCCGGAGATGATAAAAGCATTTAACCCAGAAGACAGGATGAAAGTGTGGGAGTCTGTGTTTATATAGCAGCATTAATTTTCTTAGGAAGCAGATGAAGGAGGGGAAAAGAAAAAAGATAGTTTAGCCAGAGCACCACAGCAGTTACCACACCTTGCTGGAGATAAGACTGAACCCTTCATCTGGTCTTGTCAAGGACACAGATACACAGTGTGGTGTGCGTGGCCATCTGCAGGAAAAGGTCCTAACAAGATCTGAAGGTTTTTACTGATTCCTGGAAGGAATCAGAAACATTCATTGTTTTGAATAGCAGAGAACTTCCTGTACCGTACAGCTATGGTTCAGCAAAGCATGGAAAGAAATTGTAAATGCAGCCATGGAAGGAGTCAATACACCATTGTAAAGCTAGAAGTCAGGTGCCTGTCTTGAATTATGTCTATTGTGCTGTATTTCTTACAAAACCAAGCAAAAAGATGAATGAACAAAGCAAAAGGTGATCATCAAGAATACTAGTATCAATGTTAAGATTTTGTAAAGCATATATATATATTATGTAAACAATATAAAAAGGACTGTCGTTAAGCTAAGCAGTTTATATCAAGCATATTAGGCATCTTCTTATTCAGTTTGCTATCAAAGACATTATTTAATTTTAAATCATAATGTTTAAGTAATTACTTATTCTAATTACTTTAGGCAATGAAATATATTTATACCTTTTTAACAGCAATTTCTTAATTAGCATCTTTTCATTAATCAAAAAAAATGAATAATTTAGAAGCACAGTAACAGATGAATTACGCTAAGAAAGGTTTTGTCTGTGAAGAACTGTTTACCCATTTTTACCATATAAAGTACTGGGCACCAAGCCCGAGACCTTTGTTGTCTGCACTATGGAAACCAATGGGCTGCAATATCCTTTAGTTGGCTCCTTTGATTTGGATCTGTTAATACAATGGTTTCTGCTGCTTCCAGATTCCCTCAGCTATGACTGATCGAGGCCTGGTGCAAGTTAGAAAAGCCTCAAGGCTGCTTTAAATTATAAAGGGCATACGGTCCCAGAATAAACCTATTCCACAGAGGACTGTCTCATTTGCAAGGAGCCAATGCTCCGTAAATGAGACTGTGGATAGTCGCTTCCCTCTTTGTCTTAACCAAGAATCCTGCAAAATGATGGTCAGTTCAGAACTAGGCCAGGCAGCAAAATCAAAATTCTGAATATCACACTCTCTGAGGTGGGATTTTGTTGCACTGACACCTGTGAAAATACTCAGTGACTTACATCATTGAGGTGCTGGAGCACATCCAAAGAAGAGCACTGAAACTGGTGAAGGGTCTAGAGGCTGAGGCAACTGGGGTTGTTTAGCCTGGAGAGAAGGAGGCTCAGGGGAGACCTTATTAGTCTCTACAACTACCTGAAAGGAGGTTGTAGTGTGTGTGGTAGTCAGTCTCTTGTCCCAAGTAACAAGTGATAGGATGAGATGAAACAGCTTCACATTGCACCAGGGGAGGTTTACATTGTATATTAGGAAAAATTTCTTCACTGACATGGTTGTCAAGCATTGGAACAGTCTGCCCAGGGAAGTGGTTGAGTAACCATCCCTACAGGTATTTAAAAGAAGTGTATATGTGGGACTTAGGGACACGGTTTAGTGGTGGACTTGGTAGTGTTAGGTTTATGGTTGGACTTGATGATCTTACGGGTGTTTTCCAACGTAAATGATTCCATGATTCTATGATTATGAACCCTAAAGAGTTTACAGTCCTGAAGCATGTTCATCCATTTCTCCATGTGGGTTTTATGGGGAAAAAGTCAAAGTAGAGAAAACCAGATTCCTTGTTTAGTGTATATTTAAGTGTGTTGGAGCAATCTGTGGGACTTAGTGTACTTCAGTACACGATAAAGAGAAGATATCTGGAATTTATTCTTTTGGATTCTGAAGTCTGTAGAGCAGAGATTTTATTCTGATTTTTATAGACTGACTTGAGACCAGTTTGGCCACTTGTGGAAAGCTTAAGGAAAAACTGCAATAAATTATTAACTGGCTGCATAAAGTAGGTCTTCCTTTTAGTTTGCAGAAGTTTCTAGTGAAGCAGAGAACAGGTGGATTCATAAACAGAACATCTCTGGGTGGTAGCATGCCCTGGTGTGAAGTATTATGTGCAGCTCTCTGAAGAATCGTTACCTACATTGCCTACCACACACCCCTGCTGAGCACTGCACTGGAGTTAATTCAGGGATTTCTACCCCATGTTCCGCTGCATATCATAAAACTTTTCTGAGTCTAAAGCAATAATTAAGCAATGTTTAGATCAAAAGAATGACAGGATCCAACCTTATAAATACATAAACTCTGCTTCATAGAATATGTTATCCTCAAATCTGTTATCTCTACATCTTAGCTATAAATCGTACTCCATTTTAAGCAAATGGATACTACATGTGCTTGACATGATAGTTCCATAGGAGAGAACGAGACTGCTATGAGCACACAGTAGGATCTGTTAGAACTAATGCCAGGCAGAAATCAATGCAGATTTATGCCATCTGAGAATCCAGCCTATGAAATATAAAGTGAAGAAAACTGAGAACACAGATCCAGATTCTGATCTCAATTACGTTATTGATAATCTTGCACTATGTCATTGGTCTTGATTTTCCTGTTTTATAGTTTTAAATAACAAGGAGAGGTCATTGACTCAAAGTTACTCCAGATTTACCCATGTATTTTTGGAACTGAGTAAAATAAAATACAAGTTCACCTAGATTTACAAGAATCAAACTGAGATGCTCTGATTCAAGCGTGCATCATAAAGGCTATCAAAGACTATTATTTTTCAAAATGAACTCAAGATAGAGACTTATATGCTGACATCCTCAGCCAGTCAGTGCAACTGCTTGCTCATGCAAGAGAAGCATTGCTGCTGTTAAAAGATTAACAACACTTTAGTATGAGATGCTGTGCATCAGAAAATAAATGTTGTAGTCGATAAAGCTTTATCACCTCCAGGAATGGCATTAAATAAGCTTACAAAGTTTCTTGATTACTGCAGTTATATCCAATGTGACAACAATATTTTGACTGAGTCATTTGACTCAGAGAGTTTTCTTGGCAAGCATCCAATATTGTAGACAAATCCTCTGAAACTTTCTTTGTGTCACTGGTCAGCTTGTCAGTGTAACATATTACAAGGAAAAGGTGGGAAGAGTAAAAGTGCTTGCTTTTCCACATTCTAGACACTCAACCAACTCTTGAAGTCCAAAAGCAGATACATAGGGCAAGAAGGGAACACCATGTTTTTCTTTCAACCGTAGTTCAAGGCTTGCTAAGAGAGAAAATGGATTGTGTTTTTAATGGAAAAGTAACCTCCAGAGGAAGAAACAAGATGCAAGGAACTTCTCCTCTCCCCCTCACCAGTAGAATGCATAGACAAGAAAGTCAGACGTGGTCCAGAAATTCCCAAAGCCAAAAGTTTAATGATCTTAAGTGAAGAGCTTGGGCTGCCTCCATCACAGGAAAAAATAATTTATGCAACATAAGGACAATACAAATTTGGCAGAGTTCTTCAAAATCACATCTGTTCACCATGTATTATGTTTGGTGACAGAAAGAACAAACTGTAAAGCAGTACATGATAAACCAGTGACAGCATGGCAATTCGTTGACTAAGGTTGCACTGGTAATTAGCAGAAATGGTTTGTTGATTGTCATCGTGCTCTCCTGTAAGTCATATGGACCTGCGATGGCTATCATTTAAAAGATCTTCATGCAGCAGCTTATGTTACAACATTATTTGTTTCCTATTACTAAAACTGTGACAGTATTGCCACGTGATTATACCGTGATGAAAGGTATCTGTTATTCTATTAGCAGTTTCTACTACCTTTAATTTTTTTTTAATTGCAAACAAAACACGGCCAAATTATTTGTGTTATTTGATGGAGGCTATCCTTAAAAACTTGTGGGTGCAAAAAGAAATTCTTATTTATCTTTCTGTCATTCAGCGTGGTGCAACATCTACAACACATTATTAACATGAGCAAGATTTTTCTCCAACAGTTTTCACACAGCTTTGTAATTGTCCTTGTCTTTCACATCTGTATAATCAGAGATTAGAAAATTAGGAAATGGTGGGGGGAAAACTTTGCCATGAATATGGATTATTAACCAAATTATTCTTTTTTTTTTAAATTGTTCTGTGGTTTCTCTTTGAAGTTACAGTTTGGATGCTTATTTTCTTGGCTGGTTCTAGGGTACATTTCTCTACACAATACATAACTCTTCTTCTAAAGCGAGGAGCACTGGCATTTCTTGGTATTTTACATTTCAGGTGCGTATCTAGCTAAGAACCAAAACCATTAAGATAACTGTAACACAGAGCTCCTCACTACAACTTTTGCTGAGTGCAAATATTTCTGTTTTCAAATGTTTATAGTACATTTTGACATGTGAAAACAATTAATTATGTTCATTTAAATATGGAACTACGTTACTCTGTCTCCAGACAGATGTGTCCTCTTTTTCTAAGCCAATGACCCCTTGTGCTAAGGGACAGCCTGAGTCGAGCATACATCAGTGTGTTACATACGTTCCATACATCAGATTATGGTTAGAGCTCACCAGTTAGTGAATCCAGCTCCAGTGGTTGCAAGAGTCATCCTTGGAGTTAGAGCTCACCACACTTCCAGTGGGATTTAACCTTTGAAGATAACTGGG
>VZSZ01006628.1:282527-328761 GCA_013398815.1 Ibidorhyncha struthersii
CCAGGCTGACTTCCAGGACAGAGCACAGAAACCTTGTACCGAAGTTTTAGAAGCATAAGGGAAGGAAGATCACGCTGGTAGACAGTAGCCTGATCTTCCCTCCCTTCTTGAGATGTCTGGGCTCCCAGTGTCCAGAACTCGCTTATTAACTGGGCCAGAAACATTCACAAAATACACTAGCTGCATTTTTCCCTCAAAACAGCTGCATTTCACTGATGGATGAAATGATTGCTCTTAACGCATGTGGTACTTTTCCTGGATGAAAGGTGCTGTAAACCATAAAGGCAATCAGCTGTCATTATTTTCAGGTCTCGTTCAATCTGTCGTGACTTTTACAACCCCAAAGTTCCTTGGTTTGCAAAAGGACCTCTCCAAACATGTTCCTCTTTCATGAACACTCTCAAAAAAAATACAGGCAAGCACATGAACATGTTTCAAGCTTTCAGTTCAGTTTTTTGCTTGAGCCAAGACGACGTTCTCGCTCAGTCAGATAATAGGTACAAGTTAGCTCAAGCATTGTAGCAAGTACAGGGTTAATTGTGTTCCTCATCCTTATTTAATGTAAACCAAGCCTTGTCATTGTAAAAAGGGAACGTGGGAGGGAAAGGAGTTACGCTTCTGAAGTCTAGGAAGAACATAGAAAAGGGAAATACTCTTGGAGATAAAAGAAGAGGGCCTATCACAGTACATAGAGAAAACGACAGGGAAAGGAGGAAACAGGTGGTGGGTTTTAGATTTCAACTGAAGTGCAGGACAATTCAGTGACCTGTGAGAATATTTTAGCACTTTTCATGAGCCTGAGAATTTTTGCAGTTTATGTTTGCTACTCTTACACCTTACTGGCAGGCATGGTGATCTCTGAATTGTGAGAGCCTTCAGCTTTCAGAACAAACATTTTATGATGGGTTTTAAGGTAAGGGAACATTTGTTTATCTATTGCATATATTGTCTAGTCAGTTTGAGTGGTTTTTAGAGCAATTAAAATTAATGATATTATACATGTAGAAAATCAAATAAAAAAGCCCATTTCATTTTTCATATATTCTATACTGCATCATAGTCCTACAAAAATGCTTCAAGTCCTGTGTTGCAGAGGATCCAGAAGTCTCCTGCACAAGTGTTGTATCTCCAAAGAAAGATGTGTTTGCATGCCTGTGTATGTTTACGTATGTGTGTATACAACTCAGGTTCCCAGCCCTAGAATTATTTTCATCTTAGTATTTGACCACCAGCTACTGTACATATTTCTTGTTCTTAGGTATTTGTCATACTTCTCTCTAGTTCCATCCTTTAGACTTCATGGGACAATGACATTCTAATCCTTAGGCAGAAAGGGGCAGTGTATCATGACATTGACACCAGCAGGAAATTTGCCCCAGGACCCTACCAGTGTAATGGAAATAACTTTAACATCCAATAGATTTTTGAGGGCAAGTATCAAGTCTGTGAAACACAGTTTCCAGAGTTTTCATGGACAACTGACAGTGTAAGTGGAGTTCAAATGGCCTTAGTTGGAAGAATTTAGCACATCTTTGCCCTCCATCTCCAACGCATGATCTTTTGAGATATATGTTTGTTCTTACAATACAACTAATTTTTTTAAAAGATAGTCATAACAAGCATCCAGAGTATAAAGGAATCATTGTACATAGGATTCAGCATGAAAGCTCACTGACTGCAAAAGTAACTTAAACATGCAAATCTTCGGCAGTTTATAATTTAGGTAGCATCAAAGAGTAATCCAGCTTGTTTACGTAAGAAATTATCTCCAGATTGTTCAACATGAAATGACTTCAGCATACTGTGGATAATTTTATTTTCTTGCATAAAGTATTTTGCCAATGTGAACTGTAAAAAGATGACGGGTGGGAAGTGAATTGCCAAATATAATCTTTCTTTGAGCTCTTTTACTTTTTTTTTTTTTTTAGTCTATAATGTCACTCACTCCAGCTATTTCATTTTTTCTCCAGGAACTATCCCTAACGTGTCACTATGCCCAATCCCTCTTCCTTATATTGTTGTTTTTTAAAAAATCTCTAGAAATAAGACTTTGTGCCTGAACTGATTTTCTTTTTATTCTATAAAAAGTTCCTTGGTTTTGGTAGAAAATTAATGAATAGGTAAGCTTTTACTAATCCCTTAGATGTCAGTTTAAACTGATTCATATATTTGTATTCATGAAAGAAGAAAGGAATGTTTTCCTTGACGTGCTGGGAAATACTCCGTGAGCAACTTTTTTTGTTGTTCTTTTGGGATATTTTTGGGATTTTGCTTACTTTGCAACATTACGTGGGGAATCATGAAGGTTGATCTGTCTTGTGCGATTTCGAAGAGTTTATCACAGCTACCAGGGGTAACTCTTCCTCAAAACCGTGGGTGGGGCAGTATCCTGTCATTTGTTAGTAGGTGTCATGGGTGACAACATCCTCTGTGCTGTGTGCCCCTGTGGCTCTTGTCTGCTGTCTTCCTGGCAGATATATACATGCACTGTCTGAAAGCTGGTGCCATTGGTCTTGGATTCAGCACTCAGGTAGAAGTTAATGCAATAAGTCTATTACAAGGCTTAATCTTAAATTGGAGCACCTTTAAATGTCCTGCATGCTTTTTCTTTTTTAAGGCTTCGATAAAAGTTTAGTTCTGGTATTTGAAAACATTTTATTTTTAAGCATTGAATAAAACAACCTGCTAAGTACAAATACACCAAGTAGCCCATCAAAATACAATGTTTTAATCAAGCCACAATCAAAGTTTTTTCAGAGCATGCTGAATGTTGCTTTATTTGATCTTTTTTAATGTATTTTCCCTTCTGGTTCAAAATGAAAACTTTTAATATATGAAAAGTGCATGCAATCACTATCTTTCCAACAAATTTCCTGCATCACTTTTACTGAATCACTGCATTTTACTCTTTTGGGTTCTTCTGAAAATCAAATTGTCCCACAAGCAGCAGAACTCCAGGCACTTTCTTGTGTGGCTGTTTCTGACCTCATGGCTTTTTCCTCAGTGATCACTCTAATCTGGATGTCTTTCTTCTATATGGTATCTACTTTTGGGAACTAAGTAGGAAAGTAATATCTTTAAGGTTTTTACTTTTCTATTAGAGTTTGTTGAATTTAGCCAAGAGGTTTGAAGCAGGGGACAAACTAAGAGACTGACTTGAAGAAGTGTGATCACATATGCCTTCTTTCTGAATACAGGGTAAAATCGAGGGTTCCTTTGATTTTCTTCAAAAACAGTTTTTCAGATCATTTTAAATTAAGGTAGTGAAAACCCTCCTCTAAATGTTGTTGTGTATAACTGAGGTCCAAATGAGGCAGAAATTGAGATACAACAGAGTTAGTCCTGATGATTTAAAATTGCAAGCACCTTTGATTCAGTCTTTACCATCAACAAAATAAATAATATATTTTTTTATTACCAAACATTCAAAGGAATTATTTCTTCCATTGTTGATTGTATCATGAAATGTTTACTGCAAAGCAAGAGACAAACAGTATTTCCAAAGAGGATGGTGAAGTGTAATGTAGCATTGAAAAGACCTGCCAGGCATAGGCAGCTGTCACCCTCAAATAAGCAGAAAGATCAATATATGGTATTGAAACTGTGACTGGTGAGACTTAGTTCTTGTGAGGACTGCTTGCAAAACCATGTTCCAAAGCAGTAGAGACAGGGCTGGTGAGCAGTAGCAAAAGCAGAGAATGCAGTTTGACAGGACTGGTCCATGTAACTTTAAATTCTGGGGAATCAGACCAGAAAGCAGAAAGGGAGATTCGGATCTGGATTTAATGTACCACAATATGCCAGGGTGTTTTCATCCAAGTTATGGTTTATTCAAATAAATTAACTTTTGTCAAATTGAACAGTTTGGTGAAGATGCAGTTTTCAGATTCAACACTTTGATTCTGACGACTCAGTTTTACATTGCTTCAAGTTATAACTCATCCTGTTAAAGACTATGGGTTTTTTTGTGTCATGGGTGCAGTTATCTTCTGTGTTCATCAGGTGGGGGTAAATGATGAAAGGGCAAAGGCTCCTTAGCACCGCCAAGATGAGTGTTCATGTTTGGTTATGCATTGCCACCACACAAGTTTATTGACAATGCAAAAGCATTATTTCATGTACCTGTGAGCACTCTTAACCAATGAATTGACATCTGCAGTGGGAATATTTTCTTTTTGTTCCTGCCTTTGGTGCTTTCAAAGAGTAAAATTTATCCTGGTGTACAGACAAAAATTTGTTACCAGTGTGTAAACCACAGAGGTGAGTCGAGGTGGAATGGGCAAACAGAGACTCTTCATCACAGTTGGGAAAGGCTGCGAGAGAGCACGCTGTCTGTGAGCTGGTGGGAGGATGCTCTGTATTGATGCAAACCCTGCAGCTCCCACACTCAGTGCAGTTTGCAGAGTGGCTGTGGCTGTTCTCTGAGTGCTGTGATCCCCACCTCTTGAATAGCAAATTCAATTTGCTGTTACTGTGTTTATGCCTGTGAGCAAGTTGGATTCCCACCTCACTCCATCTGCTCACAGGCACAAGCACGGCTAAAGGGAATTCAGTTTTTCATTTAAATGAATACTGGTGAGAGCTCGAGGTATTCACTTCACTCTGGTGAAAGCCTGGAAGCTGTTCAAAAACTGGAGAAAAGTAAAAGACAGGGTCTGTCTCATTTGGATTGCTCTTCAAGGAAACAGGAGCTACAAGAAGATTAAAACTGTGATGATAGGGTAGGAGCAGATGTTCACTCTTGAGGGCAGTGATGGAACAATAATTATAGCATATGTTGGTATCCTATAGACAACAGAAGACTTGTACCAGTAACTGTAACTTGATAGATCCAGACGAATATGACAGTACCACTCATATTTATGTTCTAATACACTGGGAACAAAAGAGAAAAATAGGGATGCCTCCTCTAACACACATGCAAAAACTCTGAAAAACCATGAGATATAATTCAAGAAAGGCAGGATTATTACGTTGGGTTTTTTGTTTTAGTGTAGCGAAGAGGAGAAAATTGATAATTAATATTGGATGGAGAGTAGAAGGGGAGGCTTTTGTGAACGTATTAACTTTCAGTTACCTGGGGAGGAGGGAACTGGGTGAATCAGAGGAGAAGAGGCTGAGTTGCATCCCAAATACATATTAATTAAGTGTTGACTGTAAGTAAAAAGCCTAGAACTAAAGAATTGGAGAAAAAAAAATGTAAAGCAAGAAGAAAGAGTCTGGAGAATGAAAGCTACACTGCTTAGCATGCAAAACCATCTTTAAAATAAAAGCCAGGCTTAACACACATAGCAGTGGTTTTTAGACTTCTGCTGATAATTCCCACTTCTGATTGTGACCCTCACTTGTACAGCTGAATTTGACCCTTACTTTCAGAACTACTGATAGAGTAATGCTTACATATGCCTGACGCAAATCATCAAATATACGCAAGGATTTCAGTTTGCAGTTTGTCATGTCTGTTCTAAGATTTCAGCAGATGTTATTTATTTATTTAATCAAAAGCAGATTTTATCTAACATTGGGGTGAAGCTTCCAAGTACGCACATACTTTTTCTCTTCTCTCTACAAATGAATACTGCTTTCGCTGGGGAACTCTAGAAAGCTGTTTCTGCTAAAGGCAGTGGTCTTGCTTAGCAAAAAGGTAATTTACAAGGCTTGATAGCAAAAACAGTAAGCAAGAAGTATTGCCCCTGGCAACTTTGTTTAGAATTTCACCATTTATTTCAATGGAACTGTGATTCCACTCTAGCTTCTTAAAAATGTCTCTAACTGTACAAAAGAGGAGATAACAGAAAGATTTCAAAAAAGTAAAAAATATTGCTTTGATTTTCTTAATACGCCTTGCTTTTCATTTGCTGTCTTTTTGTATCTTTTTGGCATTTTCATCAATGTGGGCCACTGTGACAGAGCTCAGGATTTGTCTTGGGTGTGAAAGAGAACAGTGAAAGTGAGACATCCAACTTCATGTTGCAGGGAAATAATACTTTCCCTGTGTTCTTCCTGCCAGTTGGCCGGCAACTCTGGCATTAAACAGTTCAACAGTGAATAATGAGAGAGATCAAGAAAAATTGAGTTTGAATCAAAACACCATAGAGAATATTACAGGATGACAGATTATTTTTAAAAGATCTATTTCCTTTGGTTTCTAAACACATTATTCCATGTGCATATGGAACCTATACAGGGACAGCAAATTATACTACAGTTTTCTCTAAATGAAAAGAATCAAGTTCTTTATTATTCTAACACAATGAATAAATAAGAAGGAAATGAGCACAAAGTGTTGAAAAAAAACCTCTATATATTTTAACTGCAATATTTTAAACTGTATGAAAGCATTTAAGTCTATCCCTGCTTCTGATTTTTCATATGCTCACAGGATTCATGTTGCGAAAGGCAGCTAGGATAACTGACACACCAGTTACTTCAAGACTGGTAAATACCAAGGGTTTGCTATAACTATAGCAGAAACTTGATGGTTTGTACTCCAAGGTTCTATCTTTGGGTGATCTTACAAAAGTTAATTTATTTCTACTGATTTTTCTGCTGCCTTCTCCTTCTTGTTGATATTTGTAACTGTGCACAGCACTTGCTCAGAAATCCCACTGCACTCCTCTCCAAAAGTGAGACTCTCTCCTCACTGAAGTCCAGGGAAAAACTGCCAACTAATTGAGCAACAGCAGGATTTCCCATGAAACCTTCATCTACACTTGGCACAGTGGTGAATGCTAATAAAAAGAAGGGCTGATTCCTGTTGTTCCTGTAGCTTTTGCAGAATGAAGTGCTCTGTGGGTTATTGGTCAGGTAAGATGCTCATACCTATTAACAAAAAAAAAAAAAAAAAAAAAAAAAAAAAAGAAATACTGCTATGGCAAAAAAACATGTCAAGTACTATACCCTTTGGGATGTGCAGTCAGGGTATGTGTTGAAGTTTTACACACTGAACTCTGATTACAGCAAAGACCTGTCCTATTGTACCAAATAGTTAGCAGCACAGTGATTTTATCTACCTGTTTGAATAGAGCAGAGATGCTTAGCTACCTCTTGGATCAGGACTTTGCTTATAATGGTGTTCCAGATCTGGTAAGAATGTTACTTTAGATCTTCATTTTTTATAAAGCCACGTGTAATCTATTCCTGAACAGAAGATCTGAGATGGAGAAAATATAATAAATGTTTGTTGGAGAAAGCAGCGGAAAAACTTCATCCAGTCTTAGTCTGGCTGGACTTGCTAGTACCATTTCTGCTCCAGCCAAGCAAGTTATGCTAACTCCAACAGAGCCACTGAGGTTCCCTGCACAGCACTCCTCAGTACAGCGGTTCTGCCAAGGCTCAACAGATTCAGTGCGGTAAGGCATGGATGCATGGAGAAACGTTCTTCAGGATCTCACCCTGAGCCCAAATTAACAAACCTTGCAGAAACCACGATTGTCAAGGAGTTGGTTAGGGAGACACTGCAACAACTCTGCTAGAGATAGCCTCAGCTGGAATTAGCCTGGGTGCATCCAGATTTACTGTCTAAGTATATACTATTAAACAAACGAGCATAAAGTCCAGTTCTTTTGCCAAAAAGCTAGCTGATATTGTCTTGGTATGTTCATACTGTGCAGCTCTCCTGAACAAGTTAGCATCTAAATTTCCTATTTGGGGTGGTTCATGAGCATGCCCAAGTATCGTCTGGGACTGTGCCATTTACTAAGGTCAAATTGTTGTAGAGAACAAGTCTAACAATTTCACAGAGTAGATGACAGTTCTTTCGACCAGGTTTGTGCCCTGGCACTGTGTAGTTTACCAGTACAGGTGTAGCCACTGACTTCCAGTTTAGAACTGGATCCAAGATGTCTGCCTCGTCATCCATGGACCTATGTGTAGTTCACTGCCAGAAGAAGGATATTTTTGAAACATTAAGTCAGAGCTACTTAGAAAGAGTTTGGTGCAAGCAGAATTCATACCTCTAATTGGACCTGAGCTTAGTTAGCACGGTCAGCAATGACATTGTACTGTCTTTGCTTGCCCTCCTTATTCTGGGAACAGAGTTTTGTGTAAAAATAAATTGAATCAGGTAGGTTTCATCTTGTCTTGTTTTCTGGACCAGAGAACAGTACGGCTCTCAAGGCAGTATAGCTTTTTTTATGTGGTATTGTGCTTTCAGCAGAAACACCCTGGGGCCTGGGGGTCACTCCATGACCTGAATAATTTCACTGCAGGTAAACTAGAGAGGACTACAGTGTCATTAAATTTGTGAGAATACGTTGATGCCTGAAAATATTCAGAAATATGGGTTCTCTACACATTTTTTAAATCTGAGGACAAACAGTCATTGACATTTAAATTGAATTTATTTGTTCTGTGCAATTCTTTTGTACATTAAGATTTTTATATCTATGAGAAAGAAGAACTGTTAATAAAATATATGAAAGTCCATTAGATCTTCTTGAAAGTGTCTGCATGTCTGTTTGGTTGTATAAAATATGAACTTGGCTGAGTTTAACGTGAACTAGAGAATAAGAAGAAACTAAGAGTGCCAGATATTAGTTTTAAGTATTTTTTTTTAATGTCAGATAAAATATTGAAAAGTCTAACAGGGAGGGAAATTGAAGAGAAAAGGGGAAATGAGCAGAGTAAATTAACACGAGCAGGAAGATCCCCTGAACATGAACCCTTGTAGGCTTCTGCAGGAGCCAACGCTGAGTCCCCCGTGCCCTATGTGGGATGCACTACTGGGGCTTGTGTGTGGTGCTGTGTGCCAGACCAACCTTTGCTTCACCCACCCACACTCAAGATTTAGGATTTGCTTAACTTAAGCAAGTACATTCCCAGGATTCTCTTGGTCAGCTAGTGTTGCTGGGTGGAGTGAGTGAAGCAGGGTCAGGCCCAGCAGCTTGAGCTGGACTAGCACCGTGGGTCTGGCCAGGGTCACCTCGGGCTGCCTGGGGATAGAAGAGGTCGGTGGCCACTTGGCTTTGGGGCTGAGAAGAGCTTGTCTGCACAGAACTGAGCTGTGCAATGCCAGCAAACAACACTTGACCCAGTAGAGCTACTAGCACAGACAGAGCTCTAGAATCTTGATTTTACTGCTTAATTCCAAAATGGGCTAAGATGACACACAGACAAATGTATGTCCTTTGAGATGTTTTTGTACCTGTTTAGCATGAGAAGTGCACAGACCTATAGAAAATAATGAGCACACTTACAGACATTTCTTTATCACAGTTTCCTCTCAACACTCGCAGGAGATTTGGCCAAAGACAGCATCCTTTCAAGATTCCCTGACTCCTCTTTCCTGCAAATGTTTTTCTTTCCACTGAATCATGTTCTTCACTCCCTCCCTTTGCTGCAGATTACTCTTCTATGATTTTGGCTGGCCCTGCATTTATAAGAGATTATTTTGCTATGAAAACATACATTAAGCTTCCTGTCTCCCATTTAAAGCTTTCTGAACTGCTCTTTGAGTCTCTCAAAATTATATGTACTATCATTCTTTTGTTCAGCCTTTGGGGATTTTCCACTCTCAACTTTTTTTTTTTTCCCCACAGAAATTTTGAATTTCTGGTTCTCCTAGTCCAGTTCAAGGTACTCCTGTCAAAATCAGATGTTAGGAAGCTAAATATCACCCTGTTCTTCCAGACCTTGGATACAGCAATGACAGTAACTGTCTTGTTCCGTGGTGAAGTAACCTCATAATCAAAACCAAAACTCATGTATTTTGTTATTTCCTGTAAAAGGAAGACTCTGTTGTTATATTTTGTATATTTATGATATCCCCAAATAATCAGTTTATTGCTCAATGGATGAGAAATGAGGCCTGGTATTATAGGATGAAAGGATAAGCTTTTTCCGGGGAAAAAGTCTGAATAGAATATTTATAAGACACTTAAGAACAGTTTAGAATATATTCAGAGCTCTCCAAGTATCCCTAAAGATCTGATCACTGCAGTCACTGAAGCCCAGAGAGCAATTCAGATGAACCAGTACTTTAGGCTAAGCTCAATTCCCCTGTCCTCTCCATTGACGACATGGATTCTATTTCCCTCGTCTACAACTGATGCTTCTACAGCTATCTCATATAGAAAAGCATGTTATGAACAGCTAAGTTTAAGGCTGTGGGTTACTTACTTGTGATAAGTTGTCTGGTACCTGTTAAGATAGCATGGGATATCCTCTTTGGCCTTTCAAAAGCTGCTCCAGAAGGCACGAATTTCATCCAGGTCTTGTGTCACATTGGTCAGCCCCATGTGGATACCCTCAGAGATACACTATAGCAGGTCAATTGGCTATAGACTTGTATTTTTAGGCAACCTAACCGTGAGCAATCAAACACTTGAATCTGGAGAGAAATTCCACCACTTCTCTGGATGTCACCAAGTGCTTTAATTTCTTTGAACATAATTCTGATGAAATGAAGGGGACCAAATTCACATCTATTTCCTATTTCTGCATGTCCTAGAGTTAATAAAATTTCTATTTTATTGTGGCCATGCCTGGATAACTAATAACATTTGCTAAATTTTTCAAGATCTTTCCAGGAAAGCAAGAACAGCAAGATTGGTACTGCTGTTTGCGAGGAGCCGATGGAGCAAGGCTTTTTGTCTGTTGTTTTCCTACCCTGCCAGCTCTCTCAGGCTTCCATTTCATTTAGCTTCTCTCACCTTTTTGGTTAAATGCGTATAAAGTAAAGATAATGAGTCAATTCTGCCCTCACATTGACCTGCTTGGCTCTCCAGGGCCAGCAGTATCACATTTTTCCCATTCAAAGGAGGAAAGGACTTGATAAAAGCCATCTGACGCTTTGTTACTTGAGGATTAATCATCTGAGAAGCCCCTTAAGTGAGATAGTATGGAAGTGGGGACCAATACAAATGTAAGGTAGAGCAGATTGTGACATTTTACTTAGAAGAAAAGAAAACAAGGCAGTGTAGGATCAGCCTTACCTATCCATTTCTTATATTTATAACTTGCTCCTTCCACAGAGAATTTGGTTTTAGTTATTTGTGCAGTAAAAGAAATGCCTCTAATTTACCAGAAGGAAATGTCATAATTCTGTAATACTGTGGTTAATATGTGAGAAGTATTTTAGCTCTGGAAAGGTGTCCAAAAAACGGTGGGGGTGGTGGGAAACACTCAGAGATTCATCATAATCTTTCAATCCAATCATTCCTGCACTTGTTTTTGCTTTGGTTCAATTTTTGGTCATTAAATTGGAAACTGTCAGGGCAGCAATTAATGTCGTATCTCCAAGTCTTTATGTATGACGAAAGGAAATCATTCATGTATACTGGCAACCCTGGGGGAAAGGGGGGATAAAAAACAGAGAGAATCTAAATTCCCTTAAACTGCTGTAGCAAATACTGTTGGATCAATTAGTGTGATTGGCGTGAACGTGCAGCGAGCCCTCCTGGCAAAATGCTGTTCTCAGTGTGGGTCTGAGCTGCAGCTCTGTGGTGTGGTGCTGCTCCTGGAAAAGAGGACTCTTCAACCGCCTGCTTTATCAGTATGGAATTGCTTTCATGGGACAGAATCCTAACTCTCTAACTGAACGTGGGTTTTTTTTTCATTTTTCTTTTGACATCCATCACCGCTTCTTTGGCTGGAATAGTCCCTGCTACAGTCATTGTTGCTTTCCTACTGATGCTGTTAATGTTTTCTAAACATTTAACATTTATTCAGCGTGGATAGCATTTTACTTGCAGAATAATGTTTCTATAATGTACAGCGTTGCATCTAGCAAAATGTTCGGAAAAGAATATTGTTTCTTTATAGGTACGCTATAACAGTGCACTCAAATGTCTGGGTTTGGCCCTCAGCACTGTACCGCAATTCATTTGACTTCACCTGCCCGGAGTTTCAGTCATTCTGCTTACACACCACTCTCACACATTCTCAGCAATGCCCTTGCTTTCACCTACACGGTTTCTATTAAAGTCAGTAGCAGAGCTGATAGAAATAAGTCATCGAAACCTACCTTTCTCTGGAAACTACTGCTTTGAATAGATAATATTTTTTTCCAAAACATCACGTTGATATGATCTATATTTATTTAAATAGAAGGAAACTATTTTGAAAATAAAAGGGTATCATTTTAACATTTTGATGATGATAGATTTTGATTCTTAGCTACAGTTTAAGACGGTATTAAAACAGGCGTCAATAAGCAGCATTTGTAATTCAGCAAAATAAAATATTTAAAGCTTATCCTAGAAAGTGTTGCTATTTTGCCTGAAATTTGCTTTTTTTATTTATTTACTTCTTGCCTGAAACTTGCTGTTATATCTGAAATAAGTGTTAGATACATGTTACAAGAATATTCTAAGATAGAAATTTCATTTTCTGGACTGCACAATAATAATTGTCTAGCTGATTGGTATTCCCTGCAATTTCACCTCAATACCAGAGCTGTATGTGGCTTTTTTTGAACTGTGATATCTCTAAATTTGAAATACACGTTGTTTCATTAGATGCTCTCTGCTGAAAGGAAAAGTTTAGTATTCTTATAAAAAGCACCTTTAGCATTTGCAGAAAGTCACCCAGTCATTTACTTTTTTTTCTTAAGTTTGTTTTGTTTATCTAGTCCTATCTTACTTTTTTACCGTATCTTTTTATCTATGTTCTTATACATATACTCATATATAACACTTTTATAAGTAACCTAAAATGGAAAATATTTAAGGAGAAAAAAAAAGTAAAATTTGTTTAAATACTTGTCTATTCGTAGGTTTTGCATGTTGTGTTTTGTAGAACTTCTTTCAACTTTTTCCTCAGACATCCCTAGTAAACGATTCCACCAATTTTTTATAACTAGGTTGCTCCTTCTTATCTGCTGTTTGGGGATTTTTTTCAGTAAGAGAAGTAAATCCTTTTATTTTGGTTAAAAAAAAAGAATATTGTTAAACTCTTTCTAACAAGGCAATGAACTCCAGAACGGACTATTCTCACCTATCTTATTTCAGGCACTGGGCATACCTGGATGCTGGTTCAAGCTCTAGACTAGTCAGAATTGGCTTTTGTATAAGGTGGAAATATGGGAACGCTTTGAGATCCAGCTTCAACCTGGATCTAGATTTTAAAAGAAGTTAAAGAATAGATAGACCCAAAAGATTTACACCTCTGGGGTTTCAAATCTAGATTCAAGTGCTTGCATCTTGAGACATGCATAAGAAACATGCATAATATTAGCATAACAACTACTTTATTTCTGAGTGATCCTTAGTTCTCCTACTGTGCACTTTGCAAAGTGAGAATCAAGCTCATTTATTATTATTATTGTCATTATTAATTTATATTGTGGTATTGCACAGAATCCCCAGTGACTGTGAGGTCCAAATGAAGAAGGAATAGAGGAAAGGTACAATCAAATATATACTGTTTTTCTAGGCATTGGCAATTATTGTTGTTATCAACAAATAGTTCTCAGCACCAATTCTTCTCCTTAGTCTATTTATTATTAATAGTTTCGTTCCCTATAAGCATGCAGAAATATGAAATGCAAAATGAATGATAGTAATTATAATGTATATTGTGTGCCTTGCATTCTGGAATTTTTTTTATAAATTATGCTTTAAGAATTTGTACATGAAAGAATTTTATTAAACCTTCAGGTATCATGATAATAGATTTTCGTTTTCTATCGGTTTATACTCCAGAGTATATTTGGGTTTGTGTTTTAGGGTTCTTTTTTTTGTTTGTCTCATTTTATTTTATTTCGGTTTGGTTTTGTTTTGTTTTATATTTATTTTCAATTTCAGAGCAACATAAATGATTTAGGTCATTTTCTGCTCATGGCACATGGCAGATTTTCTTTTCTTCAATTTAGACAAGTTGGTTTTACTCTCGAAACAATTTAACTGCCTAAACAATGCACAAATGATGCCCAGTACACAAGAATGTGAAGCATGCAGACTTGTCTGGTAGGCATCTCTGGAATAACATATGTCCTAAAAGTCAGCTTGCCATCGCTGGGGAAATGGTGACATGTCTGAGGCACTGCTGCTGACATTGCATGAGGTTAATGAATGACAGTGCCAAAATGCCAGCACTTACCTTGTCACCGCCAAAGAGCTACAATTAAATTGCCCCTTAAAGAACTGACAAGTGACGAAAGGGGTTTCAGTGAAGGTCATGAGTATCTAAGATTTCTATTCCTTTGAGCACTGCTGTAATTTCTGATTTGCCACAAAGAAATCACAAGACAAATATCCTCTATAACCCAGCAGTCTTCCCACAGAATTATTAAATTACTGGGGCACAGTTAGTATTAAACCTGTAATATTAAGACATATTGTATGGCACCACAAGTTTACACACTAAAACTGTTCTGTGTCCAAAGTTATATTTCTTTCTTGGCCAGCAGTATCTATAAAAACGGAAGAAAGCCCTCCAAAATGCATTAGAATTTTCTTTTTGAAAGAGCACAGACTTTTTTTTTCTCCTGAGAAAGACATGATTTGTATCACCCATACAAAGGGAGGATGGGTACTGTCTAACAAAGGTTTGACTGTGCATCCACTGACAACAGAGGATGGAATGAATGTACCTCTTGTGCTGATATTAATCAGAACAAAATATTTCAGTCTTTTTTTCTTTCATTAATCAGACAAAAATTCTATCAACTGAGGTCACAGAATTTGGTTCCCAGGGTTTAAATGGACACTTTCAAACGAGCCTCGTTTTTGAAAGCCCTCATCTTTCTTACTGCGTGGCAAAGGTAAACCACATTACTAGAACACGTGTCAAAATTTATTTGCATGTATCTCAGATAAATGAGTGAAAGTATTTGCTCTAAGTTAATTTTATCATGTGTATGAGTCCTTGCAATACTAGAAATTTATTTTACACATTTGAGGGAAAAGGGAGTTTCATTTGTATTTTTAGACGTTAACCATGAGAACGTTTTTGGACTTAAATGACAGTATGAACTCAAAACTGAAAGGTAGATAGAAGAAGAAATAAACATAGTATGAAGCAAGCCAGCAAGAGAAATCTTTCTGTCTGAGCTTCAGAAGTAATGTATGGAGAGGGTCCATGAGAGGGAGAAAGGTTGGTTTTTTCCCCACAAATGGCAGAAGTTGCAGACAATGGAGATGTCCACCCAAAAGCAGTGATGTGGAATGAGGAGATGGAGAAAAGCCACTGTCAGCTGAGTGACAGAAGCAAGCAGAGAGGAAGGCAAAACCAGTTAAACAGACAGGAGCTAGTCCATGGCAAGCTCTGAAGCGGGGAGACCAGCTTTGTGTCTTTCAGGGGGCCCCAAAGAAACCCAGAACATTGTGACACTAATTGCTGAGGTTCCTGAAACTGAAACACTTTGCTTCAGGAGTAAAATTCACATTTATTGACTTTGATGTTAAGACTCCAAAACACTGGACTTTCTCTTGCCTGGACTTGGGGTCCTCCAGTAGTTCTGCTGTTAGGGAGCCTGGTGCAGTTGCTGTTGAGGGTCCAAGTACTCATTCTGCATTATGGCAGAATATGCATCATGATTTCTTTCTAAAAAGTGGTTGGATTAGGAGATAACGATACAATATTCTTTTTTCAGAATGGCCTAGTGATATCAGCATTTCTACATAAATTAGAAATCCCTCCTTCCCACACCCAAAATTCTGTATCTTGTTTGGAGTCTTTAAATGCTAAATAGCTAAGAAGTTTCTCAATCAAATGCTCCAAATGAAGACAGCCCACTTTTGGAGGGCTGCCCCCCCCCCNTTATCACAGAATCATGGAATGATTTAGATTGAAAGAGACTTCTGGATATCTCCTAGTTCCACATCCTGCTCCAAATAGGGCCAGTTTTAGTCAGGATGCTCAGGACTTTTTCACCTGAGTTTGTATTATCTTTGAAGATAGAGATTCCACAACCTCTCCTGGCAATCTCTTCCAGTATTTGACTCCATTGTTGAGTAGTTTTTTTCCCCAATATTTCTTTTTTATTTATTTTGTTTCAGGTTGTGTTCGTTGCCCTTTCTTCTATTAATAAGAATCTCTGAGAGGAATCTGGCTCCACCTTCTCTAAACACAGCCCTCTCTTAAGCACCTGTGCAGACATTGGCTTCCACACAGTATTTGTGTTGTACCTCTCTAGGCATCTCAGCGTTGGGTAGTCCTGCAAAGACACCACCATGAGTTCATTTTGTCCTTGCAGGCCACCAACATTCATTTTGAATTCTGATACTCACCAGATTCTTTCACAGTGTCAGAGAATATCAGGACAAGTCACTTAATGTCACTGAAAATGCAATGATGTGGGTGGAGGCTGCTAGATGAAACACAAGATACTGCGTCCCACACGCAAGACGGGGAAGCATGTACTTTCAAAAACCTGGTGGCTCGTGGCTTCCCCCGATGAGTACTAACTAAGATGGTCCAGAATTGAGCTAAATGACCCTCTTAAAGCTGACTAATGTGAACAAGTAGCAACCATGACCTCAACCATACCCTCCGAGACACTCCTGCAAAGAGTAGGGGTTCAACTGTAATACCACAGTAGAATATTTTAAGTATAAGGCACAGGAACCTAAGAAATGATCCAGCTATTAAAAACGAATGTTCTGGACAGCTGTTTATCAAGCAGCAGTTCTGCCTTTGCTTTCCAGTCAATCAGATCACCACATTTACAATATACTGTCAGACTCTCAGGGCCACCCTTGGAGTAAACTAGAACTTTGCTTCAGAGCATAATTTATTTCTTATGTCTCATATGTTGGAAAAGTGATACATATCTCCAAATGTGACTACCCTTAATTTCAAAATCTTACTCATTAATTTGCAATAATGAGGCGTAATGAATATTTATAGAAGATTTTATCTATACTTATTAATTTACCATGAAATACCACTGATATCTCTGCATTTTGAGTTAATAACACAAGGCAGAATTAAATGGAAAGCTGATAAAACTTCTGTTTGCCATGTGAGACGAATATTATGTTTAAAGGGTAATATGTTCTGTATAAATGGGAGTTCAAGATGCAGTTCGCTGGCTACATCACAGAGAACTGAGTGGTGCCATGGATGTAATTTTACTGCTAGTATGGGTCACCATTTTTCCCGTTGTATTTTAGACATAAGCTAAAAAAGTCTGTCTCTCTGCACCTAGTAGAAACTGAATGTCTTCACTTCCAGTGGTTATTGGGAGACTCAAGAAATCTTTCACTTGGATTAAAGATCAAAGGAAAAGCTGTGATTATAACTCATATGTTTTTCACCATCATCTTTGATAAAAGGTTTCAATCTCACTCACCAATCATTATATATTCAACTGAATGAGACTCATTTGGCAGTGTTCTCCCCTCTTTAATCGCAACTTTGTATATTATCTCTTTTGTTACATATTTTCTCTAAAAAAGAGTGGTTGATTGAATTGTTTCAATTTAATTTTGTTTTATGAAACAAAAAATGCAGCAAATTCTGTAACGTGCTGAACTTATCTAATGAATGTGTTAAAAATGTGAAAATGTGAGTAGATGTATTCAGGAAAAGAAGGGTGATAAGAAAGAGCAAACATGCTTATAACCTTTTATTAACCTTTTTTTCCTTTTGTCAAGATAGATTTCCCTTGGGATTTCTAGTAAGTAGAGATGTGGAAGTAACTTCTGGTCTCCAAAATTTACCAACATTTTATATTCTGTAACTGAGGGAGCAATTCTAGCTAAATCACTTAAGCTCACCAGACTAAACACTTTGTACAGCATAAAGTTATTGAGTTTGAACACATGCACAAAACAATTCATCAAAAATTGGTGCCTGACATGGTTTGTTCTTGCTTGTACAAATTAAACAATAATAATGGTCCATTACTGTAAATCTAATTTAGGGGGTTTGTCTGTAACTACAAAAATAGATATACTACAACAGAAATATCCAAATATAATGGTGACACTATCCTTTTTTATACTATAAAGCTCAGCCCTAATCAGGGCTCTTTACTTTATTTTATTAATTCTCTACCTGATTAATTCTTTACTCTGTTGAATGTTTATCAGTGCTATCAGAAGAGTTTGAGTTCTATTAGACAGAATTCAGAGAAGGGAGTATTTTGGGAAGATCAAATGCCTTTCTCTTGGGATCTCCGGTTACAGAAGTCAGACAGAGGGACCTGAAGAGGGCCTCCTGGATGTTTTTAGGTGAGGTGGTGTTGGTTGTTTCCCCCCCACCCCTACCCCCCAGTTTGCAAAAAGAAAACTAGCTTAGAAATCACTTTTTCTGCATGGAAAGTTATGCTCTGTCAGAATTTTGAAAAACACACTGTATGTCTCTCAGAAGGTAAGTGAAATGTGAAAGTATGTGACAGCCAGATATAAGCACAGCTACTATTGGAGCATAAACAAATATACTTTTATATCAAAAATACGTATATTGAAGCTTTGGGTTCAGCTCAGCTTTTCAAACCCTAAAAAAACATTTCTGAACACTGATTTGAAATCTAAATGGTTTCTCATGTAGGCTATATTTATGCCTCTGCTGACTACCAAAAGCTTTCACAAAAGTTTTTTTGTTCACACAAAATATTAGGAGGAAGTCTACACCCATCTTTACCTGCAGACATGAGTAACGGTATGTTAAAGATGAGGACATCGCTATTCATCCCTTGTCTTTCATCCCTCTCCTATCTTACAAGTTTCATTTGTCAGACCAGAAAGCAGAAAAAAGGTCTAATGACCAAGATAACCAATCATGCAAAAAAGTAGTAAGCAGTCCACAATTCACATATAAACAGCCTACATGTTTAACACAGGGAAATTCAGCAAATGTCTAGATACCATAACTCATTTATCCTTTTTCCTTTCTACAGTATCCTGTAATACTGAAATCCTTATAATAAATCCTGACTTTTGCAATCTTTTCCTGCCACACTTTAGTTTTCTTACACTTGTACAACACATCGACATCATTATTCCCTGCTATTTTCCTGAAAGAAAACCAATTTAAACCAGCTCCACCTTGGTTTGGCGGTAAAGATATTCAAGGTCATGTCTCATTGCACAGAAAGGTAGCAGCGGATGCCCTTACCTGTCAGGGCCACACCCTAGTACATGGCTGACACTGTGATGAACTGGAACTAGGGCAAGGACTTTGGCTTAGAACCTGATTTATTTCTAACTCTGGTGCCCAAAATGTTGCACAACAACATGTTCAAATAACAATATTGATTTCATCTGCAGCCATGAATAATTTTAAAGTAACAAGAGGATTTGGGTTTTTTTTTGGCCATCATTTAGTGGTACCTTTTATCTTCTTATGGAAAATAGTAGGCAGATTGGGAGAGCTTAAAGGGAGGATGAAGACATGAGCACGGGATGAAGACGCTGAACAGGCTTTTGCAAAGTGACTGGGAAAAGCAGAAAGCTACATGGCTGAGAAGGAGATTTGGATTAATGAACAAACACTGTCCATTGCATTTTGCTGCATTCAGAAAATAAAGGTTCTTGTGTTCTTGAATGTAAACAGTAGTGCATTTGAGCTACCCCACTCCACAATCAATTTCTCTTCCTAATGACACTAAACTTAACAGCTCAGTACAAAACATCATAATGATAGCTATGAAACATAGGCTGGTCTTGCTCAGTTCTGAATGAAATAGCCAAAAAAAAAGAAAAAAAAAAGCCACTGCTGAGATGAAGTACATGTAGTAAATGAAATAGCATCTCTGTAAATAATACTTTAACAAATGCTGCTGGTAGGGAAAACCATAATGACAGAGCTGTAAGAGAGTGATGTGCTTGGACCTTGCCTTCGAAATTGAATATCTTGAGCAATGCACTTCTCCAGCAATTTCATGCATTTTCTCAGCTAATCTCACATCACAAATATCAAGCTTGTCATATTGATTTTAAAGGGGAGGTAAAAAAAATGGTAAGGTAGCTTGCCTTTGTCAATTCTGAACACGGTTGCCAGGCAACTTGATGACCTGGCTTGGGATGGATTGTTACAGTGACCTGACTAAATACCCCCAAATCACCTGAGAATTTGTAAAGAAAATACTGCAAAGTTGAATTATTGCTGCAATAATAAGTATTATGTTTCCCTTTTGTCTCTATAAAGAATAATACATACAAGGTGTTCTTGTTATAAAAGGCAAAGAATATTCTTTGTGCCAATTAAAAATGGATAATTATATAAAAGAGGAAGAATGGTCTATTTGGCATTGAAAACTTTTAATTTACATTGTTTCCATTTAGAGTGCTAAAATTGAAATACATAGTTAATTTAGTATAACTTTCTTGTTACAAATATAGACTGTTTCTTAGATACACTATTCAAGGGGGCTGAGTAGGAGACATGAGCGCAGACTAAGCTAAGAAATTCCAAAGAAAATTTTTGACAAATTTTGATCTTCATTTTGCTGTACATAATGCTTTGTATTTTCAGCTTGAGATTTTAAACTTAGTTACACCAGGTATATAAAAAACATTGCTAATATTTTTTTTACTACAAAGCCTGCTTTCAATCACTTTTTAACTTTGCCAGATACTAATCATACTGATACTGAGTGAAAACAGGTGAATTTGGGGGAAATAGCTGAAACGATTCAAGCTTTGTTTCATAGATTGATTGTATCAACAGTATTTGAATTTCTATTTGCACCAACAAGTGCAAGCAAAAGGAAGACAGTCAGCGCTATTTCTAACAACATCTTGTTCTGAAGCACTTGCTCTTTTCATAGTTTTCACTTAATTGAGTCATAAGAAAGCAACAGTGAAACTGTATCACAGTCTGAAAGGCTACTGTACCCTCTGTAGAAATGAAGTATCTGAGAGAGAGGTTTCTTACTGAGAGGTACACAAAACAGTTGAAAATACAGAGGAGTTTGTGAATGATTCGAAGTTGAAGAGTGTACTTTGCAATTCCATTAATTTATAGAGGCCTCGATAAGATTATGGTTGGTATATGAAACAAATCACTTTATGGAGAGCACATTGGAAGATACAAAATTTACCAGTCCTAAACTCAGTCAGAAATTGCCATGTAAGAGCATTCCAGACTGAAGCTTTTTATGAGTAGTTTTGCCATCGTGGGCTTTCTACAGTGAGAAGTTAATGAAAAAGGATCTGCTGCAGAAAGACATATGTAGCTCAGAGTGATAATTCATTAAATGACACAAACCCAGTATGTGGAACTACACCTCCTGAGGCAAAAAAACAGACTTTGGAATTAGGTGAAAGTACCGTAATGGCTTGTATCACTTTGCAGTAGTGCATATCTTAGCTGTTAGCAGACAATGGAAAACTGTGATTGAACACAGCAGTGATTCTTCACTAGGAAAGACCAGTGGATAATGTTCTATGAACTTACAGTTGAGACATTAGTCTTAGAAGTAACAAAACTTCTATTAATGGAAAATAACAGGAGTAGGAGTGTATGCAGACTTGGTCCACTAGATATCTATAAAACAGGGTTTCTCATTTCATATTGGATTGCCTCCAAGCAATTCAGATTAAGATGAAGATTAAGCAATTCAGACAATAGTCTAAGGTGAAGACGAAGTTTGATGTAAGAATCATAAAGATGACAAAGAATTCTTTAGGGTAAGCCTCAGTGGATTGTACTGATGAGGAGTTATCAGAAAATAGAGGTGTCTTATACAGAAAGATTCCAGGGCCAATGCTTTTTAATATTGCAGTTAGTGACTAACTCAGTGCTGCAAGGGAGGCTCTACCCAGTGATTGGAGGAGAGATCATGACCAAAATGATGGCTTGCTCTTTGTTTTTTGGTACTGTCTAAGGAGCCACCCTAAAAACTAGAGCTTGACCACCTTGTGGGCCAGTGCAACAGAAATATGGTGAAATGTTACAGAAGAAAAATGAGAAGTTAAACTTTTGCAGACCAAGCTCAAGAAAAACTTCCATTTCTAATACTAAGACAAAAGAATATAAACCAAAACAAACCAAAACAAACCCTACAAAGACTCTAAAATTTGTCGACAAATTGGTCCTGGATATTAAAAGAAATTTCATAACTATAACGTGTCCACAATTTTTAGTAACCTTTCAAAGAGAGTGGTGGGACCTAATTTGTTTCAAGATGAAGCTTGATAAATCTGTACAAAGGGTTGTATGACACACGATAGGTGATTTTGTGTTCAAAATAAAAGCTTGAAGATTAAAATTTCTGTTATTCTTGAAATGGAGTTAAAAAGAATGTAATCAACACTGTTTTAGTCCTATATTTATACTGAAAATACATTTTATTCATATATCTATATTGAAATAGCTATATACTTCAGGTCACATGTAAGAAAGTGAAGAAAAGTGAAGAAAATAGTATTTTTCCCTTTCCTTATAGCTTGATTTCCTTCCTCAGGTGCAGTGGGGATCAGCCCCAAGACCAGGTGCTGGGTGGAGTGCTCTGAAGCACCTCATGATACTGAAGAAATTCCCTTTTAGCTGGTGTGTCCCTCCAGCGCTCGGTGCTGAAGTGATTGCCAGATGCTGGAACAGGAAGTTATTTTCCCAAGGTCAGAGTCTTAGGAACCATTTTTTTTTCCTTAGTACCATGGGCTGTAATTCATGTGTTCAATCATATCTGCTGTTCTTCAGTGGCATAATGTGAGATTTTTGGACTTTTGTCCTTCCATACATAAGTTTGTAAACATGGTGAATGCTGTTTGTCTGTTGTGGCACGGCAGAAAATAAAAGTTTATCATACAGTGTCCTGTATTAAAACAATCTGAACTACATGGTTCAAGTAGCATTTTTTTTGGTCCTATGTTTTGAGGCACTTCATGTGCATTTCTGGCTGGGCATGAGTTGAGATAGGGTTATTATCAAGGTGGGTGTCATTCATTAAGAAATTCAAAAATCTGTATATGTCGTAGGTAGTTTCCTAGACTCGTTATTCCTCTCCCTATTAAAAGCCTGAAAGGCTTTTTGTAGTACCTGGATCTGGAGATTCTCCTTTTCCAATTTTGTCTGCGTTAAGGAGTAGAAATGATAAAGGTCAATCAAACAATTTCAGGTTCTCTCTGGAAATTATTTCTTTTCATTATTCCTGTGGAGTGTTCAATAACAATCTGGCATTTGCTTAACAAGACAACATCCTTTCTGTTCACAGGTCTTTTTTTTTCAGAAATTAACAGTCTCCACAAGATAATGAGCTCAGTGAATCTTATTAACACAAGTTACAGCTGACTGACAAGTAAGTACATGGCTGTCATGTAATCTAATCATGGTGTTATAATTCAATTAACTATTGATTTTAGTTACGAATACTATATTCTAACTGTTGCAGAAAAACATTCAATATCTGTAGAGTTTTATGATTAATAGAAATTATATCAATCCTAGACATTATTGAACTCAGACATTAAAGAAATGTATGTATTTTATGTTTAATAAAAATGGTGTTCATTTTCATACATTACTAGCTATGAGCTGTACTGAAGTTTCTTCTAGTTGATAAAACTAATTATACTTGGAAATAAAGTGGGGACTATTTGCTGTTTATTTAACACCTATGTAGAGCTGATGCTTTATCATTTGGCACTTGTGCAGTCAATTGTACCTATGCAAAATGAATACAAAACAGGCATGAAGCTTCATTTTCCAGACTGTTGATTTATCTACCCCTTTGGACTGGTGAAGTGGACTGCACAAATGGCAAAGTATGTTGCACTCAGGCATGAAGACAGAGTCGTGAGTCCAATTACAAATGCTAGGCTGAATTGCCAGATGCACTGTTGCTTCAATGAGTCTCAGGCGACCCTAGCACTTATTTTACACCAGAGGCTTCAGAAGGGGAAGGTGAGAGAAGATTTCTCCCATTTTCTCAGCTACAGCCTTATTAATTTCTCGCTGGTGGTTGTAGTCAAGCAGCCAGGCTGGTGGAGCCATTGGTGCTTTGCTTCCCCACAGTCTTGCTGTAGCTGTTATGACGGGGAGAAACATAGAAAGGTAGAAGAAGAGGTATCTATTCTTTTCCAACAATGGAGATAAACAATATAACAGATTTCACTCAATCTGAGAAGCAAAATAAAGCAATGCTGCAAACTACCTACACCCTGGTCCAAAATTTTGAAAAAAACCCAGCAGCTGTTACTTTATTATGATTCTTGATCTCATGTTAGCAATGACATATTTTGAAAAATATCTGCTACAATTATCACTTTAAGGCCCTCATAACAGCATTTCTCTAAGTTTCCCAATTAAGATAAGGCAGAAGTGATGAGTTGAGAAGCAAAGTCACAAGAAGTCTTAAATCTTTTGATTATTGTCACTTGACTATATCAACCTGCTCTATTTCAAGCAGAAATACTTGGTGTGCAGGTAGGTCTTCCAAAACCATGTCATTTTGGACTTGCGTACCAAAAGTCCAGGTTTGGATTTAGGTGCTTAATTCCTACTTTTTGGATATGGTCCACCGGTTAGTTCTGCACCAGTGAGTACAGTCACCAGATCTCTTCCAAACTACTGATGTTTGAATCTTGTTTGTGCCAGGGGCCAAAGATTTTAAACCCAGTTCTTAAGTTGTAAAGTGATACTTTCTTAAAAGCTGCTGATGCCTTTCTTGACCTGCTTGGATTTCAGCTCATGCTGCATTAAAATTAAACGTGCGTGTATTTTACTTTAGCATGAACTTTCCTAATAGTATGAATGTCCACTATACACTGTTCCCTGAAGCTGGTTAGACCAGAAGCTTCAAAATCTCAGGGTCTTTTACCTGACAGACCTATCATTCAACTTAAATGACTGTGGTTTGCCAGCTTGCCTGTATCCCAGTTATACTAACAGCTTGAAAGGACCAGCAAATAATGTAAGTAATTCAAGGCAAGAGCCTTTTATGACTATCACACATAATTTACATGTATGGAATACTATATTAAAATGACTTAGTAAAAAGAAAAGCCATTGCAGAGAATTACTTTTTAATGTCATTGTTTACCTCATTTCTTGTTCCAATATGGCCCAAGCCCAGGCAATTTGTTTTGTCACTGGCACTGCCAGAAGACACAGACGGCAAGTTAAATGTAATAAGCAGTCTGCCTACTTTGGGGAAAGTAATACATTATCTCACTCTCACAAATGGGTACCTATCACCAGCCCCCATGCATAACCATTTTAATATGTGTGGCATCTTGGCTGAAGAACACTTCTCATCTGTAGTCTTAACAGACAAGCAGTTCTTCAGCATGACTCAACTTTGCTCTTTTCTGAATTCTTTTCTAAGGGATATATCCCCATAACAGATGAAAGTACTACAGGTAAGGAAGTCTTCTACAACTTTGGTTTGGCTATTGTGACTGACACTGAAGAATTGGTGGCAGGGGCATCTTTATGTCCCACAAAAGAACGCATGGGATGCCTCAGATTGTTAGCCCGTGTAGTCACTTTACTGCAAATTTGTTCCCTAATATGAATATATAAAAGCAGCTAGCATAATTCTGTAGCTTCTACAGTTTCACTGCAAGTTGCTTGTAGAGCTTTTCATTGATATCGTCTGGAGTGGGATGTGATTCTTCAATGGAAGAAGAGTGAGTAAGAAAAGAACACATTTTGCCATTCATGGGCTGACTCACTTTCTTTATGTAAGTATACTCAGATTTTGGAGTAGTGATGGAATATTAACATCTTCATTCAATCTTGTTGTTCATTTTATTCAATATATGCCTCCAACCAGACCATGTGAAATAACAGGGCAGGGTGGAAATAAATATAAAATGTGCTTTTTAGCACAGCGGGATGAAGAAGCATCCCTCCACCTACTGTGATGGCCCTGCAGCATTGTCAGCTTGCAGTCACAGCACTCAATCAAAACCAACATTATGACACAGATAGTCAAAGCTCTTGAAAGCAAACTCTATTAAGGATTTAATAGCAACACAGAATCATTATAATTATGATATAGGAAAAAGCCCTGATGAAATAGGGCACTCTAATTCTAAATACATTTTGCTTTTATGTATATCTGAGTTGATTAATAAATTAAAAATCACACTGCTGGATGTTAGGAACTGTAGCCTCAAAGACGGCCCGGCATTGCAACAGCCCTCACCAAATCACCCCACTGCCTGACACTTCAGTTAAATGTTCAGGCTCCAAGCACAACCTGGTTGCATCTGAAGGAGATCTTCATGATCCAGTTGACTGAAAAGGCACCTGAGTTAGTGAGGAATGAAGAAGAAAAGGAGCAGGGTTCATAATGGCAGGCAAGACGTTTATGTATATGGCCGAGTCTGCAATCTGAGCAGACAGCCCCGTGGCATGCCTTCAACCCTATGAACTCAACCTGTTTGCAGCTCAGCTCTACATTGGGTTTCACTTGCTCATGAGCTTGGCTTTCCCTACAGAGGAAAAACAAATATGGACCATTTGCAGGCTGTGTGCACTCCAATATGTCTTATTAGAGGAACAGTCAAGGCCAGGACTGCATCGTCCAGCATGTAACACAGTTCTGTACACAGATAGAGCACAAGTCCTTGGAGCAGGACTGTGGGACCCACCTGAGGCATTCCTGCTCTCTTGTGTGCATTCACCTAAATCTTATCAGGATGAATTTAACTTCCTTAACTAAGAATACAGAAGGGAGGCACCACAACTTAACATAATACTTACAAACTAGCAAAAAAAAGGAGTTAATGATTTGTTTTTTGTCTCTATTGCAGAAGTATGCATCAAAATTACATGTGTTCCTGGACAGGGTTTACCTGGAGGAGAATCACCTCAAACCTTTTGGTAGGGAAGGCAAAATTCTGTGACACCATCAGTAAAGCTAAAGTGGCTAAATCTGCTATTTCAGTGGAGCTCCCCAGTGGGAAGCATCCCTTTTCTGTCATGGCTCTGCAAAGCTTGTCCCTCAGCAACATGGAGCAGTGACAAGAGGCACGCAAAGGATGTGGCCACGTTAGGATGCCACTTGGTTGGGATGGAGCCCCTCTAAGTGAGATCTTCCGTTGTCAGGGAGTATTGCTGCCATCCCACATCTCTAACCATGGGCAACTGTCCACCTATAGGTAAAAGTTTTGTCTACAAAGATTGAGAGTTTCTTTTAGTGACAAACACTCTCAAAGCGCCATGGTATTTTGTTAGTTTATCAGATTCTGCTACCTGGGAAAGAAAGAGGTCAAGATTTGAATGCTGATATAAAAATAATTTGAGCTAAACAACTTCTTGCTTGAATATGCGATGTTGTGGGCAAACTATTCCAAAGAGCCTAAGGAATGTAAGAGAGCAGCCCCAGGCAATACTGTAAGGGGCACACATGTGTTATTGCACAGATTTAAAAAACAAAGCTGACAAGCAGACTTTCCTAAATTGGGTGGGTTGGTGCTCGCCCAGAGCTGTCACTAATTCAATGCAGATTGTCTATGTAATATGAGTGCTTATTTTCAAAAGAAACAGGGTGGAAAAAGCGTGTGCAATTCTCAGGAGAGTCTGATTGCAAAAGGCATGGTTGGAGCTGATTAGCCTGTTTACCCTGCCAGTTTTCACACACAGACAGATAGGCAGTCTCATGCATTTCCCCAAGCAGATTCTGGAGAAGGCTGATGAAGAAAATGAAATCCAGTTTAATTTCCATTTTTTACTCAGCCCAGTGTTGTAATCAGGGATAGCGGTTCAGATGGAGGTCTCTTGTCATAAGTGCGAAGAAAGGGATAATTTCTTGGGCCATCTTTGTGGTATATCAGTAGTTCCTGGACTTATTCCCTCACCTTTGCCTGCCAGGGCTGAGATTTATTGATCAGTTGGTCACAGTGCAAAATCCACTTGCTTTTCTTTCAAAATTTTGTTGCTGGGCCGCATAGGGACTATCTTTTTTTCACTGCATTTTAAGTTACTTGCAACATTTATGTTTCGTACAAGGTCTTTTTTCTCTTTGCATACTGGCAGAGTATTTAATTTAATGACAGGAATAAAAGTCTTCCTTTCTAAATGGTTTCTTGTGCTCCAGTGGTTTGAAGACACAGCCTGTCTCCTTCCCCAGCCAGTCCTATGGTCTCTTCTCCAGTCTCAGGTGTTTCCACGAGTGTACTTATATTATTGCTGTTCTTTAACTGAAAGAGGAATTCCCTAATTTTAAATCCCTGTTTGTTTTCTTGTAAATAGGAGCAGCTCAATGGCAAGATAACTTGAATTTTGAATTTGGTTCAGCCTATCACCTGGCTCCAGGGATCCAAAAAGGTTGCACAGAGAACCGCAGTAGCTCTGAGGGATTCCAACCATTTGGACTGATTTTTCTGAGGACGGCTAAGGCAGTTTTAGAAGTGCAATATTTAGAGTTCTTAGTATAGGTGAAAATTTATGTTCATTTTCATTCTTTTTATATTTGTTAAATGGTTGTAGAGTGGAGCACACATGGGGCATATCTCACCAAATTTCAGCCATCCAAAATTGTGTCAAATATAAGCTATTTTAATAGGTTTTTGCTCTAAATTACAAAGACAGACAGGTACCCTCAGACAGCAATTTATCCCTCCTCTTATGATGCCTCTTTCATTCTCTTGTTGCATCCCACTGGGCCCTAGGAAGACAAACTTTGCCTTAAACAATAAATAAATGAAGAATTTGGAATGGTAGGAAATAACATGGTTATGTAAATAGTGCCTTCCCCAAACTTTTCCTCTAAAATATCAATGCAATAAATTTTCTAAGTTATTTATCTCAGTGATAATATTTGGAAAGTATCTCATTTCTGATCAAATAGGTTTAGGACAAGGTCTGTAGCACAGGGACACCCCCTCAGCACAGGTAGCATGCTGGAGGTACCCCAGAACTGGTATTGGTAGACTCCAGTTTGCACCACAAAAAGTGTTGTAGTTGTCTGGGGTCCTAGAGATTTGATTATGGGCTTATTTATGTGCCTCTGAAAATGATGTAAAGCAACTTTCTGTGTAGGGAGACACCTAGCTTTACTACAGCCAACATGCAGTCACTTGCAGCTAGTGGGTAGGAACAACTATGGCTATGGGAGAATCATCAGCTCTCTGTAGTGCCTGGACACCAAACTGAGGTTGCAGGGAAGATTATTTTTCATTCTGGGTCATTTTGCTGATCTCTGCAATTATGGCAGGTGAAAGAAGGATAGGCTGTAAGAGTGGTGGTTCCACCTAAGCCTTTCTAGAACAGACATTTCCATGTTCCAGTAACGGGACACTACTTAATCCATTGCACCAAATGAAGGACTATTTAAAATCATTAAGCTGGAATGAAGTAACCCATAAAGCAGTAGTTTCTAAAAAACATTTTTCAAGCCATTTTATGGGTGTAGGGGAGAAATGTATAATTCTTAATGTTCATTTTGCAGTTATTGTGCCACAAAGGAAGAAAGGAACAAACAAAATCCAGACAGGAATGCATGTATGCATACTGAGAGATCACTGTAACCGTATTTACAGCTTAGTATACTCATATAGGCTTGATAGAATTGCGTTTTCTGATTTGTGATCCCAGAGATATTTTGGACTTTAATATTAAAAAACAATGAGGAAAAATATATATGTATTGTGTGTATATGTATATTTATATACATAATTCACAAAAATTTATGTAGTTTGGGGAGAGATAAGTGGATTTCATGACCATCTTTCCTTTTCCACTTAAGTTCCCTTACTGCTTTGCTGTTACATCAGGCTCTTAGATGTTGTCTTTTTCTATGTAAACCCCTCCAAGGACATAAGGGGAGGAAAATGTAGCTTCTTGTTCCCAGCTAGCTGGCTTAAGGATGTGCAAAATGCCTTCTGATCCCCTTCAAGAACAAAGCAAATTCTGAGCATCTGCAAAAGTGTACTTCTAGGTATTCAGAGAGATTTAAAGTAAAAGAGAAAAGCAGAATTTATTTTGGAGTTCAAACTTCTCAGACTTCAGATGGCTGCACCTCTCTTTAGAATTTCCATACATCTCCTTCCTATCTTAGATATTAAGATCTTCTTTGATTTAAATCCTTAATACCTTTGTCCCTGCTACACTCCAGCATCTTTGCTGGAGATCTGAGATGCTGCAACCAAATTATTTTAAGAAGTTATATAACTGTATTGCACAGCTAACTGCACTCAGTGGTTTTGCTAAATAACATGTGCAGCTTGCTATGAGTCAGATTCAGATGTCCTTTCTCATGTGGAATATTTCCATGATGCACATCTAATTAGAAGTGCCCAGACTAGCAGTTTGTTCAGTTCTTTTCAGTGCCTTTATTTGGAAAGGTACGGAAGGTGCTGACACATGATGTTCAAATGCTTTCCCATAGGCAGAGGATGGCAGTCATCTCAGTATCCCCGGTGGGACATACATTTACAATTCCCTTACATCACTCCTCCTAAGGGTTCCATACGGCTCCGCTGACAGGTAACAAGGCTTATTGAATACAGTCTTTTGCATTTCAGTATTATCGTTGGTTTCAAATAATTGAATGTGGGATAGAAGGTACAGGGAATTTTGAACTACATTGCAAAACATTCAGAAGATAATCTGGTCAGAAACCTCAGTCTGCCACTGCAGATGCTTTTAGTTTTTCTGATCACCTGGAGTTTCAGACATTTGTGCAGCTGATGTTGTCTCAATCAGGGACAGAAATGAATGTCTTATGACTTTACTTTGTTAGTACAATGCCATCATGTTTTTCAGAACAGCTTTTTCTTCACTATGCTTTTGAAACAAATAAGAACAGACCATAATTTGGATCTTTCAATAGCCTGTAACCTTAAGAAGACAACCAAAGCAGGCCCAGTAAGTGTGAAAGACTTCACTTGGACTTTGTGCTCATATATGTAATCACAGAAGATTTGGGACCTCAGTAAACTACAGTCTGAACCATCCGTACTATTGGTTTCACTTTGGTCCGTGCAGTCAGCATAGCTGTATGCTGTTTTGTTTTTCCACTTTCTGGTTCTGGCGGTTTTGGTGGGAGTTCTGAAGCCATGCCCAATTCAGCCAATTTTCTTGCACAGCTGAAATGGTACAAAACAAATGAGATAGAAAGGGGAGGAAACTAGAGCTGGCCTTTCCAACCCAATTGCTCAGTCAGTAGTTCATATTCTTCGCAAGGTGGGTGAAGGAAAACTGCAGTGTTTCATTTAATTTGGCCAGTGCTTGAATATCAAAAAGAATAACTACTGGTTCCAAAGTCAAGGCGGTGACAGAGCAGGATGTGGCTGATGAGAGGGATCACGTTGCGAGCTCCTGTGGAAACCTCATTGCACTGTGGTCGATTTGGTTCTTACATTCCTGTCATGCAGAGGTCTGGGCTCCCATTGAGGTCTGCACTCAAAGGGAGAGGGGAGACTGAAACCGCTGTCTCGCAGCCAGACAAGATATTGCCATTTTGGAACTTAGTGGAAAGCTATATAGAGGTATATCATGCCTCTGTGCGAGACAGAGTCTTTGACTAAGCTCCTGTGGGTATTAGCAATGCAGTCCTTTCCCAAAGAAACATTAGGGTGGATGAGCTGGTTTTTCTTTCCAAAAAAACTCATTATTCCATGTTTTCACTGCATATTCTTCCTTTTCAGGTGCTGAAAATAGTTGTCCATGAAGGCACGTGCAATCCATAAACTGATAAAAGTTGTTGCAGAAACATTACAGAATTGTTTTCTCCCATCTACAGATGCAGTGAGTGTAATTAAATCTAGTATGAACTTACACTTTCTATTTTTAAGATGCTACAACATTATCAGCCCCATTTCAGAAAGCTTGACAGGGTCTGAAACAGGTTTAGCTAACTGGCAGGTAAGTATCTGCAGCTACCTAGAACTGTAAGTTTCAGTCCTAGGAATCCCATTTCCTGAAAGCTTCTCTTTCATAAAGAATAATAATTTACAATATTTTCCCCAAAAGCAGGAGAAAGTAAGGGCAAAGGTATTATTTTCCATGAGCAACCTAGATATTACTGTCCTCCTGGAAACAACAGTCCAAATGAATACTGAACTCTATTACTGAAGATATCTGTATCTTTTAAGTGTCTAAAGAAGTTTATGTGCAGTTTAATAGGATCAGTATTAGCAGCATTAGCACTGATACTTAAATGGGAGCTCTGATCCAACCTTAAGCTCTGTGAGTCCTGAAGACAATACTTATTACAGCAACATAAGTATCATCTTCAATGCCATTAAAATTAAATATAAGTACACATCAATTTCAGTGTCAGGAGACATACTGTAAAGATCAACAATAATTCTAGCTGAAGATCTCTCTGGAAGCCCATAAAGCCTGAATACCACAGTATGAGCTGTACAGAAATTAGAGGTATTTGAATAGTACTTATGGATATAGAATGCTGTTATTTTTGTCTTTCACTTTTATAGAGCATTCCTGCAATTTAGAAATTCATTAAAGTGAAGTGTATCTCAGCATTGTACATAAATAAGGATATTTGAAAAGTGTTAAACATTGTTATTTGTGATCTGAATTTCAAACCTGTATACCTCAGACATCTATGTGTCACATGAATGTCTTCAAATACATTTTGAAATTTTACAGTTCTGTAAATAGTGAAATATTCAGACCTGGTATAGCTGAACTGAAATGCCAACGTGACAAAAGAGTGAGATTCACTGGCAGGTCTTGACTGTTTTGTGTCACGCCAGTGGTGCAAGGAAATAGTAAATCTGTGCTGTATGTTGTGCTGTGGCTAGTCAATAACTGCTTTAAGGCTTCAGGCTAGCACAAGGTAGATGAAGAATATTGTTGAATCTGGCTCAAATATTCACCATTATTCTTTCTTGTCTTCATCCAGTTCTAAAGAAAATATATTAACTGCAACCAGAATATAATAAAACTACCAGAGTTTCCAGTGCTGAAACAATAATTCTTTTAATAAAAGGTCTGGCAATAGTTCTTACCTAAGAGAGGTACCAAAGTGAGTGCTTAGGCTCATTAAGGGCCTAGCACTCTGGGAGAATGAGCTACTGCACTTCAGCTGATCTACAGTAACCCGTCGGCGTTCAGGCTTACTGTAAACACTTTTGTGAGTCTAAGCCCTGGAGCATTTCATACAAGATCTTACTGTGGTTCAGGACCTTCCAGGTCTTGTTCCCACAAGCCTTCCAACGTGGCCTCCAGCACAGGTCCAGCTTCAGCAGAGGCACTCCACTGACCAGCAGGGTCCGCGGACGAGCCTTCTATCCTGCCTTCCTTCCTTCCTCGTGCACAACATTCTTTCACATGCTGGGGGAGGCAAACAGACAGAGATACCCATGCCAACATTTCCAGCTTCATTGCCCTGATTTTATATTCTTTTACATCCTAACTCTTCTACTCTCTGTTGATACTTAGGCGTAAGATTAATTCCTAAAAAGTTTATGTTTGCAAAAGATCATAAATTCTACCAGAACTCATCTTTTGCAGGTGGTTCTCTGCAGAAAACAACATCCTAGCTGAGTGAAATGGGTTTGGTCATGCATGTTCCCAAAGAGTATCTGGTAGCAAGCGTTGTTAGGCTATAGGAACGTTAGAGGGTTAATCCTACCGGCTAAGAAAGGGTCTGAAAGACCTGTAGATACTGATGGCGATCTTGGTACACTCAGGGGTGATGTCACCGGAGCAGGATGGTAGGATGCAAAAGGTTTGAAGCAGGAGAGCAGTGCATGTGGTAAAGATATAAGACTCTGGGGTAGCAGTTGTTTTAGAGTCAACCCCTAAGGTGGAGCGTGAAGATCTGGCATGGGAAAGGTTTTGAAAGAAAAAGTTAGGTGTAAAGAATTCATAGAGCTAAAGGCAGAGACTGGGGACACTATGGGAAGACCAGAGAGATCATAGCTCGTTCTAAGGAACTTGATTTTTCAGAGACCGTATGTTTAGAAGGGTCAGGAAACCGATATGACCTGGATTACAAGGAGCTCACCATCACCATGTGGTGAGCAACCTGCCAATTTAAAGGTGGGGGCACACTCATTGACTGGTATTGCTCTCTCTTCTGTTTCCAGTTAAGTGATTTGATACAGTGTCACATCATCTTTACTTTGCTGTTGAATCTGGTGATTCTGCTCAAAAAGCAAAAAAAAACCAAAACAATGTAAATGTCTGATATTGGTTGCAAGGCTGTGTTTAGATCAGGAAGGACCTCTAACATGGTTTGGGGTTAACCTGGGCTGGCAGATTTGTCATTGCTCAGTGAGTAACTAAAAAGAGTTTGTGGCAAATTCAATAGTAATGCAGAACAACTCTGTCCCACAAGTACTTCTTTATACCCGTTGCACGTATTTGTTTTATCATGGCTATGTTATATTATTTACCTTTTATTTATATTACTTTTAACTGTGAGTAATCAGTAATGTTACTAATGGTAAGACAGGCAAAACACCTCAGAGGACCTGGGTGGGCTGGAAAGTTATAGATGGAAGGGACTTCCTTCATACATCTTACCCATTTCTCTCTGCTGCAATAGCACTTGCTTGCTTTTTAGCATGACCAGGACGTGCCAGCACTAACATGGTGTCAGGAGGTCTCTGCCGATGGTTTCTGCAGAAAAACAGATCATCTCCACCACCACCTTGGACTGTGAGGGGATTCAAAGTACAGGACAAATTAACCTACCTTATCCTGCTTGCTGTGGGAAAAAACCCTTGCCTACAGGGAAGGTTTTGGCAAATATTTTCTCAAGGGGAATCCATTAGGTTCTCAAATTACCTGAGTAGACTAGCTGCTTTCATGGGTAACCTTCTGTCATATTAGAGGTGGAGATTGGGGAATTAATCTTTTAAACATGCAGAGGTGAATAATGTCTGCAAGGTCAGAATGTAAATAAACAGCATTTATTTATCTCTTTTCCATCAACCTATTCATTCACCCTTCTTATATATTAATGAAGTATCAACAGGTGTATTAACAAAGAGGAAAACCACACTGAGATTTCCTATGTCAGTGGCATTCTTCTAGTAAGGAACTCTGAAACAATTGCATGAGCAACAGCCTCCAAACTACCCTGAAAAGCTACATCCTTCTGGAGTTCTAATGAGTTAATGTTTATTCATCCATTTCTAATGTTACACACAGTGTAACTCTAGTTACTATAATGTCATATCATGGGAAAAGACAAAAGCTCTTTCTAAAGACTTGGAAGCAGATTTCCCTGCATGTGTCTCACAGTAACTATGTGTATTAAATTTATAATATTCATGTTGATACTAGGTGAAACGAAAAGTATTTTATTGCATTCTAGGAGCAGTCATTTAACTTCTGCAGAAGCTATCTTATTACCAAAAGTGTATGTGTCACTGATGAGAGGTGTAACAAGGCTAGTAAATGAGAAGTGCAAGCTGTATTCTGTGCTGAGTTTTGCTCAGCAGAGAGGTTTGACATTTCTGCTGATGTCAGCTGCCATGGTAGACCCTTGTCATTTGTACAGAAGAACAACACCTCATTACAAAGGATATAATTTTTTCCATTCTCTTTTAATCTCACCAATTATATGCCACACTTACAGTCTAACTGAATGGCATTTTGTTCAAAACATGCCAAATTGTGCTGGTTTTGGATGTCAATGCGACTAGAACAAGGTTGAAAGTAACAGCTAAAATATTTTGATACTTAATCTGAAAAGAACCATGAAACCTGTGAAAGGGCCTTTTGAACAGTATTGTAAGGGTGCCTTCAGCCTCTTACAGTGAATAAAAAAGCATTCATATAATATCATATATATGTCAAATATATGTATTTTTATATCCTGGGTATGTAAATCTCTGCAGAACAGTGGGGTTTATTTATATCACTTGGTACAAACAATATTTATTTGTCTCAAAATGTTGTACATTGAGAACATTTCCTCTGGAGCTCTTCAGGAAAGACAGAAGTTAACGTTAACAAAGATTATTGCAGTTTCTGAGGGAATATTGCCAAGCCTATTGAGTTTGCAGGGTTGTCAGCCTGCAAAAGGACAATAAAAAGCCACCTCTAATGGTATTCCTTAGAATCCTGTCTGGCTCGAGAGGTTTCAGGGTAAGGTCCTCTCTGCAAAGTCTAGTTTCCTCAGCAGAAGTTCTGTGACCGCTGTTCTACATGCCCTGCAGGAAAATCCACAGTACAAGTTTTAGTTGCACTGTCATTTGAGAGAGTGACTCAGGTTCTTAACACTAAGGGATGGAAATAAGTATTTTACCAGTTTGAGGGAAGTTTAATCTTGTACAAGACATCATTAAATGGAAATCCAGCTGTTAGGGCCCCTCCAGCAAGTTCATTCTACTTATTAGGAAAATTGGTAACTTCATTGGATGAGTGGATGAGGGAAAAGCTGTGGATGTTGTCTACGTAGACTTTAGTAAAGAGGAAATGGCCTCAAGTTGCTCCAGGGGAGGTTTAGATTGGATATTAGGAAAAATTTCTTCACCAAAAGGGCTGTCAAGCATTGGAACAGGCTGCCCAGGGAAGTGGTTCAGTCACCATCCCTGGAGGTATTTAAAAGATGTGTAGATGTGGTGCTGAGGGACTTGGTTTAGTGGTAACTTGGCAGTCCTAGGTTAACAGGTGGACTTGATGATCTTAAAGGTCTCTTCCAAACAAAACAATTCTACGATTCTATTCTATGATTTTAACTGCTTCTGATTCAATTAGAAAGAGGTGGTGCAATCTGCAAAACAGGAACTGTAGATCTGTGGTCACCAGTCACAGAGCAGCAGAGCACGTGCTTATGCATGCTGTTGAGCTAACATGTTGTTGAGCTGAGCTCAGAGCAAAGGGGACAGGACAGGATAGGGGACAGAACAGGGGCAGCAGGATTGATGATGACAGCTAAATGAAAAGACCAGTTGTTCTTCCCAAACTGTGCATGAAGAAGATGAAAAAAAGGGAGTTATCTTTTCCTTCATAATGGATGGCAGGTTTTAGTGGTTCCAGTTGCAGCTTTGAACAAGGAAAACAGCTGGAGTTTGAGCTGAAAGTATCTTCAGTGATCAATACTTACGTCCTGCCTAAGTATTCCCTCATATACACGGTCTCCTGGGCTGATCCCATTTCCCCTTCTACTCCTCTTCCCCTTAAGTAGTACTGGGGCAGCTAAAGCAATTACATAAATAGAATAATTTACATTGCCCTAAAATAAGAGCATCCACAACATAAGAGTTCTGGACTTTCCCTGCTTAGTGCTTGCTGTTGGCTCATAGATGAAAGCTTTCCAGCTCCTCACCAAATGTATCTCCACGCTGGGGAGCAGCAACAAAGGTTAAAAGTTATGACTGAGATAGAAGAAAAGCAGGTATTTGAAGGAGAAGTGAGATGAAGAGAAGGTGGAAATAATGAATAGGAGTAAAGTGAGGGAATGAGTACACAGTGAAGTTTGAGGCAGAACACAGAGATGTAAATGTAGGTGGAAGCTTTCCTGCTGCTCTCACTGAATCCTGACAGCAGCACAGGACAGTTTCACCCATCCGCGCAATCCTCCCCTCCAGTCACTCCATTAATCACTTGCTGCTGCTATGTGTGATGCACGGAGAGAGAGGGCTGCTCTTGTTAGCATGTAACTATCCTTCATTTCAATTCCCAACGCCAGTCACACACACATCCACCCAAACAAGCAGCACTCTAAACCTCAAGAAAAAAAGCGTGAGTTGGAAAAAAAAGAAAGAAAAAGATTTCTGAAGATGGTGGAGGAAGATAATAGGAGAGGTATTGCTTGCAGAAAGGACATACAGAAGGAGCAAAACACAAATGTCTCTGCAGGATGGGGCAATCTTTTCAAACATTTGATGGAGTCATGGTTAAAATATATCAAACTGTGAGTCTGCATTTTTTACCAAATTTGGGCTTTTCTTAAGGACTCGATAAGGACTAAGAGTGCTTTATCTTCAGGACACTGTTTTTTCATATATGTGGCTGAGTCTTGCAGGTACCTACCTACAACTGAGGTGTAGCCAGGCTTCCTGTACTAGAGGCAGAAGTCCAGTTACTTTTCATCATTAAGAGATGCGAAAACGAGAACTAGTTGTTGCAGCCTAGGAGTTACAAAGGTCTTTCACTGTTCCACAAATCAATTCTCATTGTCTTAATGTCATCTGCATTAAAATTTGTAAAACTACTGTGTTGTATATGGCACGGACGACTGTGTCCTGTTATAGTTGTGTCCACTTAAACAAAGCATTAGAGCTGATCTCTCTGTTATGAAGGAAAAGACTGCATCCAGAAAACTGGGATAATAGGTTCCTATTTGGGAAAAATACTATTGTTTAAGAAATAAATCAAATACTAAATGGTCATTTTATTCTCCCAGCAAGAATTATAAGATATGTGAAATCTGAAGTATTTTTTCTGCACATAAATTTCTTGGTGTTCATGTCACCAGTTCCATATCATTTATCCTGCACTTGGCTGTTAGCTAAGTGTCTGATAGAGCTGATTGACTGAGCTGAATCATGTACTTCATATAGCCCAGAAATATCTGTGTTTTTTCCCTTGATTAGTGAGATTTGTACACTACTAACATGTATGCTTGTGAGTTGAAACGTGCCAAAGGAGTCTGAGTGACTACAGGTAGTTAATTTTTTTTTTCTCGGTTAAAATAAAAAAAAATATATAAAAAAATGGTTTTTCTAAGAGCCTGAATTTTCTTTTCACTGAGGCCATTTTATATCATTTTGGCAGTGTAAAGTGGTTTTATGTTGAATTCAATTCAATTTATGCCTACTTGAAAGACAAGCACCACTGTGCTTGAATGTGAATGAGAATCATATCCAATACACGTGTATATCTTGAGTTTTGAACTTACAAATGAATGCAGTGAGAAGCACCAAGTCTCAGGTGATCATGCCTCAATGACTTCATAGTTTCTGTTAACGTTTTATTATCGTGTCTCTGAACTACAAGCACCGGTCATCCATAAATACCTCCCCAAGCAAAGTGTTCTTATAATACAGAATAAAAAGTATTGGAACTGTCACAAAGACCTTCCTCAGTAGCTGGTCACAAAGTCCCCAAAAGAAAACTCATGATTTCCTTATAATTTTTTATGAAAAATTGTAACATACCCAAGGTCTACTTGAGTATAAGGCAGTTTCAGCTTTTGTTCCAAGTATTTCATGCCTCCCATTAGGATTGTCATGTTTTGCTTATGGTTTCTTGCCCCTTGAGTTTATTTTTATGATCTTTATTCACTGATGTGCTAACAGAAGTTCAAATTTTTCGTTCTTTATATCATCTTCTTAATAAAAAACTAAGTAGTTTACCAACAGATAAATATTCTAATTGATTTCAGAGGGATTTATGGGTTCATAATTAGACAGTGAAGTTCACTTTCTCAATTCTAACAGGCTCCAAAACTGACCAAAATTAGGGTGTGGGATTTTTTTTTGCAAAAGCAGCTAATGATAGAGTCATGGTGTGGGACATAAAAATAGCAAAAATTGGGGTTTGTGCTTACATGACTCTGTGTGACTATATTTATGTTTACAATCCAGCAAACTTGAGAAAATACCTCTCTCCTGATCCTGACACAACACATTGGCAGCTTTAGTATGAAACGTGCATTCCTGAGCCTGCAGGTGATTCTCACTGCAGAAGATCACATATTCACAACTACCCAGTAAAACCTGAGAACTGGTAAAATGGAGGATAAAATATAACTTCAGAAGAATATTCAAAGGAAGCCACTCTAAAGTCAAAATCCTCAAACTAGATTTAAGGTTTGAAGTGAGGCAATTCACCTCAAATAGGAGCAAATAAAAGATACTTTAAAAGCCTAGGATTAAAAACTAGGCATAAAAGAACAGTGATATCCTCTTTTCAAGTAATAGAACAAACTATATTATGAGCAGCATTTTGAAGTGTACATCAAACTGATTTTCCCCTCTTTATCCTTTTTAATCTCCACCAGATGCACTTTCTTTAAATTCAGGTTTTACATTCCTGTCCATAACTTGTCTGAACACACGGAAAGAGCATTGAGAGACATTAGTGGCATTCTTTTTCTTTCTCTGTCACTCTATTTTTTACAGCTGCTGAAGGCTTATCTTCTTAAGTGTCTCAGTTTTATAGGCTTGGTTTGCTTTATTTTCATCCCTGGTTTGGGCTCCAAACAATTCCATGCCATTCTTCTATGGAATGTTTGCAGTGGAAAAGATGCACACACACACACACGTATATAAGTGTGTGTGTATGTGTGTGTGTATATATGTATATAAATGACACCAAAGAAAATCTGTCATGAGTGTTACTGGCATGGTAGAAAAAAGGTTTGCAATGGTATTTTAAAGCTTAAATGACAGAACATATTGTGATTGAAATCTCAGTCTGAAAATGCTGCAGGAGGAAAGAAGGGTTTTCATTAAGACACACCAATACTCAGTAGCACTTTTTCTCAGTTGATCCCTTGGGGTCATAATTTTCTCAGGAATGACGAAATACAGTTTCCTTTCCCATAAACATTTTAGGGGGTTTTGCTTTCTTAAGAGATTATCAGTAATGAGTTTCTCCTTTATTCTTTCCCTCTCCCCCCTTCCACCTCATTTAGTTGTGGATCAGGATGGATTTGCCATTTTCAGCGTTTCTTTTAATTAGAACTACACGTATGTGAAGCAAACTGATGTGTTACTAGGGTTGTTTTTCCTGTACAGGGAATACTCATGACTAACATCCTGCAGTAGTTGAGTCTTTAGAACAGTTTTTATTCATTAAGGCAGCATGATATGTTTTAATGATGTTTAACAGAATCTGCACATTTTCAGCAAGTCTGTCTGCTGACCTTGTGCTGTAAACATGGGGCATATTCCAAGGATTACAAAAGGCAGCAAAAATTTTATCTTTATTTTATTTTATTGTTTTCCTGCAGGTAACAAACCTGGTTGCTTGTTATTTATTGTGGACCTGTTCAGCTGGGTGGACAAGAATAATTGCATTTTTAAACATTGTCAAATCCACAAAACATAAAAGGTGCACTGCATATAACTCTGGAAATAACTCTCAGTGAGGAAACTCTAGTGTAAATGGTACAAAATAAACCCTCATACATTTGATTAATCAACTCTATTCCCCTTTTCCCCTCATCTTTCAAATTCATGGGCAAATGACATTTGCCTTTCCCCAGCATGCACCTCTCCGTTAAACCAGGGAGTTTGCCTGGGGCCATACCTATATATCTGATCCATGCATAATGAAGCATGAAGCTGCCAATTGTAGGGAGCCTCTGCTGTGTCAGAGACTGATAGGCATTTCATTTGCTGAACTCCCAAGGGCCCTCACACATCTCTGGGTTCATGTAGTATTTATTTTAGGCACTCACATTTCTCATCTGTGAACTTCACACCATATGTAGAATGAGTAACACAAGCTCCGCGTGAAAAAGCTCTCCAGGTAGTTTTAAACGTAACTCAGTGGAGTGGGGACATTGTGGGCTTGAAAAATAGGCTTGCATGGGAAATGAAGGAATATTAAGCTTTGTCCCTACAACAGCTGTCTGAGTCTTTCACTGAATAAGAATGGCCTTATTCTAATAAGATCACTGCTCTACACTTCTCCTGCATAAATTGTTTTGTAGCGTGCGCTGTGCCGATCTACATTTTTCACAAATTATTGCTACTCTGCTGTACTCTTTACGAGGAAATCCTCATGTGCTGTTTCTGAAGTGCAGTCTTGTTAGGTTTGAGGCTCACAGTCAGGCTGAGCTGATGGATAGCCAGCCCATAGCTGTGCAACTCAAATCTGAAGGCTGAATAACAATTCTGAAAGGATTGCTTTAATTCTGAAAATCTGACCATACAGAATTAGTGAGACAAATGTATATTTCTTGTTTATTTTCACTGGTAGCGATCTAGAAAATATTTCATATGCAGTGATGTCTTTTAACATTAACATGAGGGAGAATAATAAAGAGAGACTGATAAAAGAAATGTTTATTCTCCATTGGTATCTTTACCGAATGGGTGTTTTTAAGCGTAACAAAACCTTTGACACTTTCTTCTCTGTTTGTAGGGGAGGTGCTTATGATGACCTTGTGAAAAATCCTCACATGTTAGTGTTCATAAGGGATACACTCCTAGGACTTGCGGCCGTATGATATAGACTAGACAGTAAAATTGACATTCAGAAAAGAGATACTTCGACTGGGTGTTAAGCTTGTTTCTGGAAAGAGATGAATACTATGCTGCTGATCAGAGGTATTTAAGTATGTGTGCAATATGAAGCATTTCACTGGTTCACTGGCTCCGTTGCCAGATTACTCTTGTAGAGTTAAATGCCTTCCTGGGTGCAGGCTGTGACGAAGGACCAGACCCTCTGCTAGTTCAAAGTGCCTTTAATGGTGCAATGTCAATTTAAAACAGAAGCATTGTTGCGCTGCCCTTCCATCTTCATCTGTTTATAACAGTCTGCTTTCACGGATGCTCAGTGTCCAAACTTCTTTCGGGGAACAACAGTCTCTATTTTGGCCCTTATTCAAGGAGATTCTGGGGTTTTTACCATTACAAAAAAAAAAAAAATCTTCAAAGCCCTTTTCTGTGGGTGTTATATGTCATGTACAATTCATAATAGGCAATGCTGTGAATGAGACAGTTCACTACTATTAAGCTAATGAAATACAAAGTGTAAGTGGTTTCATTATACCAGCAGCAATTCTTTCTTACATTTCATTGCCATACTTATTCCATAGTACGTTGTACAGTAGGAAATTGTATTGAAATTTTTTTTTATTATTAACTTTGAGCTGTAAAAAGACATTGCAGAATCCTAGTCCGTGTATATATAGTCTTGAAAACATGCTGAATGAATAGAGTTGCCTGCGTGGAATTAGGGTATTACAATAATGAATGCAATCATGTTGTGAAAGGCTTTTTATATTGTTCAGAGTCACACGAAGAGTGCAGCAAGATTTGTTTGGCAAGTAGCTTTTTGGCATTGTCTGGCTTTCAAATTCCTAATCGCAACTTTATCTTAAATGTAAAGGTTTTATTTCTAATATATTCTTTGTATGCACGTATATACATATGCTGAACATTTTTAAAAATGTGTACAGCTCATTAGCACGGCTGAAATTAAGTGGATGTTATTGACAGAAGAATAATTGTGCAATGGTGAATTCATTTTCTTTCGCTACAGCTGCTACAGCAAAGCTGTAATCTGTTTCTAAGCTGCCTTATTGGTACAAATACATGCATGTGCAGGTGTCCTCATTTGTGTGCATACATAATTTATGCATGAAGACAGGTACTGCATGTATGTGTGTGCATATTTGGCCTGTGGCCACGTACACTTATTTTCTTTAATTGCCATGTTCAAAAGGGAGCCTAAAGCGGGAGAAGGAAGGACGCAGACATCTCCTGATTCATGTGTCATCTACGACGCAGCTGACTGCATTGCAGGTCTTCTCCTGCTGCCAGTGGAATTGAACCATGATGAGGAGGGACCACCCTCTAATGGAGAAAAATAGTATTTCGGTTTCAGGCCTCATTTGAATATTGGCTTTCAGCTTTGCCTTTGTAGCATGGCTGCAGCATTACGCAGTGAAGCAGAGACCACACAGTACCTTCTCACAGAAGGGGCAATTTACAGACATCTGGCCCAAAAACGTGTCAGATGCTTTCCATTCAGATTGCTCCCACTACTTTAATCCTGTGGCGCAGAACCTCATCTCTGAGTTTAGTTTTTAGGCAGTTTACATTTTGTACATGTCAACAAGCATTTTAGACATGTAAATCCTAGTGGCATAAACGGACATTTCCTCCCTGAATCTCACCAAGAAAAGCAGCGTTCTTAGTAGAGAGAATTCATAACCAGCCAGTGGTAGCACTCTCTGTGAACGGTCTATTTATTTTTGAAGCCTACATGCATTTCAGATTAGTTTTGTAGATGAAGAGAAAGGCAATTTATCCTTCTTGAAAGCTGGCTTAAGCATCATGCATGTAAAAGCTCTAGCTCCACAAAGACATATCCTCAAATGCAACAAATATTTCCCTCAACTGTTCCAAAAATTCGTTTCCACAAGAAATCTGTTTGTTGGTTCGTTGTGGTTGGTTGGGGTTTTTTTTTCAGTTCATATATATAATTTAGAAAGATCTGTTCATACTGTTCAAAGGGCTACACAACAGGAAATACCCAAATTCTCAGAGAAACCACGAGTAGCACACTGTATACACATACAATCATCTCCTGAATTTTCATTGCTATTAGGTGTCCCTTTAATGAGCACTGAAAATACTTCTTAGCCAACCGAACTAATTCACATATTTGATGCTGAAAGACTCAAACCCCTTCAAATCTATAAGCATAAACTTATATGTATTGTTCTTTTTAGTTTATTTTAACCTTAAAAGGTTATAAATTATGTTTTCCAGCCAGTGTGTAATTCAAAATTCACACCTGAAAAAGTCTGCAGAACCGCCGTAATGAAAGCTAATATTCAAATGAAATTAATGAAAGCATTGTTATCCAGTTTGTAAGTGGTAATTACATTTCACCTCTCTCAAATTCCTCCTGATTGCTTCAACAGCAAATGAAGACTCTCTTCCTAAATGGCTGTGTGTTACTGCTACACGCTATTGACAGCAGACCTTGATGGAAAATTCTCTACTATTTTATTTGATGGAAAAATTTCTAGTATTTTATTATTTTTTTTTTAATTTTAAATGATGCTTAGAAGAAAGTATATGCATTTATATGTACATATACACATACACATGCATATATATAAACAGACATATACTTGATTTTGTTTGGTTTTTTTTGTGAGCTGGTTGCAAGGGAAATGATACCAGTATACAGCAAAGAGAATTGTTTATACAATCCCCTGTGCAGGAAGCACTCACTTGATGTTAAATAAAGCAGCATACAATGAAATTTCTTCTTTCTGGCCTCTTCTTTGTCCAGGTGGTATTTGTGTATAATATTCTTTGCAGTCAGAAGATTGCATGGATTGCAGCTGGGAGGAGGGATGCTCGGAGGGAAAGTCTGGCCCTGCATGTGTAAGAAAAGCCAGCTGCAATCTGGCTCAGAATTTCTACTTTCCATTCTTAAATTTGTGAAACATTCTGAGATGGTGAAACATGCTGTGTAAAGCAAAGGTAGTGAAATTCACATCTAAATGCCTAAAATATGTTGAAAAAATTGAGAAGATAATACAAAGAATACAGAAGGGAATGCAGTCTGAGCAATATATTTTCACAAATCAAGAGCTGCAATAAATAATATAAGCTGTTTGATTCATTCAGCTGAGTCAATCTCTGAAACACCACTTACACTTTTTTCCTCCATTGCCTTATAAAGGTGGTAAAAATGGTCACCCTACAGAAGTAAGATTGCAGAATTTACGAACTCAGTCCCATGCAACTTTGCATTTCAGCTCCTATTTTTCTGTTTAATGACTTGCATGGCTTTTATCCAGAACTAATTTAGCATGAATGGAGGTGCCAGTACCTGTGCTAAAACACTAATACATATTCAGGTTGTAGCACGCTGGTCTATAGTGTTCTGCAGTCAGTCTTGCTACTGTCACTATTTGATCTGAAAACTACTCTGATATTTATAAGATAGAACTCCTAGCACTCCCGAGGCATTGGACTTTCAGATTTTTTTCCCCCATTTTGCCAGGGAAGCAAAAACAGTTGTGCAATGTGATCACAGCATGCTGGAAATCAAGGACCAAAATGCAGTAAGTTCAAGTTTTACATTATAACATCCATTCCCAAATTTAGAAGAGGGGCATCATAAAGGCAATGAGTTTTAGGATGATGTCTGCCTCAGTTATAGTTATGCGCACACCAAATATAAGCTGGCTTTCTAAGGCTCCATCTATAGTTGAAGTAAAAAAAAAAAAATCTCCTGGGGGCAATTCACCCTACAAATCTTAAATACCTGATACCTATGTTAAGATTGGAGGAATCATTCCTTTGAAAGTGCGTCTGTCTTCCTTGACCACAGGAGGTGCACGAGTAACAAATTTGTCTTAAACGCCATATTTTTGGGTGTCCAAAGTGGGATGAATCCCATATTACACAACTAGATTGGCATTTAGAACCAAATTAGCCACAGAGAAGACTAGGTACAAAGCAGAGCTATTGGGGAACTTTAATGTGTAGGCTACCGCCTGAACTTTATGTGTCTTTACGCAGGTTTAAAACAGTGCTAATAAAATAGTTACCTCATAAAGCTGTTGTGTCTCTTCACAGTCCTGTCATAGAAAATGCCTTTGAGATGTTATGGTTAAAGACTGTAGAAGTACAAACAAAGGACTCATTGGGTGGTAACTTGCTACTCATTGTACAGCCTGCATCCCAATTTCTTGGTCAATTTCTTTCTTGTTTAAAAAAAAAATTGAGTTTAAATAATGGGAAGAATCTACAAAGAGAGACAAGAGGGAAGGAAGGAAGGAAGGAAGGAAGGAAAAGTTGTCTTGCATTTTGTA